>JAQIUQ010004650.1:0-68618 GCA_030378365.1 Hybognathus amarus | reverse complement strand
AGACATTGCATCCCGAAAGACTTTCGGAGCTCTTTTCTTTTGCCACCTCTGTGATGAGAACATATCAGCGATGCAAACAGAAAGCCAAAAAATAATGTCCTTATGTGAAAGTTTTTTACATATTCAACTGGAAAAAGTTAAATAACCCATGTTACAATTTCTCTATAAGCTAAATGGCATCAGTTAAGGTGATTTGATGTTTGTGTTTCACAGATGCTCTGCCATAAATAAAAGCCACATAACGTTTAGTTTCTGACAAATCTTTTCTTCTCTGAGAAAGCCCCCATTGGTAGCCCCGCCCACATTGTCATGCGTCATTGGCCTTTCAGGCATGAATAAAGGTGCAGCAGATGGCGCAGGAGTGCCATATCCCATAGTCATGTGTTGTACCTCGTTTCCCTCCTTCTGGGAACAGTAGTTATGTTCATAACTCCCCGTTACGATCCATGAAGTTAAAAGTATGTTTGGTGGATGTCCTAACAACATATGACTTAAACACTTCTAAAAATATGGCCATCGGCAAGCAATACATTTTCAGCTAATAACATAAAATCCGAATTTCATACTTTTACCAAATGGATTCATTTATACATTGTGTGAAAATGATTGTGTACTGAATCTTGCGGAAATCTGCCACAAGTTGGCGCTATAATTAGCAACTTTGTTTTAAATAGTCAGGCTGCAACATTTGATGGAATGAAATTCTTGTTTCTTTGGAGTCCTTGCTTTAAACATAAATTATTTTTATGATAATCTTTCAAGTTTATCCACAATTCAAATTTGTTTAAATTATTCAAACTCATTCTAGGTGGTTCATCAGATTCCCACAAACCATGGTGTGCATCATCCCCAGACCCTCATGACAAACAGTTATCAAAAGAATTTTGATTGGTCAAAGTTTTGCGATGACATAAGTTAACCTGTTAACAGCCAGTTCCACTTTTTTAAATATAAAACTGATAATTATATTTCCGACCTACACTTGTTGTAAATAGAAATTTTATGGACAACATGGCAGTATTTGATTTGAATTCAACCTCTAAAAAATGTGTTAAGGACATGCAGAAAGCCACCAGACATGCATTATAGTTTGTGTTGAAGACATGATGCATAATAGCTGAGAATCTGTAAAAATCTGTATTTCTTTGTTTAAAACAAATGTTCTAATACTTCTGCAGCAGTGTGTGATAGAGAAGGCTGTGCTATCAAGACAACCCAGAAGTGTTGATAAACTGAAACAGATTTGTGGGGAAAGATGGTCAAAAATTGGTCAAAAGTCTTGGTATTAGCAGCCATGTAAAATGTTTGGTGAAGGATATTGCTGATAAAGGAGTATCTACAAGTTACAAAATGTCAGGGTTCAGTTACTTTTTTCACCCTGCATTGTGAATGATCACACAATGTTTTTGATAAAAAGGAAAAATGGAAATGTTTTGTCTCTTATTAGTTTAGCCTTAGTTTGTATTTTTTTCTATGTAGTCTAATTTGTGTCTACATGTCTAGTTAAATTTAGACTAGACCTCAAGATGAACACTGTATGCTCAAAGGGTTCACCAACTTACACTTAACATAAAAACTGTATGTAACATGTAAGCAGGTAATATGTTGTTTCTTGCTGTTATCATAATTGTGTAAATTTAGTTTATTTGCTGCATTAAAAAGTTTATTGAAATTCCAGTAAAAATACACCCCATGCCAAATGTTATGCAGATAGCATTAACACAGCCAAAATGATCAAAAAACAAAAAAGGCAAAAAAGTTCATAAGGATGCACAAGGGTTAAATTCGATCAACAGAATTAATGACATTTTGTCCTAGTAGGACTTTAGTGAGATGATTTTTACCTCGGATTGAATTAGAGTCCAGAAAAACGCATCAGTATTCTGGAAAGCATCATCTTCCTCCAGACGGTCAAATATGATGTTGGTCAGATTGACGCTGTTTAGCGCTCCGGTTGTCACAGCAAACTCGGCCACTTCAGACGGACTCAGTGATCCTAACAAATCCAGCTACAAAGTACAAGAGGCATTAAACGAAGCCCACGAGCATCACAGCGATGTTCTTTGCAGTTATTTGCAGAACTCAGCTCACTCACAGTGAAATGGCTGTAGAGCGTTTTCAGTTGACTGGCAGTCGCATATTTAGAGAAGATCCCCAGATTCCTCTGCAGCCATTCGTTGATTCTGGTGATCTTTGAAAAGCAACCTGGATCTGAAATTGAACATTTGGCACAGTGACAACAAGCAATCCTCTATAAACCCCTCCAACACACGTTTGTGTGTGTTACTGTGTGAGTACCTGCTGTGTCTGTCCTGGACAGGTAAGAGTGAAGGAGATGAGTGAAGATCAGTTTCTGTTGACTGTCTGTGATCAGCGATTCCTCCCTGCTCAGGACTTTGACTCTGTTCATTCAGAGATAAAGCAAAACACATTAACACATTAGCACTCACTGTATTACAATACAAATAATGCTTATACATAATCACAGTATCAACTGCAGGTCAAAAGTTTAGAATTATAAAGATTTTTTAATGCTTCTGAAAGAAGTCTTTTCTGGTCACTAAGGCTGCATTTATTTGATCAAAAAGACAGTAAAACAGTTATAATGTTAAATAAAAATCTAATATGTACTTTAAAGCTGTAATTCATAGCTGTTTTCTACGCTGATAACATAATAGACATAAACGATTGTAAAATGTCATTTGTTATGCTGATTTGAATCATTTATGATTATTACGAATGTTGAAAACAGTTGTGCTGCTTCAGATTAATTCAATATTGATATTTAAGTTTAATAATTCAACTTAAATATTCCAATCTGCAGCCTGTGTGTGTGTGTGTGTGGTGTAACATGTCATGTACATCAGCTGGAAGGATTGACAGGTGAAGCTCATCTGGCTCAGTCGTGTCACATTCTCCTCAGTCATGTATGGCAGAACCGGCAGAAACTTCAGATAGAGCCAGTTCTCCACAAACGCCAGATTGAGGACGCTCGTGTCCGTGAGATCGTCCCAGCGAGGCGAAGAGATCGGCCACACTGAACGTCAGTCTGCAGGTCCTGGAGAAGAAGAGGAGGAGAAGAAGAAGAGGAGAAGAAGAGCAGTGATTCAGAGGCAGACGGAGGTGTGTATGTGTAACTGACCAGCTCTCTGGAGAAGCTCAGCACTCGCTGGATAATGTGTGTGTGTGTGTGTGTGTTTACTGACCAGCTCTCTGGAGAAGCTCAGCACTGACTGGATGATGTGTGTGAGCTGTGTGTGCAGTCGCTGTAGTTTAACACTAGAGATGTTTCTGTTACTCGTCACGACACACAGCGCCTGACTACTCATGCGGCCCGCGGCTCTTATCACCTGAAGAAGAGAAAACATCATTACTCTCAAACTCTGCTAATACTGATCACCTGAGACAGGGAAAACAGCGTTACTATCGCCAATGGCATTGGAGTGCGCGAGTAGAGGCACTATGAGGCGCGAGTAGAGGCACTATGAGGCGAGAGTAGAGGCACTATGAGGCGCGAGTAGAGGCACTATGAGGCGAGAGTAGACTCACTATGAGGCGCGAGTAGAGGCACTATGAGGCGAGAGTAGAAACACTATGAGGCGCGAGTAGAGGCACTATGAGGCGAGAGTAGAGGCACTATGAGGCGAGAGTAGAGGCACTATGAGGCGCGAGTAGAGGCACTATGAGGCGAGAGTAGAGGCACTATGAGGCGCGAGTAGAGGCACTATGAGGCGAGAGTAGAGGCACTATGAGGCGAGAGTAGAGGCACTATGAGGCGAGAGTAGACTCACTATGAGGCGCGAGTAGAGGCACTATGAGGCGAGAGTAGAGGCACTATGAGGCGAGAGTAGAGGCACTATGAGGCGCGAGTAGAGGCACTATGAGGCGAGAGTAGACTCACTATGAGGCGAGAGTAGACTCACTATGAGGCGCGAGTAGAGGCACTATGAGGCGAGAGTAGAGCTCACTATGAGGCGCGAGTAGAGGCACTATGAGGCGAGAGTAGAGGCACTATGAGGCGCGAGTAGAGGCACTATGAGGCGCGAGTAGAGGCACTATGAGGCGCGAGTAGAGGCACTATGAGGCGTGAGTAGAGGCACTATGAGGCGCGAGTAGAGCCACTATGGGGCACGAGTAGAGGCACTATGAGGCGCGAGTAGAGACACTATGAGGCGCGAGTAGATGCACTATGAGGCGCGAGTAGAGGCACTATGGGGCGCGAGTAGAGGCACTATGAGACACGAGTAGAGGCACTATTACAGACGTTACAGTGATGAATGAAGTGTTTGTTAGGCGTTACAGTGATGAAAAGTGTTTGTGAGGTGTTGCAGTGATGAAAGAAGTGTTTGTTAGGCGTTACAGTGATGAATGAAGTGTTTGTGAAGGAAGTGTTTGTGAGGCGTTACAGTGATGAAAGAAGTGTTTGTGAAGGAAGTGTTTGTGAGGCGTTACGGTGATGAATGAAGTGTTTGTGAGGCGTTACAGTGATGAATGAAGTGTTTGTGAAGGAAGTGTTTAAGTGTTTGTGAGGTGTTACAGTGATGAATGAAGTGTTTGTGAGGCGTTACAGTGATGAATGAAGTGTTTGTGAAGGAAGTGTTTAAGTGTTTGTGAGGCATTACGGTGATGAATGAAGTGTTTGTGAGGTGTTACAGTGATGAATGAAGTGTTTGTTAGGTGTTACAGTGATAAATGAAGTGTTTGTGAATGAAGTGTTTGTGAGGTGTTATGGTGATGAATGAAATGTTTGTGAGGTGTTACAGTGATGAAGGAAGTGTTTGTGAAGGAAGTGTTTGTGACGCATTACAGTGATGAATGAAGTGTTTGTGAGGTGTTACAGTGTTGAATGAAGTGTTTGTGAATGAAGTGTTTGTGAATGAAGTGTTTGTGAGGCGTTACGGTGATGAATGAAGTGTTTGTGAGGTGTTTCAGTGATGAATGAAGTGTTTGTTAGGCGTTACAGTGATGAATGAAGTGTTTGTGAAGGAAGTGTTTGTGAGGCGTTACGGTGATGAATGAAGTGTTTGTGAGGTGTTACAGTGATGAATGAAGTGTTTGTGAGGTGTTACAGTGATGAATGAAGTGTTTGTGAAGGAAGTGTTTGTGAGGCGTTAAGGTGATGAATGAAGTGTTTGTGAGGTGTTACAGTGATGAATGAAGTGTTTGTTAGACGTTACAGTGATGAATGAAGTGTTTGTGAATGAAGTGTTTGTGAGGCGTTATGGTGATGAATGAAATGTTTGTGAGGTGTTACAGTGATGAAGGAAGTGTTTGTGAAGGAAGTGTTTGTGAGGCATTACAGTGATGAATGAAGTGTTTGTGAGGTGTTACAGTGATGAATGAAGTGTTTGTGAAGGAAGTGTTTGTGAGGCATTACAGTGATGAACGAAGTGTTTGTGAATGAAGTGTTTATGAGGCGTTATGGTGATGAATGAAATGTTTGTGAGGCATTACAGTGATGAATTAAGTGTTTGTGAGGTGTTACAGTGATGAATGAAGTGTTTTTGAGGCATTACAGTGATGAACGAAGTGTTTGTGAATGAAGTGTTTGTGAGGCGTTATGGTGATGAATGAAATGTTTGTGAGGTGTTACAGTGATGAAGGAAGTGTTTGTGAAGGAAGTGTTTGTGAGGCATTACAGTGATGAATGAAGTGTTTGTGAGGTGTTACAGTGATGAATGAAGTGTTTGTGAAGGAAGTGTTTGTGAGGCATTACAGTGATGAATGAAGTGTTTGTGAATGAAGTGTTTATGAGGCGTTATGGTGATGAATGAAATGTTTGTGAGGCATTACAGTGATGAATGAAGTGTTTGTGAGGTGTTACAGTGATGAATGAAGTGTTTTTGAGGCATTACAGTGATGAACGAAGTGTTTGTGAATGAAGTGTTTGTGAGGCGTTATGGTGATGAATGAAATGTTTGTGAGGTGTTACAGAGATGAAGGAAGTGTTTGTGAAGGAAGTGTTTGTGAAGGAAGTGTTTGTGAGGCGTTATGGTGATGAATGAAATGTTTGTGAGGTGTTACAGTGATGAAGGAAGTGTTTGTGAGGCATTACGGTGATGAATGAAGTGTTTGTGAAGTGTTACAGTGATGAATGAAGTGTTTGTGAGGCGTTACAGTGATGAATGAAGTGTGAGGCGTTACGGTGATGAATGAAGTGTTTGTGAGGCGTTACAGTGATGAATGTAGTTTTTGTTAGACGTTACAGTGATGAATGAAGTGTTTGTTAGGCGTTACAGTGATGAATGAAGTGTTTATTAGGCGTTACAGTGATGAATGAAGTGTTTGTTAGGTGTTACAGTGATGAATGAATTGTTTGTGAAGGAAGTGTTTGTGAGGCGTTACAGTGATGAATGAAGTGTTTGTTAGGCGTTACAGTGATGAATGAATTGTTTGTGAAGGAAGTGTTTGTGAGGCGTTACAGTGATGAATGAAGTGTTTGTTAGGCGTTACAGTGATGAATGAAGTGTTTGTGAGGCGTTACAGTGATGAATGAAGTGTTTGTTAGGCGTTACAGTGATGAATGAAGTGTGAGGCGTTACGGTGATGAATGAAGTGTTTGTGAGGCATTACAGTGATGAATGAAGTGTTTGTGAGGCGTTACAGTGATGAATGAAGTGTTTGTGAGGCGTTACAGTGATGAATGAAGTGTTTGTTAGGCGTTACAGTGATGAAGGAAGTGTTTGTTAGGCGTTACAGTGATGAATGAAGTGTTTATTAGGCGTTACAGTGATGAATGAAGTGTTTGTTAGGCGTTACAGCGATGAATGAATTGTTTGTGAAGGAAGTGTTTGTGAGGCGTTACAGTGATGAATGAAGTGTTTGTTAGGCGTTACAGTGATGAATGAATTGTTTGTGAAGGAAGTGTTTGTGAGGCGTTACAGTGATGAATGAAGTGTTTGTGAGGCGTTACAATGATGAATGAAGTGTTTTTGAGGCATTACAGTGATGAATGAAGTGTTTGTGAGGCGTTACAGTGATGAATGAAGTGTTTGTGAGGTGTTACAGTGATGAATGAAGTGTTTTTGATGTGTTACAGTGATGAAGGAAGTGTTTGTGAGGTGTTACAGTGATGAATGAAGTGTTTTTGATGTGTTACAGTGATGAAGGAAGTGTTTGTGAGACATTACAGTGATGAATGAAGTGTTTGTGAGGCATTACAGTGATGAGTGAAATGTTTGTGAGGCGTTACAGTGATGAATAATCTCACCGCAGAGGTTGTGTGGTTCTCCTCGCCCGAAACACAGGTATGCATTGACACATTCACAGTCCCGTCTTGGAGAGGCTCATATTCTGCTGGGAAACAGAGTGTACAGATCATTATCTTCAGTAACAACACAATTATGTTGTTGCTTCGATACTGAGATGTATATAAAAAAACTTACCGTTGAAATGAGTTGTGACATTCTAAAAATAAATCACATGGATATTGGAATAATGCCGCATCATCCAGTGCAGTTTATTATCAGTAGGAATAAATGAAAAGATACGTGTCATTCATGTAAAACACTGAATCAAATATTCTTTGTAAATGTTGTTAATGAGTTAATAATGACAATTACATATAAAGATGATGGAAAGTTCTAGTAAATGATATTATGTTAAATAATATTTTAATAGAAGAACTGTGGCAACTTCTGGAACAACCGGCTTACAAAGGCTCTTATGTCCTGAATTTAGTTAACAGAAGTTAAATGACAAATAAAAACTAGTTATTAGTCGCATTACTTTTAAAATCATCTTTGCAAATATGCCTCAATCTTTTGACAGTCTTCCAGCATCATGCAGAAGTTTCCACAGTTCTGTGATTCAGAAGTTTCTTTATTATTATTATCATTATTGTTAGTATGTATTTGCTCTGCTCACCTGTCCATACAGCACTGAAGTGAAGCAGCCTGAGGAAAAGATCAAATCAACCATTCATTTCTTTATTTATTACAGTAGTAACAAGGTTTTGTTCATCTTATTCTGTTGCTGATATAAAGCCTCATTACAGCTCATGGTTCTTCATTTATGCCTGTTCAATAATGCCGAAAACTGAAGAGCATCTTTCATATAATCATGCCAAATTATTTATTTTTATGCCTTGCAAACAATGAAGAGATAAGCAGCATTGCAAAATATTCCAATAAGTATTTAATCTAACAGCATGAATTTTGGCACATATACATTTTCATTTTGTGTGAATTATTCCTGTAAGAGCTGACAAAGCCAGCATGTTTCTTAATTCAAAATAAGCAATGTTTGAGTATGTTCATTAAATCAGTACTTTTAACTTCCTCGTTTGACATCATCTCAATCAAATCCTGCTGTACTGAATAGGACTAGTTCACTCATCTGGTTCAAAACTGGCAGTAGAACTGTTGAAGAACCATATGACAAAACAGCAGAAGAATCAGAAAAAGAACCGGTTGAAGTACCAGATGAAGAACCAGGTGAAGAACCAGATGAACAACCAGCAGAAGAACTATGTCAACCAATCAGGCTTCAAGAAAGGGCATTCAACCGAGACTGCATTGCTGTCAGTCACCGAGGCCCTGCAAATCACAAAAGCTGCTTAAAAATCTTCAGTCCTCATTCTCCTGGGCCTGTCTGCTGCCTTCGACACTGTGAATCATCGGATGACACCCAGCTCTACCTTTCATTTCAACCAGATGATCCCACAGTACCTTCATGAATCTCAAGCTGTCTGGCGGACATCTCGGCATGGATGAAGGAACATCACCTGCAGCTCAACCTGGCTAAGACTGAGCTTCTCGTCCTCCCTGCCAATCCGTCTCTACAGCACGACTTCACTATCCAGCTAGATTCTTCCTCAATCACCCCATCAAGGTCGGTCAGAAATCTTGGAGTGATCTTTGATGGCCAGCTGACCTTCTCAGACCATATTACAAAGACAGCTCGATCATGCAGGTTTGCTATGCACAACATCAGGAAGATAATAATAATAATAATAATACATTTAATGCACTTTATATTTAGGCAAATCTCAAAGTGCAACATGATAAGAACAGTTACGGGCTAAAAGTAAATGGAGAGAATGAAGAAAAGGTTCAATCATGTGCTCTCCTAAAAGGTGGGTTTTAAGGCCACGTTTAAAAGCATCCACAGACTGGAGTGTCTTCAGGTGGACAGGGAGAGCATTCCACAATCTGGGAGCAGCAGAGCAGAAAGCCCGATCTCCCATTGTACGGAGCTTGGTCCTGGGAGGTTACAGGAGATATGCTGAGGCAGATCGGAGGGCATGTGTTGAGGTTTGTGGGATTTGAAGTTCCTTAAGGTAGGTGGGGGCTTCACCATGAATACATTGGTGGGTAAGGAGGGAGACCTTGTACTCAATCGTAAGTGATACAGGAAGCCAATGGAGTGATTTGAGGATGGGGGTGATGTGGTCATATTTGCGGACCCTCAATAGGATCCTAGCAGCGCTTTTCTGAATGTACTGCAAATTCTGAAGGCTTTTCTCAGGGATCCCGATAAGGAGCGCATTGCAGTAGTCCAGCCTGGAGGAGACAAAAGCGTGGACAAGCTTTTCCGCATCTGCAGGGGTGAGTGTGGGACGGAGTTTTGGCGATGTTCCTGAGGTGGAAGAATGAGGTTTTGCAGACATGTTTAATATGATCCTCAAAGGTCAGATGGGAGTCCATTTTAACACCCAGGTTGGTGACTGCGAGTGGAATATTTTGACCAGAGAAGGTGATGCTGGTAATGTCAGATGACCGAGTCTGATGTGGAGTGCCGAATAAGATGGCTTAAGTCTTTGAGCTGTTTAGCTGTAGAAAGTTCTGCTTCATCCATGCCTTTACCTCCTCCAGGCAGGTAGGCAGAGTGGATGATGGCAGGGAAGCAGAGGATATTGGGGTAGTCCTGAGGTAGAGCTGAGTGTCATCAGCATAACAATGGAATGAAATTCCATGCCGACTGATGACTTGGCCAAGAGGGAGCATGTAGAGAATAAACAGCATTGGGCCGAGCACTGAGCCTTGAGGGACACCACAGGTGACATTGTGTGTCAGGGATTTAACCTCTCCAAAGGCGACATGTTCAGTTCTCCCGGTGAGGTAGGATGAGAACCACTCATGGACAGTGTCAGAAACTCCAATGGTGGAATTTAGATGGTGGAGGAGGATGTTGTGATCCACAGTGTCGAAAGCTTCAGTCAAATCCAGGAGGATGAGAAGAGTAGGGGAGCCAGCATCCGCAGTCATCAGCAGGTCATTTGTGACCCTGACCAGGGCTGTTTCTGTGCTGTGGCCAGGGCGGAAACCAGACTGAAATTTTTCAAACAGGTTATTTTGTTTTAGATGGTCCTGGAGCTGTGGGGCAACTATTTTTCCAGCACCTTGGAAAGGGAACGGAAGGTTGGAGATGGTACTGTAGTTGGCAGGGTCTTCTGGGTCTAGGGTGGGTTTTTTAAGAAATGGCCTGATGAGAGCGGTTTTCAGTGTAGATGGAACATGGCCAGCCTGAAGGGAATTGTTAATGACCTTTGTGATGAGGGGACTTATGGCATGAAGGTTAGATTTTACCAGCGCTGTGGGGAAGGGGTCCAGGGCACAGGTAGATGGTTTCATCATTCTTCATGTCCTGAACCTCTCGCTGTGAGGTGACCAAAAAACAGCAGAGCTGTTGGCTGTGGGTTTGAAAACCCAGGCTGTGGGTTTGCAGTCAGGGCAAGCAGTGTGGAAGAACTGGATAGCAGGGAACGGATGGTCTCTATTTTTTTCCTGAAGAATGCGATGAAATTGTTGCACCTCACTGCTGTGGCTTCCGAATGAGAATGAGTTTGCGGCTTGAGGATGTCATGTATGGTAGAGAATAGTTTTTTGGAGTTGCCAGGGCTGTTGTTAATAATGTTGGAATAGAACTGTGAACGTGCATCATTTAAGGACCTTGCATAGGACTTCTGATGTTCTCGGTAGGCCTGCCTATGAACAGGGAGTCCTGAGGCCTTAAGGCGCCGCTCAAGGACATGCCCAGCTGTTTTCATTTGCCGGAGTTCGTAGGTGTACCAAGGGGCTGTGCGTACAAAGCTGACAGTTCTAGTTTTAACTGGGGCATGGAGATTCAAGAGACTGCTCAGAGAGTGGTTGTAGAAGTTGACCGACTCAGGGACTGAGGAGAAATCAGCAGAGCAGAGATGTTGTAAGTCTATGGTCAGGATGTCCAAGTTGATCTTTTTCAGGTCCCTATAGCAAATTTGATGCTTGTTTTTGGTGTGAGGGAAAGGCGCGTGCATCGAGATGGCCTTGTGGTCAGACACCCCCAGATTGTGCGCCAGAAGGTTGCTTATGAGGACAAAGTTGGAAATGACCAGGTCCAGTGTGTGCCCCCTGGAGTGTGTGGGGACGTTGACATGTTGTTGGAGGTTAAGACAGTCCAACACTTGCAGAAACTGAGCTGCAAAGTGGCAGGAGGGATTGTCTACATGAATGTAAATATCTCCAAGTATAATAATGTTGGCAGAGGTGCTGCAGAGTGTAGTGAGAAGATTCGTGTATCTCTGAAATGAAAGCTGAGTTGAATTTGGGGGGCGGTAGATGAGGAGCATTGTCATGGAAACGGGGGGTTACATTTAAAAGCAAGGCATTCAAATGAGGACAGTGTAGGCAGGGGAGGGGGACAGCTCCAAGTTTTCTCGGTGTATGACAGCAAGGCCGCCACCACGACCAGTGCTGCGGGCTCTCTCCAGGTAGCTGTAGGCGGGGGATGAAGATCAGCCGATTTTTCAAATAAAAAATATAATGGAGGTAGAAGTAAAAAAGATCATTGCTGCCCTTAAAAACTCGAAAGCTAGAGATGCCCATGGTCTTGACACTAACTTTTTAAAAACTCATAACGATGCCTTGGTACAACCTATTACCTTTATGGTTAATCAATCAATCAGTCAAAGGGTAGTTCCATCAACTTGGAAAGAGGCCATTATTACACCTATTTTTAAATCAGGATCAAAAACACAGGTTGCTAATTACCGTCCAATTAGCATCCTGTCTATAGTCTCTAAAGTTGCTGAAAAGTGGATAGCAAAACTACTTGTTGAACATCTGGATACAGGTTTCACCCCACTGCATCGTATGCAGTTTGGTTTTCGGTCCAATCACTCCACTGAGACGCAAACTGCTGTCTGATTGAACAGATTAAGTATTTATTGGATAAGGGTAATTATGTCGGAGCTGTATTTTTAGATCTTAAAAAGGCGTTTGATACAGTCAACCATCAAGTACTGTTGACCAAACTTACACATTTTAATTTTTCTACAGATGCTATATCATGGTTTCAATCATATTTATCAAACAGAACACAGTGTGTCAATATAGATGGTGTTAAATCTCCTTCTCTTAGTAATCATGTTGGAGTTCCACAGGGCTCAATCCTCGGTCCTTTATTGTTCTCAATGTATATTAATGATCTGCCAGATATTTGTTTGGACTGTAATGTGCAGATGTATGCTCATGATGATGCGGTGATTTTCATTCAGGGAAAAGATAAAAAGACAATAGCTGCAAATCTTACAAAATCACAAGTGAACAGAAGTTCAAAACTGGTTAAATCAAATTTGTCTCACTCTTAATACCAAAAAGACCGTTGCGATGATGTTTACGAAAAAACCCTCGGTGAAGCCAAATACTTTAAAAACTGAATTTAAGACACTCACGAAGCAAGTGCTAACAGGTAATAGATCTTCAGTGTTTTTGGGAGAGGAGAATTGGAGTTGGTAGCCCAGTTCAAGTACCTTAGGGTTATACTAGACTCAAACCTCACTTTCAAAAAGCACATACAAAAAGTAACAAATACAATACAATTTAATTTACAAAATTTTAAACAAATTAGGTCCTATATTACAACCGACGCTGCTAAATCCTATCTTCATTGTATGATTTTTTCCCATATTGAATATTGTTTCACAGTTTGGTCTTTTGCCAGAGTGACTGCATTAAAACCCATTAATCAATTATATAAAAAAGCAGTTAAGGTATTTGACAGGAAACCACAATCGTTTCACTTTTGTCCAATTCTTGAGAAGTACCAACTCCTAAATTTTGAAAATCAAATTTTTTTTAAAAGTAGCTGTCTAATTTATAAATCTATGAATGGAATCGCCCCACCAGCCCTGGGGGATTTTATTAAAAAGAAAAATAGCGAGATTAGGACAAGATCATTTACCCAGGGGATTGTGAAGTACCATTTAGAAAATCTTCATTTCCACAAAATGTCCTCTCTATTAAAGGCTGCACACATTGGAATAGTATGCCAAAGGAAATCAGAGATAGCCCTACTTTTGCTTCATTTAAGAAACAGCTTAAGAGATGGCTGAACAAAAATCAAAAATGTAATCACTTAGTATAAAGGTAGAATTTGATAGTTAGATTTATTTTAAATATTTAATAAGCTTTTTACATGTAATGGTTATTACAAATACATTCTCTATAAGATATAGGAACTTTTATGATTATTATTATTATTATTATTATTATTATTATTATTTACTTCATATGTGTTTTGTCGATATGTATATTGTGTGTTTGCTTTTGTTTTTGGCTTGTATTTGTCTATGTTGGGGGACAACGGATGGAAATTAGCACTGTGCTAAATCCGGCGTTTTACGTTCAACTATGCTTGTACGTTCATTAATATGCATTGTCCCATCTTAAAAAAAAAAAAAAAAAAAAAAGCAGCTGTGGGATCGAGTATTTGAGCTTCATGCCGGTCACAGAAAGTGTTAGCCAAACACAAAGATGGAGGATTGTCAAGCACAAGGAGAAGATGGTCCATATCATAGCAGCGGGAAGCACATGGCAAAACCGGACCGGGACAGCTAGATGGCTGCCCCAAGGGTAAAGTTAAAACTTTGTAACAACGCTGGAACGACAATGTAATCCTGTTCACCACTGACAGCAGGAGGTGACCAACAATCCGCTGATGTTGGAGAAGATGACAGAAGGTGAGTAAAGCCTTCAATTGTGTATCAATCCGTACAAAAACTCAAGAAAAATACTGTTCAAAACTAGAAAAACTAGAAAATTGGCGGAGAAGCGGCGAGCAACACACGCCAGCGTCCTCTCCCTCCGAGAGCCTCCCAGATGTGGAGATCAGGCCTTTCCTAACTGAGCAGGCGACACAACTCCTCGTTCAGGCTCTAGTCATCTCTAGGCTTGATTACCGCAATGCTCTTCTGGCTGGACTTCCATCATGTGCAACTAAACCTCTACTAATGATCCAGAATGCTGCAGCTCGTCTGGTCTTCAACGAGCCCAAAAGGGCCCACGTCATTCTTCTGTTCATCTCTCTGCACTGGCTGCCACTCGCTGCTCACATAAAGTTCAAGGCATTGACTCTTGCTTACAGATTGACCACTGGCTCATCTCCCTCTTACTTTCACTCGCTCCTACGAGTCTACATCCCTACCAGAAGCCTACGATTGATCAATGAGCGACGGCTCGTGGTACCATCACAGAGAGCCACAAAATCACTTTCCAGAACATTATCATTCACGGCTCCATCCTGGTGGAATGATCTGCCCATCATCATCTGGAATGTAGAATCCCCGACAGCATTCAAAAGACAGCTGAACACTCATCTCTTTCGTGAGCACTTAACATAAAAAAAATAAACAAAACTTTTCTTTTAAATTCTTGCTTATCTGGCTTATACTACCCCGTGCAATGTCTGAACTTTGTATTTTGAGCATTTCTTGTGGGGTTTTTTTGCCTCTTCATAATGACTTGCTGGGTTTAGTCCTCAGTTGTAAGTCTCTTTGGATAAATGTGTCTGCTAAATGACTAAATCTAAATGTAAGAACCAGATGAATAACTATATAAAGAACCAGCAGAAGAACCAGCTAAAGAACCAGCAGAAGAACCAGATGAACAACCAGCAGAAGAACCAATCAATCAATCAATCACCTTTTATTTATAAAGCACAATAAAAACAACAGTAGTTGAACATTGTGCTGTACAGAAGAATAAATATCTTAAAAAGATAAAAGAAAATAGATTAGATAAATAGGAACCAAATTAAGAACCAGATGAAGAACCAGATGAACAACCAGCAGAAGAACCAGATGAACAGCCAGCAAAAGAACCAGATGAAGAACCAGCAGATGAGATGAAGAACCAGAAGAGGAACCAGATGAACAGCCAGCAAAAGATCCAGATGAAGAACCAGCAGATGGGATGAAGAACCAGAAGAGGAACCAGATGAAGAACCAGCAGAGGATCAAACAGAAGAACCAGCTAAAGAACCAGTAGAAGAACAAGATGCAAATCAGCAGAAGCACTAGATGAAGAACTAGCAGATTACCCAGCAGAAAAAAATCAGCTAGAGAACCGGCAGAATAACCAGATGAAGAACCAGCAGAAGAACCAGCTGAACATCCAGCTAAAGAACCAGACAAAGAACCAGACAAAGAACCAGCAGAATAACCTAATGAAGAACCAGCAGAAGAACCAGCAGAGGAAACCTCAGAGGAACCCGCAGAAGAACCAGATGAAGAACCAGCAGAGGAAACCTCAGAGGAACCCGCAGAAGAAGCAGATGAAGAACCAGCAGAGGAACCAGATTAAGAACCAGATTAAGAACCAGATGAAGAACCAGCAGAAGAACCAGCAGAGGAACCCGCAGAAGAACCAGATGAAGAACCAGCAGAGGAACCTGCAAAAGAACCAGATGAAGAACCAGCAGAAAAACCAGCAGAAGAACCAGATGAAGAACCAGCAGAAGAACCAGATGAAGAACCAGCAGAAGAACCAGCAGAGGAACCAGCAGAAGAACCAGATGAGGAACCAGCAAAGAAACCAGATGAAGAACCAGCAGAAGAACCAGATGAAGAACCAGATTAAGAACCAGCAGAGGAACCAGATGAAGAACCAGATGAGGAACCAGATGAGGAACCAGCAGAAGAACCAGATGAAGAACCAGCAGAAGAACCAGATGAAGAACCAGCAGAAGAACCAGATGAAGAACCAGCAGAAGAACCAGCAGGAGAACCAGCAGAGGAACCAGCAGAGGAACCAGCAGAAGAACCAGATGAGGAACCAGCAAAGAAACCAGATGAAGAACCAGCAGAAGAACCAGATGAAGAACCAGATTAAGAACCAGCAGAGGAACCAGATGAAGAACCAGATGAGGAACCAGATGAGGAACCAGCAGAAGAACCAGATGAGGAACCAGCAGAAGAACCAGATGAAGAACCAGCAGAAGAACCAGATGAAGAACCAGCAGAAGAACCAGATGAAGAACCAGCAGAAGAACCAGATGAAGAACCAGCAGAAGAACCAGCAGGAGAACCAGCAGAGGAACCAGATGAAGAACCAGTGGAAGAACCAGATGAAGAACCAGCAAAGGAACCAGCTGAAAAACCAGATGAGGAACCAGATGAGGAACCAGCAGGAGAACCAGCAGGAGAACCAGCAGAAGAACCAGTGAAGGAACCAGCTGAAGAACTAGATGAGGAACCAGCAGGAGAACCAGATGAAAAAAAAACAGATGAAGAACCAGCAGAGGAACCAGCAGAAGAACCATCAGAGGAACCAGCTAAAGAACCAGATGAGGAACCAGCAGGAGAACCAGCAGAGGAACCAGATGAAGAACCAGATGAGGAACCATCAGAGGAACCAGATGAAGAACCAGATGAGGAACCAGCAGGAGAACCAGCAGAGGAACCAAAATCAAAATCACATTTATTTGTATAGCACGTTTAAAAACAACACACGTTGGCCAAAGTGCTTTACATATAACACAGCACATATAATCTGACATCATAAAACAACGTATAATACAAATTACAAAAAGTTCAAAATTAGTCAAAAGCTAGAGAGAAGATATAAGTCTTTAGATGAGATGTAAATGCATCAAGGGTGGCACAAGATCTAACATGGAGGGGTAAACTGTTCCATAAACAGGGAGCTGCAACAGAGAAGGCCCTGTCTCCTTTTGATTTTAGTCAAGATTTTGGGGTGGTTAACAAAAATCTATCTACAGACCATAAAGGCCTAGAGGATGTATGTTGTTGAAGTTCACTAATGTAACTTGGTGCCATCCCATTAAGCCCTTGAAAACAAATAGTAAAATCTTATAATTAATCCTAAATTTAACTGGAAGCCAATGAAGGGATGCTAGCACAGGTGTTATACTCTCATACTTCCTTGTCCCAGTTACAAGCCTTGCGGCCGCATTTTGGACTGAACTACAGCCGTGACAGTGATGCATGAGAAATACCATAATACAATGACTTACAATAGTCCAGTCTGGATGTAATAAAAGCATGCATAACAACTTCCAAATCATTAAAAGACAAAAAAGGTTTCAATTTCGCTATATTCCTTAATTGGAAGAAGCCACCTCTAACCACTGAATTTACGTGCTTATCAAATTTTAACTCAGCATCAAAAATAACTCCTAAACTCCTAGTTTGATTATGTACCTTCGATTTAAAAAGGCCTAATTTATTAATTATATGTTTAGTAGAGCTCGGAGGGCCAAACACGATCACATCAGTCTTTGATTCATTCAAGTGGAGGAAATTGGCAGACATCCACTCCTTATTGTCACTAAAACGATCAAAAAGAGACTGCAGGGCTGAATTATCCCCCATTTTTATAGGTAGATAAAGCTGAGTATCGTCTGCATAAAGATGATAAAATACATTATGTTTTTTACAGATATCCGCCAATGGAAGCATGTAAATAGAGAATAAGACCGGACCCAATATTGATCCTTGTGGTTGTGGAACCCCACACTTCATTAGAGCAGAACGTGATTTCAGAAAAATTTCCTAATTCCACAGAAAACGTTCTCCCAGACAGATATGAGCTAAACCAAATAAGAGCTTTTCCCTGAATCCCTGCCCACTCTCTTAGGCGCTCCAAATGCCGCAGTCAAATCGATTAAAACTAAGATTGCACACTTTCCTGAATCAACAGCTAGGAATTAGACACTTTGCAAGTCATTTGCAAGTCATTTGACACTTTGAGGAGGGCTGACTCTGTACTGTTTAACCCTGAATCCCGATTGAAACTTATCACAAATATCATTTCCATTTAAGTAAGTAGATAGCTTTTGAAAGACAGCCCTCTCTAGAATTGTTCACAGAAAGGACAGCTTAGAGATTGGCCGATAGTTCTTTAAATCAGATGAGTCCAAATTGGGCTTTTTTAAAAGGGGTTGCACCACGGCATGCTTAAAGCATGATGGCACAACACCACTCAATAAGCTAGAGTTCACTATTGACAAGAGATCTAAACCAACCACATCTAAAACCTGGACAAGGAGACGCAGAGGAACTATGTCTAAGGAACACTGAGTGGGCTTCGTTTTACAGACTAAGTCCACCAGATCAGGGAATGAAATTTGTTTAAACTCACTTAAACATTGAACTAATGAGGGGGAATGACATAATCAAGGATGAGGCCTGAAGGTATAATACTAGCTGTAAGAGTCTCAATTTTGTTAATGAAGAACTCTAAAAAGCTTTCACATGTTATCCGATTAATGACGAGGCCTGTTGTTGTGTCAGGATTTAAAACGGAGTCTATTGTCTTGAATAACGCTTTAGGATTATTAGGAATCTTCTTTATAAGATCAGAGAAATATTTTATCTTTGTAGTTTTTACCGCCTTCTGATATTTAATCATGGCGTCCTTCAATATGTCGTAAGACACCTGCAGCTTATCTCTCTTCCATTTCCTCTCTGCTTTCCTCCACACTTGCCGGAGACAACAGGTATCATAACCAGCAGAAGAACCAGATAAAGAGTGGAAACTCTTCCTGATGAACAGAATATCAGAGCACACAAACAAACCAGCCAGCAGAGGGCGCTTATGAACAGACTCTCTCATTCAGAAACCAGAGGATTGTTTCATGCTTCCATTATGACAGGGAACAGGGAATGTTCTCAGATGTGCCTCATTATGGATTAATTGTTAAAAACCAGGTCACATTTAAAATGTGGAAATCAGTCTCTTTTGTGTGTGTGTGTGTGTGTGTGTGTGTGTGTGTGTGCGTGCGTGCGTGCGTGCGTGCGTGCGTGTGTGTGTGTGTGTGTTGCATGTGATGCTCAAGAAAGGACAAGAATACAAGTGTGTGACGCCAGTCACAAGGCCGTGGGTTTATGGAGTGCGTGTGTGAACTCACCACAGAAGAGAACAAACAGGATTAGAGACTTGTTTCTGAGCAGTTTGTTTCTCGTTGTTGGCGTCATCATGTTATTTCAGGGTGTTTATATCTGGAATGACACCAGCAGATATTCAGTCAACATAGCAAGTATCGTATGTTTTACTGTATTTATACGTTCTATACGTTCAGTTCTCTTGAAGTTAGTTTAATGTATTATCATACTTTCATGAGTTAACTGAGAGACTAGGACCGGATTCACAGACAGGGTTTAGATTGAGACCAGGATTAGATTTTAGTTCAATTAGAACATTTAAGGATCTTTAATAAACATGCCTTAAAAAAAAAAAAAACACATTACTCTCATCTTGAGAAAAAACACTGACACTGACATATAAGATATGCTTTCAGTTATAACAGCTCAAACATTTAGTCTGGACTAGATTAACCCTGGTGTTTTTTGACTGGGAGACCCGGAATATTTATTATATGTCAGATTTAAGTGAAATAGGGTTAGGGTTAGGTTGACCATTTAAAGCATCTTGAAATATGCACTTTTCCTGTATATACTACTGTATTCATGTTCTTATTTAGCGAGGACAAGTCAAATTGTTAAAAAAAAATAATAATTTATGATGTTTTTTTTATTAAATTTTTTATTCATTTATCAGACGCTTTTATCCAAAGCGACTTACAAATGAGAACATCAGAAGCAGTGAAACTAACAGTAGTGCTATGACTCCTCTCAGTTTAATAAAACGCAGTCCATGTAATATATATATATATATATATATATATATATATATATATATATATATATACATAATGTTAATTAATTCTGTTTTTGAACATTATTCATCTTTTTAAAATGTATTCGGTAACACTTTACGGTAAGGGTACATGTAATTATCATGAATTCTTATGTAAATTAATGCATGAATTATGCATTAATATCTCGTGAATTATCAGGAACTAACACAAGTTCACAACACCTGAATTAAATCATTAACTAAGATGAGCACCTCATCATGAATTATGATTTATTACGCATGATCATGATGTTTTCTTTGTTCACAGTTATGCCACCATTAATAGCACATTGTTCATCAGTGTTTCAAAGGACCTAGTCACCACTTTAGTTGAGGGGCCACACACATGATGATGTCATTGATGAATAATGCTTAGTTAATGATGACTTCTGTATTTGATTAACAGAATGTGTGTGCTATGAGCTGTGATTGGTCTATTTTGGTGTCTGTCCAATACAGTAGTCATCATTAATTAAGCATTAATCTATTAATTACTTCATCAAGTGTGTGGCCCCTTAAATAAAGGTCACTGACCTAAACAAAGAACACAGAAAACATCATGATCATGCGTAATAAATCATTATTCATGATGATGTGCTCATCTTAGTTAATGTTTTAATTCAGGTGAAGTCATGAATGAAAAATATTGAGCTTGTGTTAGTTCCTGATGATTCGTGAGGTATTAATGCATGAATGAATGCATAATTCATGTACCCTTACGGTAAAGTGTTAACATGTATTCAAATAGACAATAGTCATTTTAAGTTAATAATGAAATAAAATGTGTATTTCTAATCAAATAACTGCTCTCGTTGTGAACATATTAATATTCTTATTCCTGACCCTAGAACGGTGCGGGTTAGTGGATTTTATGTCACAGAAACATGTGTTATTTGTCAGGTAAAGTACCTCTGCTTGCTGGAGAAACATCGGTGCAGAAACTGCTCTTTTCTCAACCAAGAAAATGAATATCTGACTGAAAAAGATCTGATGACAAAGACATCATAAAAACACTCAATTAATGCTCTCTGTATACATATTCCCTGTATTTCCTGAACTCCTGTTATTGACATTCTATCATACACTCTAAAAATGATGTGTTGGATTTACTTAAAATATATATGCACCATTTTTGCATCATACTTTTTAAGTAATCCCAACTTGGAATAATTTTACTTAAAATTAACAAGAAAATCTTTGTTATATGTACTTAATTATTTGAGTTCACGCAACACTCTTTACTTAAAATGTATGCATCACGTTACATATATTTTTAAGTAAATGTTACGTGAACTCAAATATTTAAGTTTATATTATGTAAAATTATTCCAAGTTGGGATTACTTAAAAAGTATGCTGCAAAAATGGTGCATATATCTTTTAAGTAAATCCAACATAGTGCAGGCCATGTGAGATCAAAACAAATCTTAGTTATGTTAACTTAACATTTAAGCTCATTTATATATAAAAATAAGACAATTAAATCAGTTGAACCAACCATTTTAACTTATTTTAGTTCTATATTGGTCTGCTTACTGCACTGCTCCAGATAATTCAATGTCTTAAAATAAATTAAACATGCAAATCACACACAATAAAGCATTTCACTTATTTATTTTTTTACCCAAAACTTTTAAATTGCATCTTAAAATATATTCAAATAGAAAATAGTTGTTAAAATAATAATAATAGTCACAATATTACAGTTTTTCTTGGATCAAAGAAATGAAGGCTCTGGTGGGCAGAAGAGACTTCTTTTAAAAATATTAAACAATCAAAAAACAGAAGTTAATGACTTTTGTCCAAAGGTTTTGAATGAATCACTTCAGAAACATTTAAATAGTAACTACTGGAAAACAGGAAAGATCTACTATCTTTATTTGAAGCTAAACTTTTGTTTAAAGGGTATTTACTAATAATTTTGAAGGTTTAATTTACTGAATTGTCGCTGTCATTTAGGAATAATATTGTGCTTGAATCAAGATTGCCATTATTTAATGATAAATCGTGCACACTGAGCTGTCAATGTGTTTTCGAATTTAATATTTGAAAGTAGGCTAACCCGTGCGAGAGGCCTTCAGACATTCTCTGCCCGCGCCCAAGGCCCCCTTTCCCGCGATCCATGTATAGATATTAGAGACAGAGAATATGGGAATTTGTAAATATGCAAAGTAGCCTACATTTGTTTTATCCAAAAACAACTCGTTAATAAATTAGACCTACGAATTCTATCCGTGGGGAGAGAGCGCCGTCTAAATTGGTCACACCTGAACGCGTCAAGCGTCGCGTCCATAGGGTCGTGTCTCAGTTAGACGCTCTGAATCTTCCGCAGCCAGTTCAAATTTTTCTACTGAGGAAGACGTTCGTGGCAAACGAGTCACCCAATTCGCGACGCCCGGCGCGAATGATGCGTCTTTCCGTCTTTGCATTGACTATGAATGTAATCTGCTATCGCAAATAAATAAATTCGCGTTCGGTGTGAACACACTAATGCATACGAGCCAACATCAAGGTCATATATTTTGAAAAAAAACAATAAATACTGACACTTGATTCATTCGATGGAAGCACACTCTTCAAAATCTCGCGTGTAAAACACGTATCTCATTGCATTAACATGTAGACTAAACGTTTACATTTGTAAGTAACACGTTTCTAATTGTTGATGCAAAATTCGTAGCAATTCTGAAATTCAGTTAAAAGTAAATTTCTTGACCAAAAATGCAATAAATGATCATGTGTAGGCTTACATTAAGTACAAAAAATAAGCTTACCACTTCTCAACGTCTTCACATGTGTTTCACAAAATGGCTTAAATTTTTTGTCTGGATAGGCATCAAGGGAAATTGCATATCACGTGGCTCATATAGTTACTTAAAATGATATGCTCGATTTACTTAATATTGACGCAATTATTGTAGTAGTTGACATGTCTTATGTTTTTTCATTTCATTTATGCATACATTTAAGTGCACCTAGTAACTTATATTTTTGTGTTACACACCACTATATATGTTAAGTAAACGTTGAAAAGTTATGAATACTTAATTTTTTATGTTTGATCCAATTACTTTTATAAGTAATGCTTGTTCAGCCAACGAATCATTTTTTAGAGTGTATAAAATTTACAATATTTAATAAATTGTAAATATAATCCTGTACATACCCTAGATCTTTTTGGCAGAGTTTTAGCTTCAGTATAGTTTGGAGTCGTAGTCAACTGTGAATGAGCCAGAGATCGAGATCCTCACTGGTAAACCAGTGTGTGTGTGTGTGTGTGTGTGTGTGTGTTGATTTCTGTGTTATTTTGTGTGTGTGTTTGTCAGGTTTGAATTCTGACCTGCAGGCATCCTTGCATAAATATTCTAAAGCATCTGACACACAAAAGACACGTCAACGCCCATAGGTGAATATCACAGCATCAGATGATCACATGACAGTCCTGATCCAGGGATCCTCCAGACGTCAATCTCATGGAAAGGTTCGGGACAGGCTTCAGTCAGTCGCCTTTCCTTCTATTGCACTTTATATAATGCAGATTGTTTCAAAGGAGCTTTAAACTGGTGATGTCATCGCTCAGTTCAGTTCTTATACAGTCAGATCAATAATATTGTTGATTATTAAGCGTCTCTGAACTAATGAAGCCGGAGAGACGACGGTGACAGGAACACAAACTCCACCAGTGACAGAAGGATGGAAAACCATTGGAGAGAAACCAGACCAAACCAACACTTCAGTCAGACTTAAAGAAGAGTTGAGAAACTACCCTCAAACTTTAGAAATCACGATACACAAGTCATCCATGTATGAGTGTGTATATATATATATATATATATATATATACACACACATACATACATACATACATATATAACACAAAGGTATTCCTGTAGCATGAAATGTGATCAGTCTTCCGAAAAGACTAATGTATAAATGCATTATTCAACTTGTGGACCAACCTGTTCTCTCGGTCAGTAAATCATGTTTGACACGTGTCGTTCTCTTCATCAGCTGACAGAAACACAGTCTTTGATTCTTCCACTAAATAAAGCTAATGTGAACCATACAAGTGCTGTACTATACCAGAACATCTGGAACTGGATGAAAACAAAGCAGACCATCTGTACTCATGTCAATAAACTGATGAGGGTTGTAACGCAAAGTTGATGTTGCCCAGATAGAGAGAAAAACAATAACTGGTAACACTTTACAATAAGGTTCATTAGTTAACATTAATTAATGTATTTATTAACATGAACTAACCATGAGCAATACATTTGTTACTGCATTTGTTCATCTTTGTTAATGTTAGTTCATGAAATTACAGCTGTTCATTGTTTGTTCATGTTAGTTCACGGTGCATTAACTAATGTTAACGAGATTTTAATCAAGTATTAGTAAATGTTGAAAATAACATTAACAAAGATTAACAAATGCTGTATATGTGCTATTCATTATTAGTTCATGCTAACTAATGTAGTTAACTAATGTTAACTAACAAACCTTATTGTAAAGTGTTACCCAATAACTGTTACATCAAGTCAGGTGTTGGAGGAAATCAGGCACTGGAGTTCGATGGCGCACTTTTCCCGTGTTCAACTAAAGTAACAGTTCAAACGCGCACACTCGTCCGCATACATGGAGATCGAGGGTGAAAAGTATACAAAACAAAACATCCAACTTTGGTCACACTACAATAAGGAAAATAAAAGAAAGAATACAAAAGTCAGCAGCGCGGTTTCTCTCCTCCTCACCCATCAAATCTAACTGACACACACGCACATGCGCAGTTCTCATATTACATGATCATTAACATAAAATCACAAAGTGACCGTTACAGGGTCAATAAACCTAGGAGAAGAAGACCGTCAGAGATTACTCCATGATATGGATATAAAACGTTGTATTTTCAGACTCACGCTTCACAAAACAAGGCCTTAAACACACTGCAGGTTCATTCAGAAGTTTGGACACACAGATGCGTTCGCATGTTCCTCAGGGCTTTATTTCAGCAGAGATAAAGCAGGATCTAAGTGCAGAAGTCTTTAATAAACTCAAATCTTTACAAAACAGATTCTCAGAAACAACCAATCTGAGTCATGATCTGAGAACTGAAAGAAACACAAGGCCAAAATAGATAGCAAACAGAGGAACTAATGAGACCAACAAGACACACCTGAACTGAAAATCAAATCCAACCAGTAACCATTGAAACAAACAGGCGGGACAGGAGTGACCAGAGAAACCAAATCTGCTCTCGTCTGTGATTGGTTGACCAACACAAACTGACACCAGCTCTCACTGCTCTTTTTGTAATAAAGGGAAACATGATCATTCCACCATTTGCTCTAAAAGCTCTATCCATTTCTGTTTTTATTCTGCAAAGCACAAAAAAATAATATTTTCAGAAATGTCTCTGTTATTAATCAATGGAAATGGTGTTCTTCAGAATATCTTCTTTCAGGATTCTCAGGAGGGTGTCAATGATGACAGAATGATCACGTTCACAATCCCTTTCACATTTATTTGTATAGCATCTACATTACAGTTTAGAATGTGCGAGTCTGTGAGTCTGAGCCCCGGACATGAACAGCCAGGCTATTCCTGAGATAGGAGCCAGATGTGGAAACTAACCCTAACCCATGATCAGAAAGGCTATTCCAGAGATAGGAGCCAGATGTGGAAACTAACCCTAACCCATGATCAGAAAGGCTATTCCAGAGATAGGAGCCAGATGTGGAAACTAACCCTAACCCATGATCAGAAAGGCTGTTCCAGAGATAGGAGCCAGATGTGGAAACTAACCCTAACCCATGATCAGAAAGGCTATTCCAGAGATAGGAGCCAGATGTGGAAACTAACCCTAACCCATGATCAGAAAGGCTATTCCAGAGATAGGAGCCAGATGTGGAAACTAACCCTAACCCATGATCAGAAAGGCTATTCCAGAGATAGGAGCCAGATGTGGAAACTAACCCTAACCCATGATCAGAAAGGCTATTCCTGAGATAGGAGCCAGATGTGGAAACTAACCCTAACCCATGATCAGAAAGGCTATTCCAGAGATAGGAGCCAGATGTGGAAACTAACCCTAACCCATGATCAGAAAGGCTATTCCAGAGATAGGAGCCAGATGTGGAAACTAACCCTAACCCATGATCAGAAAGGCTATTCCAGAGATAGGAGCCAGATGTGGAAACTAACCCTAACCCATGATCAGAAAGGCTGTTCCAGAGATAGGAGCCAGATGTGGAAACTAACCCTAACCCATGATCAGAAAGGCTATTCCAGAGATAGGAGCCAGATGTGGAAACTAACCCTAACCCATGATCAGAAAGGCTATTCCAGAGATAGGAGCCAGATGTGGAAACTAACCCTAACCCATGATCAGAAAGGCTATTCCAGAGATAGGAGCCAGATGTGGAAACTAACCCTAACCCATGATCAGAAAGGCTATTCCTGAGATAGGAGCCAGATGTGGAAACTGAACCCTAACCCATGATCAGAAAGGCTATTCCAGAGATAGGAGCCAGATGTGGAAACTAACCCTAACCCATGATCAGAAAGGCTATTCCAGAGATAGGAGCCAGATGTGGAAACTGAACCCTAACCCATGATCAGAAAGGCTATTCCAGAGATAGGAGCCAGATGTGGAAACTAACCCTAACCCATGATCAGAAAGGCTGTTCCAGAGATAGGAGCCAGATGTGGAAACTAACCCTAACCCATGATCAGAAAGGCTATTCCAGAGATAGGAGCCAGATGTTGAAACTAACCCTAACCCATGATCAGAAAGGCTATTCCAGAGATAGGAGCCAGATGTTGAAACTAACCCTAACCCATGATCAGAAAGGCTATTCCAGAGATAGGAGCCAGATGTGGAAACTAACCCTAACCCATGATCAGCAAGACTATTCCAGAGATAGGAGCCAGATGTGGAAACTAACCCTAACCCATGATCAGAAAGGCTATTCCAGAGATAGGAGCCAGATGTTGAAACTAACCCTAACCCATGATCAGAAAGGCTATTCCAGAGATAGGAGCCAGATGTGGAAACTAACCCTAACCCATGATCAGCAAGACTATTCCAGAGATAGGAGCCAGATGTGGAAACTAACCCTAACCCATGACCAGTAAGGCTATTACAGATTTAGGAGCCAGATGTGGAAACTAACCCTAACCCATGACCAGTAAGGCTATTACAGATTTAGGAGCCAGATGTGGAAACGTTCTCCCCCTTTAGTGGACTTAGATATCCTATAATTCCAGAAGCCCACAGTTGTGTGATCTTAGGCCACGTTCACACAAAGCGGGGTATTTAGAGAAACAAATATTTCCCCCGCCTTCGTGTTCAATAATAATTTTGTCCACACATAAATACGCCGCGAGCGCATTCATATCTATGCCAAACCTATGGGCTGCAGTGTAGGGAGAAGGATAAAGACATGCAAGCCAATCAGAATCCTCTGAATCGACAAGAGAGAACCTAAAACCCTGTTTCTCCCAGTTGACAACTACAAAGTACTACTACTGACCTATAAAGCCCTAAATGGTTTAGCTCCTATGTACTTAACGGACCTTCTTTCGCCCTACAATCCACCGCGTTCTTTAAGATCACTAAATTCAAGGCTTCTGTTCATTCCTAGGATATCTATGTCCACTAAAGGAGGGAGGGCATTCTCACATTTAGCTCCAAAACTCTGGAATAGCCTTCCCGATACGGTCCGAGGCTCTGACTCGCTGACACAGTTTAAAACTAGACTAAAGACGCATCTCTTTAGTCAAGCATTCACATAATGCTTACCTTTTATTCCTCTGTTATACCATACAGAACCGTTTGCCACTGACCCTGCATTACCGCGGCAGTGGGGCTCGACAGCCTTTTAGACAAACGGTTCGGCACGTTCGGCACGTATGGTTGGGTTGCGGAGAGTTTGCGAGATAGTGATTTTCTAACACAGACTGCCGTATAATGGAAATCATTATGAACATCAGCTATGCTAATTATTTCCCATCTGCCTTTCTGCTGTTATCTCGGGACGTTTGTCCTGAGAAAAATGGCGTTCGTCAGGTCCAGTTTGTATCCAGCCTCTCACGGGGAATTCAGATGCCCCAACGCCTGTGAAGAGACGACTCAACGCTGGCGATATGTTATGGCGCCGTGTTACATATAAACAATATTTATATTTAATATTTATATATAAACAATATGAATTTAATCCAGAGGAGAACTGGCCCCGACTGAGCCTGGGTTCTCCCAAGGTTTTTTCTCCATCCAATCTGATGGAGTTTTGGTTCCTTGCCACTGTCGCCTTGCTTTGCCTGCTTTTGGCTTGCTTAGTTGGGTTTATTTAACATTTAACAATATTATTGATCTGTGTTGTACTACTTTCATGTTATCACTGTGAAGCTGCTTTGATACAATCTGTATTGTGAAAAGTGCTATATAAATAAATTTGACTTGACTTGACATGATAACTGGCATTTTCAGAAATCTCCACTTTGGCTGGAGTTTTTAGAAATAATCATTTTCTGTGATAAAAACTGTTTTTTTTGTGTGTGTAAATGAGAGGCCAAACCGCAGGGAAATATCTGCGTTTTTCCCTTCGTGTAAACGGGGCCTTAATGAGCATTACGGATTATAAAGGGATAGAAGCTTAGTGGACCATTTAGGGCCTTATAGGGCAGTAGCAAAACTTTATAACTGATACAGAACTTCAAAAGTAACCAAAAGTAAAATTGGTGGTATATGATCATATTTTCTTGAACAAGTAAGAACTCATCTTGCAGAAATTGTAGCTTGTTTATTGAGGATGAAGGACAACCAACTAGTAATGTATTACAGTATTCTAGTCTTGAGGTCATGAATGCATGAACTAGCTTCTCTGCATCAGAAACAGATAGCATGTTCCAGAGATTAGTAATGTTTCAAAGGCTGTCTTTGTAACATATGAAATATGATTTTCGAAAGACAAATTGTTGTCTATATAACACCTAGGTCTTTAACTGTAGTAGATGGAGTTACAGGACATCCTCCCAAATGCACATTGTATTCTAAGAGGTTTTGTGTACAGGTTTTTGGTCCAATAAGTAATACCTCCGTTTTATCTGAATTTAATAGCAGAAAATTACGAGTCATCCAGCATTTTATATATCTTTCACACATTTGGTCAACTTGGATAATTTAGAGATTTTATCTGGTCATGGTCAAATTTAACTGAGTATCATCGGCATTACAGTGGAAAATAATTCCTTGTGTGTGTTTTGTTGTTGTGGTTTTAATGATTAATACGTTTCAAATGCTGGGTGTGTGTGTGTGTGTGTGTGTGTGTGTGCGTGCGTGCGTGCGTGCGTGCGTGCGTGCGTGTGTGCGTGCGTGTGCGTGTGTGAGAATGGTTTCCAGTACATGGAATACAACAAACAGGATGAGCAGTTTTTATGATCAATATTTGTGTGCTCACATTTATTATTGTATCTTATAGTGAGGCTTTGTTATAGCTTTGTTTTATTTGTAATTGGTCATTGTGTTGAATGTTGTAAATGCTAGAGCTTTAATGAGAGGAATAGAGTTGAGAAGCAACAGCGGCTACGGTGAATGCAGTGTAATGGAGTTATTTAATAAAGATGTTCGGGTTATGAAACAGACTATTATAATCAGAGAACTGTTCTATAACACGCTTGGAAAAAAGCTCTTCTTGATTCTGTCATGGGAATTCAGAATCAGAATCTGTTCATATTTCGAATCAATCAAATCAGAGATTGTAGAAGTAACACATTACAATGTTGCATCACTCATGACATAATGGGTGACGTGTTACTTTTTGAAAGTTATTAGAGCCCAAAATTTCTCTGTCATTTGTGTGCTCTTACATAACGTGTTTCTTCATAATTTCAAAGTTAATTGCCATTTGCGCAGGTATGTTTCAGTACAGGTACATTGGAATTCCTGTGCGTTTCTCAGAGTCAGGTTTTAAATAGAATGGAATAACAAGAAACTGTATATGAAACTGTATACTATACTGTAAAGTCTTAATCACACCACTGGCCAAGCCAGTTTTCTGAGGACAGCTTCTCACATGCCTGGCAATCTCTCTCTATCTCTCTATTTGCTTTATTGGCATGACTGTACATATGACAATATTGCTGGGCAGAGGCAAAGTATATTTATATGGCACATTTCATACACAATGCTAATTCAAAGTCTTTTACATTGATTCAATTAAAATAAAATAAATAAGAATAATTAAAACAGTTTAGAGATCAGCACACCTGGGGCTCGTTCTTCGTACGTCGCTAAGTTAGCTGGATTTGATTGTAGGCGATTTGCCATGATCTTGGATTGTTTGGTTCTTCGAAGCTCATCCTGGACTTGCTGTCATAGCAACAGGTCCGTCAGGGCTTGTTTTATGTTAGCAGGATTAGATCGCGACTGAGTACGGGAAGTCCTTTAGCGCAGCGCGATAGTGTAGCCTAATTTCTAAGATTTTCTTTTCTCGTGAAACGAATCGTCGTTTAAATACATTATTATTTTGTTGGAAATGCACATTAACGTTCGATTTCAATGTCGGAGCTTCAACAACAGCACAAAATGTTTGCATTGCCCTAAAATTCTTTGCAAATGGCTTCCTTTACACTATTGGAGATGCGGAGAACATGATAAGCTTTCTGTTCGTGCCATTCACAAAGTTTACCTAGCGCTTTTTTTTTTTTGCCAACTTAGGGTATATTAAAATTGTTAATGAAGATAATGCAATCATGATGACCATCCCGATTATGACTTACAGTCCCTCAGGCTTAACTTACGTGGTGCCATACACTGTAGACTGTTCCCATCAAGCCCTCAATTAAGTGATTTTGTGAGCAGAAAGGGGGCTTACAGTGTAAATGTGCAGCTAAGTTACTATTACAATTTTTACAATTCCAGATTAGTAATATTATATCAATTTTTTAAAAGGCAGTTGACTGAGTAAAATCTCTTAGATGGTGTGTGACCATCTTCCATCCCAAATCAGCGTGAAAGCAAAATGGCCAGGATCTGCATGACTCAATAATTTTCAGAAATTCACATTTACGAACATTATTTGAATGTGGTTAGGAAAATTATAAATATCAAACTCACGGTATTACACACACTTATGCTGAGAACTGCATTTTTCCATTATACAGGTGATTACAACAGGATCCTGCATGGAGACAGGTGTTTTATGACCCCATTCCCTGACCCAAACCCCAGACCAGTTACAATGCAGCTCTAGGACAAGGGCACACAATGAAATGAGCTTTGGCCAACTAAAGGGAAGATTTCAGGGTCTAAAAAGCCTGAGGGTTGCTCCTGACAGGGCCTGTGACATATCATGTGCCATATTACACAACATTGCCAACATCAGAAAAAGAAAAAAAGTTTAATTAAGCCTAAAATAAAAGACAAGACAAATTTGCAAAACTCTATTTGCTTAGAGTTTTATTTCAATAGTTCTGTGTAAAGAAAAGCCAGTTATTCAGTCATCTTTTTAAAAGAGATAGTATAAGGTCAGCAATAGTACTCTGTGTGAAACAGTGTAGTTTACTCAGAAGTTTATTTTGAAACAACTTTATTTCTAGTACAATTTTTTTCTTTGTCAAGTTCTATTTCTCCCCCTGATTTTTGGTTTTTCAAAATACTTTTTTATTTTCTGTGGAAGACTCATATAGGGAACAAATTTCACCCTGTGTCGTTTGTGTCACACATGCCTCATGCCTCAAATAAAAAGGAAAAGTTGTCTCTACACTGCCCACCCCTGTATATTTTTACATTAACAGCGAAGTTTTTCTATTTTTTATCATTTCGATTCAAATATTGGCAACTGGCGCCCTGAGAAGGTGCCGTGCGCAGAAGCGAGGCCGTTATTTCAAATCCTCTATGTTTTCAAACAGCGTCACGGGAAGCGCGCTCATTATGCTGCTCACGGGAAGCGCGCTCATTAACTTTTCAGTATGGGAGTGCACGTGCACCAAACACTTAGGTGTTTTTTCTCTTCTACGTAAATAAATCGGTAACACTTTACAATACGTGTGCACTAATAAGCATTAATTCACGCTTAACTAATGCACAGATAATACTGAATTAATGTGTTACTTATGATTATCTAAGCTATTCATTAATGATTACCACATTAGGAACTAATTAAGAGTATGTCAGGTTAATGTATTAGTTCATACATGAATTGTTATTAATTAAATATGCAATTGTGGATTAATTCCATAATAACTCATTTTTTTAACTAATAGTGTTAATTAATATGTTAATTACCAGAATGAGCCAAAGCCTTGTATTTCAACTTCCAGATAATATGACAGGTACACTAATATGCATTAATACATGATTAATTAATTAATTGTTAATGCAAATTCATGTGCAAATTACTACAATTACTAAATGACTAGTTAATAAGGATGTGCCTCAACAAGTAAAGTCATAACATAATGATACCTTTGCAAATCATTAGCTAATGATTAATTAAGGCAGACAACTGGAAGTTGAAGTGCGTAGCTATGACTAATTGTGGTAATTAACACATTAATTTACACTATTAGTTAATAAAATATGTTATTAAGGAATTAATACACAATGACACAGTGAATTAATAGCAATTCATGTATTACTTAATGTATTAATCATATAGACTCTTTATTAGTTGCTGATGCAGTAATCATTAATTAATGGTTTAGTTCTTCATTCGTTATATATTAACTCATGATTATCTGTGCATTAGTTAAGTGTGAATTAATGCATATTAGTGCACACGTATTGTAAAGTGTTACCAATAAATCTTTTAGCAGAGCTACAGGAAGCGTTTTTCTGTGGTGGAAATACATTAGCAACTAAAACTTCTTTGTCGTTGTGGAGAGCGCAGTGTAATGAGTGCATGGTTCTATAGCAAAGACAGCCATGGGAAAATCGGTACCAATTACTATTAATAATAAAAGATACGCTACTGTGCATTATAAATGTCAGGAATGTATCTTTATTGACTTATTTTTCTTATAGAGATGATTTAAATGCTGAAATGTGAGGTTTATCCTTTTATAAAACTATTTAAAAAATTAAGTTTAGTAGGTAAGATAAAAGACACTCCTTTAAAACAAATCTTTAATGTTATCAACTTGGTGAATTGACTTCACTGTGTATTAGGCTTTTTGAACAATATTCTGTGTATGTGATCATTTTGGTCACTATATTATCTAATAATTTTCATAATGATCAACTAAAATCAACTTTACTTATGTGTTTTTACAGTAGCCTATAATATGCAAAGTACAAGTTTCTATTTTCTAAATAATCTCTGATTCTGTCCTCTGACATTTTTAGAGTGACATAGGGCTACAAAAGCTATTTTAGGTTTGGATAGTTGTTAATATGAGAGCTGTTCGAAATTATTATAGAGATAAGTATTGTGTTACAAAATAAGTATCTCTCTGACCCTTTTACTTTTAAAAACTCAATTTCGTGATAACAAGTCATAACTAAAAGTGTGCCATGCATATAATTCAATGCAATAACCAATGTGCAGTTTCAGGTCCTCCCTTGAAATTTGGATTAATCTAGCAAAATAAGTGGATTCTATTAACTGTGTTTTTCAAATGAACGGTATGTGATTTTATTGTTGGGTTGTTGTTGTTTTGTTTTTTTGAAGGGGGTCTCGCCCTGGGTGTGATTACAGTAGAACCGCCACTGCTCAGTCATCACTCAATTATTCACTTTAACACTGTAACAACTGCAACCTTTCATAAAAGTGTAAACATATTATAACAAGGGGAGTGGTCTATCATTTCCTTTTACTCAAAAGTACTACACAAAAAATAGCATGATTACAAAAACAGCACAGTCACCAAAGAATAGCGTGTTAAAACTATAAGGGCAATTTATACTTGTCAATTTATATTTGTCAGGCACCTGCAAACATAACAAATCTGTTGACTCTTTATTTAAAACTCAAACAAAGCAAAAAAAAAACAACCAAAATATAAATAACAAAGATACTCAACAGTCCATTTCTGCTTTGGGGTAGGTAGGCAATTCAAAGTCTGGCCGAAAAACAATGTCCCAAAAAGAATAAATCCACTTGTCCGAGGTCCCACAAGAAAAAGATCCTCCTGTTGGAATAAGTCCCCAAAAGTATAGTCCACCACGTATATCCCAGAACATGCACATATGAGACGGGCTCCAACGTCTAATAGACCATGTCTCTATTCCCAGAGGTCATTTTGGACAATTTTCTCTGAGCTAGGTTAGCCAAAAACCATGCGAACCTCACCAAACAACCAACTTTCAAAATGGCCGCCCTTCCCCCTTTCTTCTTCTTCTTCTTCATTGGTGTTTTACAGCAGTTGGCATCCAAAAGTTGCATTACTGCCATCTACTGGTTATTATCTTGTCATTTCATACTGATATTCGTCTTTCCAGTCCAGTCCTCTTTAGAAAAATGAAATAAATATTTTCTTCCTTGTTCACTATTCTAATATATTTTTAACATTATATTGTCCTATACCAATTTCTTGTAAATTATGTTTCAACTCTTGCCTTTTTCCTCCTCTAGACATTCATCCAAAGCGGCAACTTACTATGTCCAATTCTAAGTCTTGTTATAACTTGCTCTTTCCTTCTATTTGACATATCTCTTACAATACCTACTTAATTTTGAATCATGTATAGATGTCTTCCTTTACTTTCCTGATCCCATTGAGATATGCTCTTTTTTATGCATTTTTTCTTCCACCTTTTTACCCTAGGCTCAACATAATAATAGTCCTAAGATTCCAACAAAGGTTCCCCCCAACCAAAAACAAGCATAAACAAATCCTCAAAATCAAACATACAGGAAGATTAAAATAAATAAATAATAATAAAATAAATAATAAACTTTCCAGTATGGCACCTATACAGATGGTATACAATTCACACACACACACACACACACACACACACACACATACATATATATATATATATTAACTTAAGTGAGCAATGTGCAGGCTTTTACTATGGCAGTGTCACAACACTGCTTCAGTGTTTATACGAGTCCACACTAAGAGTATTAATTTAACACTGGGGATTTTGCTGTGATCTAAGTGAAGTGTTGAGTTTTTATTCAGTGAGCATATCTGCAATATGTTGAGGTCCTAACCCATTAAATGATTTATATGCCAGTAGTAACACGTTAAAATCAATCCTAAATGTAACTGGGAGCCAGTGTAAAGACCTGAGGACTGGTGTGATATGTTCATATTTTTTGGTTCTGCTCAGAATCCTGGCAGCAGCGTTCTGTACGAGCTGCAACTGTCTTATGGTGTTTTTAGGAAGGCCAGTGAGGAGGCCATTGCAGTAATCCACCCTGCTGGCAATGAAAGCATGCACAAGTTTCTCTAAGTCTTGACTGGAAACAAAGCATCTAATTCTTGCAATGTTTTTCAGGTGATAGTATGCTGATTTAGTTATTGCTTTGACATGACTACTGAAACTAAGGTCTGACTCTAGAGACACACCAAGATTCCTGACTAGATTTTTAGTTGTTAGACCCCTGAGCGTTCGAGGTATACATTCACCTTGAGAACTTCATCTTTGTTTCCAAACGCAATGGCCCTCATTTATCAATCTTGCGTAGAAACGGGTGTATATGTTGGCGTAAGATTATGCTTACACTCCTCTCACCGCCTGATTTATGAAGCTGTGTATACCTTTGAAATCCAGGTGTCGACAATGCCTGCCCTTGATAAATCCCGCGGCCAAAAGCGATTCGCCATTAGAAATAACACGCCCTTTTTACGCCATGTACACACAGAAGACGGCAAAGAAGAGAAACTTCTCCGACGTGGCAGCCAAATGACCTCTCACAATGCATTATTTTACAGCACGTCTTTTGAAATTAGCATTTAATTTTCGAATCACCTCACATGTGATATAGTGATGATGATGATGTGATGTGAAGTACCATTCATTCACATTAATAATTGCATGACAATTTGTAGCCTAATATTCTTCTTATTATTATGATTTGTATTAATGACGCTTAAATTGTTATTTAGAAGAAGGAGTGTCGTTATTATTATTTGTATTATTATTATCATTTAAAAGAAGAAGAATGTATTTTTTATTGTTTTGTCAGTCTGAATAATTTTCAGGTGTGCTGAAACAGCTTCCAGAGGAGATCAGATGTGCTGGAACAGCTTCCAGAAGAGATCAGATGTGCTGGAACAGCTTCCAGAGTGAGATCAGATGTGCTGAAACAGCTTCCAGAGGAGATCAGATGTGCTGGAACAGCTTCCAGAGGAGATCAGATGTGCTGGAACAGCTTCCAGAAGAGATCAGATGTGCTGAAACAGCTTCCAGAGGAGATCAGGTGTGCTGGAACAGCTTCCAGAAGAGATCGGATGTGCTGAAACAGCTTCCAGAGGAGATCAGATGTGCTGGAACAGCTTCCAGAAGAGATCAGATGTGCTGGAACAGCTTCCAGAGGAGATCAGATGTGCTGAAACAGCTTCCAGAGGAGATCAGATGTGCTGGAACAGCTTCCAGAGGAGATCAGATGTGCTGAAACAGCTTCCAGAGGAGATCAGATGTGCTGGAACAGCTTCCAGAGGAGATCAGATGTGCTGGAACAGCTTCCAGAAGAGATCAGATGTGCTGAAACAGCTTCCAGAGGAGATCAGGTGTGCTGGAACAGCTTCCAGAAGAGATCAGATGTGCTGAAACAGCTTCCAGAGGAGATCAGATGTGCTGGAACAGCTTCCAGAAGAGATCAGATGTGCTGGAACAGCTTCCAGAGGAGATCAGATGTGCTGAAACAGCTTCCAGAGGAGATCAGATGTGCTGGAACAGCTTCCAGAAGAGATCAGATGTGCTGAAACAGCTTCCAGAGGAGATCAGATGTGCTGGAACAGCTTCCAGAGGAGATCAGATGTGCTGAAACAGCTTCCAGAGGAGATCAGATGTGCTGAAACAGCTTCCAGAGGAGATCAGATGTGCTGAAACAGCTTCCAGAAGAGATCAGATGTGCTGAAACAGCTTCCAGAGGAGATCAGATGTGCTGAAACAGCTTCCAGAGGAGATCAGATGTGCTGGAACAGCTTCCAGAAGAGATCAGATGTGCTGAAACAGCTTCCAGAGGAGATCAGATGTGCTGGAACAGCTTCCAGAAGAGATCAGATGTGCTGAAACAGCTTCCAGAGGAGATCAGATGTGCTGAAACAGCTTCCAGAAGAGATCAGATGTGCTGAAACAGCTTCCAGAGGAGATCAGATGTGCTGAAACAGCTTCCAGAGGAGATCAGATGTGCTGAAACAGCTTCCAGAGGAGATCAGATGTGCTGAAACAGCTTCCAGAGGAGATCAGATGTGCTGAAACAGCTTCCAGAAGAGATCAGATGTGCTGAAACAGCTTCCAGAGTAGATCAGATGTGCTGAAACAGCTTCCAGAGGAGATCAGATGTGCTGAAACAGCTTCCAGAAGAGATCAGATGTGCTGGAACAGCTTCCAGAAGAGATCAGATGTGCTGAAACAGCTTCCAGAGGAGATCAGATGTGCTGAAACAGCTTCCAGAGGAGATCAGATGTGCTGGAACAGCTTCCAGAAGAGATCAGATGTGCTGAAACAGCTTCCAGAGGAGATCAGATGTGCTGAAACAGCTTCCAGAGGAGATCAGATGTGCTGAAACAGCTTCCAGAAGAGATCAGATGTGCTGGAACAGCTTCCAGAGGAGATCAGATGTGCTGAAACAGCTTCCAGAAGAGATCAGATGTGCTGAAACAGCTTCCAGAGGAGATCAGATGTGCTGAAACAGCTTCCAGAAGAGATCAGATGTGCTGGAACAGCTTCCAGAAGGAGATCAGATGTGCTGGAACAGCTTCCAGAGAGAGATCAGATGTGCTGAAACAGCTTCCAGAAGAGATCAGATGTGCTGGAACAGCTTCCAGAGGAGATCAGATGTGCTGAAACAGCTTCCAGAGGAGATCAGATGTGCTGAAACAGCTTCCAGAGGAGATCAGATGTGCTGGAACAGCTTCCAGAGGAGATCAGATGTGCTGAAACAGCTTCCAGAGGAGATCAGATGTGCTGAAACAGCTTCCAGAGGAGATCAGATGTGCTGGAACAGCTTCCAGAAGAGATCAGATGTGCTGGAACAGCTTCCAGAAGAGATCAGATGTGCTGAAACAGCTTCCAGAGGAGATCAGATGTGCTGAAACAGCTTCCAGAAGAGATCAGATGTGCTGGAACAGCTTCCAGAGGAGATCAGATGTGCTGAAACAGCTTCCAGAGGAGATCAGATGTGCTGAAACAGCTTCCAGAAGAGATCAGATGTGCTGAAACAGCTTCCAGAAGAGATCAGATGTGCTGAAACAGCTTCCAGAGGAGATCAGATGTGCTGAAACAGCTTCCAGAAGAGATCAGATGTGCTGGAACAGCTTCCAGAGGAGATCAGATGTGCTGAAACAGCTTCCAGAGGAGATCAGATGTGCTGAAACAGCTTTCAGAGGAGATCAGATGTGCTGGAACAGCTTCCAGAAGAGATCAGATGTGCTGGAACAGCTTCCAGAGGAGATCAGATGTGCTGAAACAGCTTCCAGAGGAGATCAGATGTGCTGAAACAGCTTCCAGAAGAGATCAGATGTGCTGGAACAGCTTCCAGAGGAGATCAGATGTGCTGAAACAGCTTCCAGAAGAGATCAGATGTGCTGGAACAGCTTCCAGAGGAGATCAGATGTGCTGAAACAGCTTCCAGAAGAGATCAGATGTGCTGGAACAGCTTCCAGAGGAGATCAGATGTGCTGGAACAGCTTCCAGAGGAGATCAGATGTGCTGAAACAGCTTCCAGAAGAGATCAGATGTGCTGGAACAGCTTCCAGAAGAGATCAGATGTGCTGGAACAGCTTCCAGAGGAGATCAGATGTGCTGAAACAGCTTCCAGAGGAGATCAGATGTGCTGAAACAGCTTCCAGAGGAGATCAGATGTGCTGAAACAGCTTCCAGAAGAGATCAGATGTGCTGGAACAGCTTCCAGAGGAGATCAGATGTGCTGAAACAGCTTCCAGAGGAGATCAGATGTGCTGAAACAGCTTCCAGAAGAGATCAGATGTGCTGAAACAGCTTCCAGAAGAGATCAGATGTGCTGGAACAGCTTCCAGAGGAGATCAGATGTGCTGGAACAGCTTCCAGAGGAGATCAGATGTGCTCCTACAATAGTCACATTCAAATCCAGACTCAAAACACTTCTGTTTAGCTGTGCATTTACTGAATGAGCACTCTGCCACTGTTCATACCACTGTTACTGTACTTCATTTTATTTTTTATTCTAAGCTGTTTTAATTATTCTGATATCTTTTGATTATTTAAATTTCTTCTATGTAAAGCCCTTTGAATTACCATTGTGTATGAAATGTGCTATATAAATAAACGTACCTTGCCTTATACCTGTAAAAGGTCAAATAAATAACAAAAACAAGGTTGGAAAAAGCTGATATTTTTTGCTATCTGGGATGTTTCCTCAAAAATATGTCAGCTTCTATATTTTTAAGAAGACTAAGAGTTCATGTCGTTGACAAGGATATTATGTTACTGTTTTATAAGTCATGTATTGAATCAAATATCTATTGTCCAATGTGGTATTGGAGCCTGGTTTGGTAACCTGTCAGTAAAACTAAAATCACAGCTCCAAACATTGCTTAAAAGGCGGGGAAAATAATTGGACAAGTGCCACTGACTACTCTTAATGAGCTTTTTGAAGAGGCGTGAGGAAACACATTTGCTATCTCGAATGCTCAAGATGAATTTCTCCGTCAGGAGAAATCAATTCATATCAAATATTCATACTGCTATGTTGAGTTTGAAAGTTGTGTGTCACCTTCGCTCAGAGTTCAGTATTATGCTTGTTGTGAGTTACTTTTTTCCACCAGGAGTTGCACTTGAATTTTCATTCTACAGCTGTGCAATTACAATAAAGAATTTCAATTCGATATTGTTGCCCTTTTGCTGGTTTAACTGCTCCTATTTTTCTATAACTATTGGTGTGCCAATCAAGATACACACACACACATACACACATACACAGAGCGAGGGAATGTGGTTTGGTCAGTTTCTGTGGGTGGTGAAGTCATGTCAAAAATGTATCCTGATAATTCACATCACAAAAGCAATTCCAGAAATGCATCTCTATGAGTCAGACGAGTTATAAACATTCTCCCACACAGATGTTTTTGGTTTCAGCGGTTTATAATTACAAATTAGATAAGACACTGGCAAATTATTTACTTAATTTAGTGTTAAATTAGTGTAAGATTAAGGTTTTGCCAATTCCAAAAAACAACAATCATACAGTTGTTCTTTCCATGACTGCAATAATTTCCAGAAGAAAATGTGAAGTGGTGCTTGCAGTGGCAAATCTCACCACCCGGTTGCTCAGAGTGTGGTACATTAATGCATACGAGAACACCAAACACGTCTGTACAATGTTTTTGTGATGAGATATGGCTTATTCATGTGTTCAGGTGGTTACTAGGGTACTCTATATGGCTGCTATGGTGTGCTTATACAGTGTGTGAGATGATATTTAAAGACTAGTTGACAGACTAAGTAAAAAAAATGCAAACTTCATGTTTCTTCTATTTTCTGGAGCTGAGATATGGCTTGAATATGTTGTTTTATGGTTGCTAGGCTGCCCAAGTGGTTGCTAGGGCGTAAATATGAAGTTAGTATGTGAAGTTAGTACTTGTTGGCTGCATGATAGGCCAAGTCAAAAGAGCCCAACCCCAAGTCTCTATGACCTTCTGGTCAAAAGATATGATCTCACCAATTCGGTGCCACTGTTAAGTCTATGGGACTCTTTTTGGCCAGATTTATCGCCCGCCAGCAAACATCGTACAACGATTCGCTACGAAAAGTCACAGCACACCTCTCCTCAATAATCCGCACAATTTGACGCCTCAATCAGGGGTCTGTGATGTCGGTGTGTATTTTTTAACACATGATTACTATTTAGTCTTTAAAAAGAGTTTTTATAGAGTTATTTCAGTATGGCACGAGGCCTGCGGCACACAGTGTGTGATTGTGTTTCAGTCATGTAATGTAAAGAGGTGTGAACCACTGCTAAAGCATCATGGGAATCTTTAGTGATGTCAGCATATTTTATTGAGTATCTTTTGATTGACAGCTTCTTATGAACACCCTTCATCTTCCCTGAAAGTTGGGCAGAATATTTCACATGACTGTTCTGAAGCCCGAGGCCTATTTACAGTAAATCAACTCCCCTGTCACGGCCACATTTATTTTCCAACTGTCATCAGTCCGCTGTCATAATTCCATTATTCCTTATCAATACACTATATTAATCAGATATGGCTCGCCTCTAACCGCAGAGCCAAATATTTTCACTGATTTTCTAGACTATTCTAAGTCATAAAGTGAGCAAGATGTGTTAAAGTGTTTTCACGTCAACTTATCGCAACCCTCGTTCCAGAACACTCCAGAGTGTGTGTGTGTGTGTGTGTGTGTGTAATGATCCTGAGGATGGATATAATAATGGACAAAACACATGCAAACTAGAAGTCATGATTTTTGGAGAGAAAAAAATAATTTAACCAGCTCATGAATTGGACATGAATGAGGAAGCGTGAAGATAGTGACGTGTGTACAAGAACTTTTTATGAAAACACGAACATTGACTTGATAATGTTTCTCCTCTGTTGTAATGGAGCATTGGCTGTCAATGTTTTATTGAGAAGATTGCATAACCTGTTATCTAAAAAAACATCCTCAACATGTTACAGTTAAAACGTTATATCTTAGTTCACATTTAACCTTATAGGAACATTATTTGAAATGAGAACATCCTTGAAATAAATATAATATTTAAACATTATATTCAAATGTTTTGGACATTTTGGACAAAAAATATTAGATACGATCGGTTTATAAATACAAGATTATCCAGACAAGGTAAAAGTATGACATGTGGATACCAGCGCACATACAGGAAAATGAGAAAGCTGATATAATAATACATTTTAAAAAAGAAAGAAAGAAACAATAGAAGGAAAGAAACAGGTTGTAATGAGACTACAGTGTGGTAACTGTAACTCTTATTAGGAAAACATCCCACAGGTCAATGTGATTGAAGTCAGGCACAGTTTTATCATGCAGGACATTTACACAAGAAAGACAAGAGTTGAAATATAATTTAGAGAAACTGGTATAGGATATTATAATGTTAAAAGTATTTTAGAATGCGGAAACAGTGAACAAGCAAGGATATATATATATTATTTATTTATTTTAAGGAGGACTGGACTGGAAAGACGAATATAAGTATGAAGTGACAAGCTAATAGACAGCAGGTGGCAGTAATGCTACTTTTTGGATGCCAACTGCATTAAAACACCAAGGAAGAGTAGTAGTCATAGATATCATAAAGAGACTGTAGAATACCCTGTTGGCCGCTGGAAAACGAGAAATGCGGCCGCCATCTTGAACCGGTCGTATTCCTGAGTCTCGTTGCGTGGCAGCAGATGAGATGTCAGATCACTATGGAGCATTTTCCTGTTCTAATCGCCGGACCACCGAAAATAGGGCTTTTCACAAGTAAGTCTTAACATTACCGTACTATTGGTTGTATTTTGTGAATAGAATATTACCAGGTAATCGAGAAGGAGCAAGGATATTTGCTATTACTGTACTGAAATCGTTGTGAAATGCTGTATACTGTATCAGCCGGTGTTCACCCGGCATGGGGAGGTGAGGTAACTGTTAAAGTAATAATTACAAGAGCTTCTAGGTTATATGATAAGCATTCAACTGCCCTGTTGTATAGGTTATTTGTGTTTGCGCACATCAGGAGGCAACGTAATATACACGCATGACAGCGATGCACAAATTTAGTTACCCCTCCAACTTCTAGTTTTATTGATAACCTATATCTTATCACATGCGATTTGGCTATTGATATTACAGAAGTCCTGTGGTGAAATTACATTAACTTACTCCATCTACCCTTGTAAAGTTGATCCGAATAGGGCTTTAGTCTCGACATTCCCCTCCCATATCCACATACAATAATAATAGGCTTAATGTTGTCCGAATTTATTTTTTAGAAATTACTGATGCAAACACGTTGAAAAGCTTCTTCTCCATTTTTATTACAGGTGGCTGCGTTCGGTGGATTCGGAGCTTTTTTACAGTTTATGATTCGGAGGCTGCGTTCTGTGTGTGTGTGAAAGTGTGTGTGTGAGAGAGAGATGTGTGCGTGGGTGTCTGTTCGTGTGTCTGTTCGTGTGTATGTGCGTGTGTCAATCATAAATCGTTTCTTCAACTTATTAAAATATCTTACTTTACTGCTAGCCTACTTATCTGTTTCTGCTTCTTTATTATATTTATAGTGTGTGATTTTAAAATACATTATATCCTTTATCACACATATTTTGTCTGGTCACTTTATATCTTATATCAGAATGTATATTTCTGTTAAACCTACAATGGATATTAAAATACGCCGAACCATGTGTCCTGTATCATATGCCGCGTTCCAGGCAACCTGTAACCTGTGTTTTTCCAACTCGTAACTGGGAGTAAGTTACATCGTTCCAGGCAACTGGTAACCTGTGTTTTTCCAACCTTATACCCGTGAAAGTGCACTGGACCGGCAGTCAAACCCGTGACTTCCCACCCGTGAATTTGTACTAGATCGATGTACTCCCAGTTACGAGTTGAAAAAAAAACACGGGTTACAGGTTGCCTGGAACGCGGCAACATGAATGACCTTTGCAGCAAAAAAAAACGCGTGAAAATCAGTTCAGTATTCGGTGAGATAGGATCATTTTAATTCGCTGACAGCTCATTTCACCTGCCATTCAGATTACACTGAGCGGAGAGGATGACCGGTTTAAGATGGCGGCTCCCATTCTCGTCCGTGCCAATAGGCAGTAGCGGTCGATAGGGCGTCTACCTATATGATGTCTATGGTAGTAGTAGTAGAAGAAGAAGAAGAAGAAGAGTGATGGATAGGGTCACGCGATTTATCCGCTGTTTGACTGAGAGAATTTTGTAATGTTCTGTGTGTTCTGGATGTAAACATGTTTTGCGTGTTCTGGAGGAGAAGCGGCGCGCACAGAGGCGCGTGCCCGAGACAAGCAGGCGCGCGCAGAGGCGTGTGCACGAGACAGCCCGAGGTGCGCGTGAGATTCGCTCCCAGTCCCACAGGTGAAACACACCACAAATATCATAATCATATCATATGCAGAATATCATATGAACCACACAAATAGAGAAGAATAAACACGGACAGGCAGTGAGCTATGATAAGTGAGATAGACTGTGATTGAGTGAGATAGACTTGCAGTGCTGTTGTTGAAGCCTTGTTCAGGGTTTAAGAGACTGTGATATATAGAGTGAGATAAACCTGTTGTTGAAGCCTGTTTAACTCTTCTTCAGGGTTTCTTCACCTCGGGGGTCTCCGCACAGCTCTAGATACATTACCTGTTCGCGAAGCAGCGGCGCGGTGCGTTCATCCTGCGACTCGAGGACACGGATCGCGATCGCCTGGTGCCCGGAGCTGCGGACGCCATCGAGGACATGTTGGAGTGGGCAGGTATGCTCACTATACTGCTCACTGCACTCACTATGCTCACTGTACTGCTCACTGCACTCACTATACTGCTCACTGCACTCACTATCTCACTATACTGCTCACTGCACTCACTATAGTCTTCACTGCACTCACTATACTGCTCACTGCGCTCACTATACTGCTCACTGCACTCACTATAGTCTTCACTGCACTCACTGCACTCACTATACTGCTCACTGCACTCACTATACTACTCACTGCACTCACTATACTGCTCACTGCACTCACTATGCTCACTATACTGCTCACTGCACTCACTATGCTCACTATACTGCTCACTGCACTCACTATACTGCTCACTGCACTCACTATGCTCACTCTGCTGCTCACTGCACTCACTATACTGCTCACTGCACTCACTCATACTGCTCATTGCACTCACTATACTGCTCACTGCACTCACTATACTGCTCACTGCACTCACTATACTGCTCACTGCACTCACTATAGTCTGCTCACTGCACTCACTATACTGCTCACTGCACTCACTATGCTCACGATACTGCTCACTGCACTCACTATACTGCTCACTGCACTCACTATACTGCTCACTGCACTCACTATGCTGCTCACTGCACTCACTATGCTCACTATACTGCTCACTGCACTCACGTATACTGCTCACTGCACTCACTATACTGCTCACTGCACTCACTATACTGCTCACTGCACTCACTATACTGCTCACTGCACTCACTATACTGCTCACTGCACTCACTATACTGCTCATTGCACTCACTATACTGCTCACTATACTGCTCACTGCACTCACTATACTGCTCACTGCACTCACTATACTGCTCACTGCACTCACTATACTGCTCACTGCACTCACTATACTGCTCACTGCACTCACTATACTGCTCACTAAAAAGTGTAAAAGTGTTCTTTAAAAAGTGCAAAAGCTACACATTGAGTTTTACTATCATCAATATTTGCATTGTTTTTAATGATAATAACCATGATTAATGTAAAAAAAAATGATATCCAACAATTTTTTTGAAAACACATTTACACAGACATCTTGTTCAGATGTGAAGATATAAACTAAAAACATCTCAAATATATAATTCATTTAATTTTTATTTAAAATGAATTGATTAAGCATAAATTGATCAAATAAATATAGAAAGACTGAAAACAAGTGTTTAAACGTAAGAGCCGCATAAGATTGCGTTTGAAAAACAATTAAAACTTGAGACAAATGCTATAAAAAGAGAACAGAATAGATGGAACTCATGCATCAAGCTAACAGGCTCATTAAAAGGACAGGAAAAATAATGCATCAGTGCACAAGCATTCACTGAAAACCACTGAGTACAGTGACTAAACAAACTAAACAATATTTTACTGCTGCTGTTATTAACCGCATTTATATTTAGTGCTTGACATTGTAAACACCGTTTTAATTTAACCTATTTCTGCTGTGGCACTATTTTAAATCCATCACTTATATTGCGAGCGAACTTATTGTGCAACCTGATGCTTGAAACAAAACACAGACATCAGGAGTTTAACTGACGTTCGGAAGTCTCCCGCATATGATAGCGGTTCCCTGATGCCCACAAATTAGTTAAAAATCACAGAATCTAGAGCAACTAATCGATAATGACGCTCGTTAACAACAATTTTCATAATCAATTATAGTGCAATTTTATTGATTAGTTGTTGCAGCCCAACTCTTCACTGCACTCACACTAGCACTGAAAAGTTAACTCTCTCCTTGATTTCATGGAGAAGGAGAACCAGGCAATGAGTTGGGAGAAATGCAACGCGTATTTTTTCAAGAGGTGCATGCCGGACGGGACGCATCATAAACCAAATATTGATTAATTATCGCAAGACTTTCGAATATAATATTGGGCAGTGTGATGTCGTGATAGACGTCGATATATCATGCACATCTAAGTCAGGGTGTGTGTGTGTGTGTGTGTGTGTGTGTGTGTGTAGGATCCCTCCAGATGAGAGCAGTCGCAGAGGAGGGCATTATGGGCCGTATGTTCAGTGTGAGCGGCTCCATCTCTACTCACAGGCCGCATCATCACTGCTGCACACAGGCCACGCCTACTACCTGCTTCTGCACCCATCAGAGGCTGGAGCTGCTGAAGAGGAGGCGCAGCGCAGCGGACACACACCGCGGTAAACTCACACACACACACACACGTGGTAAACACACATACCACAATCACACACACGTACCTGAGGTAATCACGTTGCACCACCGTAAACACACGCGTTACCCTGCGGTAAACGCACATGTACTGTGTTTACCGCAGGTAATGTGTGATTACAGTGCACCGACACACTGCTTTTCCTTGGTTGGATTTGGCCAGGCTTTAACTATAAAGACGAGAGTTCTCTCAAAACATCAAGATAATGCCTTCTTTCTCTCGAAGATAGCTAAACTTTAGTCTAACTGGAAAGGAAGGCTTTAACAAAAAAATAGTCCCTATTGTCCCTATTGGCTAAACTAGTGGCTTCAATGACCCCAAAGTGATATGTTTTAACACTTTAGAGACCTTTCTCAAACACAAAACAAATTTCATTTCTGGAAGTCAGGCTAAGTGAGCAAGCACTGTTTTCAGAGATCAAATTTGTTGTGTGTTTGAGAAAGGTCTCTAAAGTGTTAAAACATAAAGGGGTCATTGAAGCCATTCAACTTATTTAATATTTAGAAGGAAAAATATTGATGAATACCTTGATTATAATTACATATACATTGAAGCACCAGTGGATTCCAATCCACCCCCTTCAATATCAAATGTCATACACTTGCAATAAAGCTAAAACATGTTAAAAAAACTGCATCATTATGTTGATATCCTATAATTTTTCTACACATTTTAACTTACAACAAAAATGTCTATAATATCCTCAGTTGTTGCGTATACAAAGCTGCATCAAACACATAATGACTTTCCTTGAGCCCATTGTGCGAGTTCACTTTAATACCGCATGCTTTATATACATGTTGCTGCTGATTGGACTGCCATCCTGACACACCCACCAAACAGGAGAAAGCGCATCTCAAACCCCATTTTGATGTTCCACCCGGAAACTGTAGCAAAATGCTGTGTACCGTATGAAATTGAACATGCGCCTGGTGCTAAATGAAAGAGGCATGACCTGTACAGACTGTTGGCCAATTAAACAGCACCCACTCTAAACGCCTCTTCTCTGTCTGGGAGGCATCAGCAAGACCTACCAGATCCTTGATGGCAACTGTTGTTAACATATGTTGGTCAGTCATAACAAGACAACGTATGTAATGTTTCCTTTTGTCCAGGCAATGAAAATGTGGAGGTGTCAAAATCCAACTTGACTCTGCATGTCACAAGGAAAAGCTAGGTCCTCATCTGATGATGAATAGTTGCTTTTGGTTTGTGCATCCTTGCAGGGTCCACTCCCAAGTAACGTCACCTAATGCCCTCGCTGGATATGGCTGTTGGCAAGGCTAAATGTATGTCCCCAACAGGACTGCCAAGACTCCGCCTCATCCTTCAATCTCATCCACATGAACTCCTGGATTAATGGGTCACTGCCTGTGCCCATAATGACTTCACAAAATTGGTTACAAAAAGTTATAGTCAAAGTTAGAAGCTTGACGTCTGCCTCTTGTTAATAATGCCATGCTGTGAGTACCTCTACTCTACTTATACTGGCCCCAGAAACGTCAATGTTCCTTCCACTCTACCAAAGCTCCTGTGCGCACCAAGTCATCAAAGGTTGTTACTGTCCCCCTGAAAATACCAGCAAGACGAGGACTGGAGGATTACAGTTTCTCAAGGCAGCCTGCAGAATCTCAGGAGAAACTGGTGCTCGTGAGTGTGTAACGTGTCTCTCTCTCTCCAGGTATGATAACCGCTGTCGACATCTGAGTCAGGATCAGGTTCAGCAGAAGCTAGCGTCTGGGGTTCCCCCTGTGGTCCGCTTCCGGCTGGCCTCCGCGCGCGACCCGTTCCAGGACTTGGTGTTCGGCTGGACCAGTCACGAGGTGGCGTTGGTGGAGGGAGACCCGGTGATCCTGAAGGCCGACGGGTTTCCCACGTACCACCTGGCCAGTGTGGTGGACGACCATCACATGCGCATCAGTCACGTGCTGCGTGGCTCCGAGTGGCTGATCTCCAGCGCTAAACACCTGCAGCTGTTCCGCGCGCTATCCTGGAGTCCGCCGGCGTACGCTCACCTGCCGCTGATGCTCAGACGCTGGCGGCAGCAAACTCTCCAGCGGCCACGGACACACACTCATCCAGAGCCTCCGTGAGCAGGGCGTGCTGCCTGAGAGCCTGCTGGACCTCGTCACACACGCTGGCTCAGGCTTCAGCAGTGAGTGACACACACACACACACAGGTGTAATTACAGTGTTCTCTCAGTGGCTCGCGCAGAGTTCTTCACTTCAATCCGTTACAGAGCCGCTCTATTTGTTGTGATCAAACCACATAAGTAAAATGCACATAAGCGTGTCCCTGCTTGATATACAACCACTGATTAACACAATCAGTTATAATGAGGAAAAAATAATTATAGGAGTGTGGATTAGAACCCAGAACATCTGATTTAGAACAACAACATTAGAACCAGTACATCTGATTTATGATTTAGCATTATATTAGCAACCCCCACCTGTCCCAGACACTTTTTAAACCAAAGTTACGAAACCGCTGCACACACACAGATCATTCGATGTTGTTGTTTCTGCAGGTAATCGGATTGAGATCGACGTCTAGATGAATTAATCCAAGAGTTTAACATTTCGAAGATCACGACGCACTCGGCTCTGCTGGATCTGGACAAACTCAACGAGTTCAACAGGTTTGTTTTGTTCCCTAATAAAGATCAACAGAATCCTAATTTTCACTTTCTTATCCCTGTACTGTAAGTTTGTAGTTCAGAAAATAGACAGATATTACAGAACTGTCAGGTCAGATCTGTGCCTTGAAGAGCAAATCCCTCTGTTGAAAGAAGCGAAACCTCCATTGTTAGAAAGCCATAACGCAGTTGAGAGTGTGGGGTCGTCGACACGACGGGGTCTGCTGCGGTGTACTAATCAGTTTTATACACGCCTAATACCCAGTTAATGAATACAGCAGGCCACGCCCAACTACTTAGCCAAGCGGAAACTCAGTCACGACACAAACAGCAGGATGGCGCACATTTTTACCAGTGCAAACACAGTAACGAAGAGCCAGCGCTAAAATCTAGATGAGAAAAAGTTAATACTCACAGACTGACGATCTCTCCTGCTGTTCCACTGCTTCTCAGTTGATGCGGACAGGGTGTGTGTGTGTGTGCGAGCGACAGGTTTCATTAATGCGGACTGTGTGTGTGTGTGTGTGAGACGCAGGGTTCATCTGCAGCGCCGGTCGAGGATCAGCATGCATGTGTGGAGCTGCAGGACGAGCTGAGACAGCGACTGCTTCACACACACGGCTCTGACATCAGCGACCACACCGTTCTGGAGCCGCACTACATACAGCGAGTCCTGCAGCTGCGCAAGGTACTGAACACCTGTGTGTGTGTGTGTGTGTGTGTATATGTGAGAGAGTATAGTGACATTGTAACACCTCATTTCTTCTAAAAGATGTAACTCTGAGGGGTTCAACAGAAATGTTTTAACCTGTACTGATCAAGAAATATCCTCACAAAGAAAATAACATTAAACCTCTTATTTACACCACTGTGCTAAATCCATGTGTCCAACTCTCAATAAACAGACTATCAAGCGCTCTCAAGATCTCAGTCTCTTTAACAATTAATCCATTCAATGAAGTCAACTTAACTCTGAAATGTCCAGTCTCTTGAGAAGTTACATTGATGATGACGATGATGATGAAATGAGCATATACTCCACAAGGTCAATTTTGAGTGCAAAGCAATGATTGCAATCCAACTATCCACAAATGTGAGAAAAGACACATCCTACATCACAATAGCCAGTGAATTGTTTGTTCCCTGTGCCCGATGCTGTCCATGTGCTGTAGTCTCACTGCCAATGGAGTTTCCACTTGGCTTTACTGTCCATTTCTCTGCTCAGTGTTCATAACAGAACATGTGCATAAAAAGTCCTTTCTAGAAAGAAAACACATCTAACATCAGTGAAATAAATACATCATCCATACTTACAGTTGAGCAGAAACTCAGGGTTCTCAACAAAGGACAATAAACACAAGCCAGTAGGTAGCATGAGGTCAACCAAACAATGGATTTCCCTCTACCAAACAAACTCTCTTCCTCTATGGTAGGTGTGTTTATATAGGTTACCACCCGGCAATAGCGCCATCCAGTGGCCCTTGATGAAACTACATGTGACCCAAAACACCACACTAGTGCCCCAGCAACAGTGAAATACCAGTAACAGGATCTGTCCGTTACAACGTACTGAACACGTGTGTGTGTGTGTGTGTGTGAGGGAGTATAGTGAGGTACTGAACACGTGTGTGTGTGTGTCAGAGGCCACATCTGCTCTCTGCGGGAGCTGCTGGATCAGTCACACTCGTACCTGTGGGTCCGTCCTCAAGTCTCGCTGCAGACGCTGAAGATCGAGAGCACGGAGGCAGCCGACATCGCAGCGGCCGTCATACAGTGAGTATTCGCACACAAGTGTTAGTGTGTTCACATGTCTGCGGGTGTGTGTGTGTGTTATCAGCGTGTCAATGTGTGTTTGTGCTCAGGCTGGTTGGAGCCGATGGCTTGTTCTCATCCACTGAGCGAGCTGAACCGTGAGCTGAAGCTGATGGCCAGCAGACTGAACACCAAATACAGCAGTGTGATGAGGGTGCTGAGACTGGCCCTGAGCGCACAGCAGGTACACACACACACACACACACACACACACACACACACTACTGAACACCAAATACAGCAGTGTGATGAGGGTGCTGAGACTGGCCCTGAGCGCACAGCAGGTACACACACACACACACACACTACTGAACACCAAATACAGCAGTGTGATGAGGGTGCTGAGACTGGCCCTGAGCGCACAGCAGGTACACACACACACACACACACTACTGAACACCAAATACAGCAGTGTGATGAGGGTGCTGAGACTGGCCCTGAGCGCACAGCAGATACACACACACACACACACACACACACACACACACACTACTGAACACCAAATACAGCAGTGTGATGAGGGTGCTGAGACTGGCCCTGAGCGCACAGCAGGTACACACACACACACACACACAGGTAATGCCGTTGATAACACTAGTGTTCCTCTCTGTCTGCAGAAGGGTCCCAGTGTGGCGGAGATGATGTTCGCTCTGGGTGAGCAGGAGGTGTGTGTTCGTCTTCAGAAAGCGCTAGAGCTCTGACTGGAAGCAGCAGCCGGCTGTGTGGAATAAAGCGGATGTAATTATTGATGTCTGGCTCCTGTGTTGATCAGAGTGTGTTTGCTGTTAGATGAGGCTTGTGTCATTGTGTCAAAATTCTTTCACTCAGGATGCTCTTCATCAAACATAAACAGGATTTATATTACCTCAAACTACAAACATAAAAACATTTTCATAACTTGAAATAAAATGTAAAAACAAAAATAGCTGCCTAAGGAAACATTCTCATTTAATATAACAAACTAAAACTGAAGTAAAAAAATAAAATCATAACTAATAAACTGGCAAAGACACAACATGAAAACCCTACAGTAGCATCAGGTGACGATTGTCACCAAACATACAGCGGTTAAAGAAGTACTCGTGATAAAACTCTGTGTGTGTGTTGCAGAAATGAAGGGAAGAGCTGCACTTCTGCTTATAAACACACACACACACACACACACACACACTGACATGCTGCTGCTTCATGGAGTATTCTGGTGTGCTGATCACTGAAACACTGCAGATGCTCACAGATTATGCCTTTAAAATAGCAGACAAACTCGTAATAAGCCAAGATTTCAGCTGTCTGCGAAGTCAATTATACGTCATTTATTTCTCCTTTTTCCACAAAACTTTCAAGGCCCCCAAATTATTTTGTTGTATGAATAAATGAACACTGAAAATATCAAAATAAAGAACAGAGTCTCTACTTCTAAACAAATAAAAATATTCTAGCTTCATGCATTCTTTTATCAATACTTGAAGGTACATGAACTAGAAATAGCGCCTCCTACCGTATAACAGTGAAAACACCGATAGTCAGAAAATTCCATCAATGGCTCAAAACGGACACGATTCTTCCATTATCTCATTAAAACTGTAATTAATAATGGCATCATTACTGTTGAGACACACATACAGGAGACACTCAGACACAGATTGCCCATCAGCCCACGATTTTATTCGGACAAACTGAGCATCAGCACTAACAGAGCAGAGGCGATCTGAACTAAAAGAGGCAAAACCAGACTAAACCAGTTCATTAATAGTATTCATCTGGGCGTCTAATACTGCAGATTTCTGCACATCCATTCATGCTAAACGTCTGTAGGAAACAGTAAGAAAGACGGTCACAGCTGAAAGTGAATTGCCTCACGCTACAGGCCAAACAAACGCTGCATAAATAAAACAACAAAAGTGACAGAACAAAGGAAGTGGAGAGACCCATCAGCCTCTTCTTGATCGCAGTGGATCATACTGGAATCTGCTTTGGCCTTTGGTGTGTGTATGTGTGGAGCAATCACTGATCTCCCTTCTTCACTTCCTCATATGGTGGCTCGTCGGCTTACGATCTTTATCTCCCTCTTCATCCACACGTGAGTTCGGTACCCACAATCCCAGAGTCGATGCAGCGCTTCATGTGCAATTTGGCCTCCTGCAGGGCGGACATCATCGGACGAGAGACAAGGCAATCGCACGCTATCGAGCCATGCCACCATCACACTCGCAACACGTCACACTACAATTACAACGGCATCACACTCGCAACACCGTCACACTCACAATACCGGCACACACACTACAGTGACACTCGCAACACCATCACACTTACACTACAGTGACACTCGCAACACCATCACACACACTACAGTCACACTCACAACACCGTCACACACACTACAGTCACACTCACAACATCGTCACACACACTACAGTCACACTCACAACACCGTCACACACACTACAGTGACACTCGCAACACCATCACACTCACACTACAGTCACACTCACAACACCGTCACACACACTACAGTGACACTCGCAACACCATCACACTCACACTACAGTCACACTCAAAACACCATCACACTCACACTACAGTCACACTCAAAAACACCGTCACACACACTACAGTCACACTCACAACACCATCACACACACTACAGTCACACTCACAACACCGTCACACACACTACAGTGACACTCGCAACACCATCACACTCACACTACAGTCACACTCACAACACCGTCACACACACTACAGTCACACTCACAACACCGTCACACACACTACAGTGACACTCGCAACACCATCACACTCACACTACAGTCACACTCACAACACCGTCACACACACTACAGTCACACTCACAACACCATCACACTCACACTACAGTCACACTCACAACACCGTCACACACACTACAGTCACACTCACAACACCGTCACACACACTACAGTGACACTCGCAACACCATCACACTCACACTACAGTCACACTCACAACACCGTTCACACACACTACAGTCACACTCACAACATCGTCACACACACTACAGTCACACTCACAACACCATCACACTCACACTACAGTCACACTCACAACACCGTCACACACACTACAGTCACACTCACAACACCGTCACACACACTACAGTGACACTCGCAACACCATCACACTCACACTACAGTCACACTCACAACACCGTCACACACACTACAGTCACACTCACAACATCGTCACACACACTACAGTCACACTCACAACATCGTCACACACACTACAGTCACACTCACAACACCGTCACACTCACTACAGTGACACTCACAACACCATCACACACACTACAGTCACACTCACAACACCGTCACACACACTACAGTGACATCGCAACACCATCACACTCACACTACAGTGACACTCACAACACCGTCACATTAACACTACAATCACACTGGCAACACCGTCACACTCACACTACAGTGACACAACACTGTCACACTCACACTACAGTGACACGCACAACACCGTCACACTCACACTACAGTGACACAACACTGTCACACTCACACTACATTGACACTCACAACACCATCACGCTCCGCAATACCATCACACTCGCAACACCATAACACTCACACTACAGTGACACTCACAACACCGTCACATTAACACTACAATCACACGCACAACACCGTCACACTCACACTACAGTGACACTCACAACATTGTAACACTCACACTACAGTGACACGCACAACACCGTCACACTCACACTACAGTGGCACTCACAACACCGTCACACTCACACTACAGTGCCAACCCTGGTCAGACTCATGCTACACTGACCGTGGGGTCCATCTTGCTGATGGCGTCCTGAAGCATCTGAATGTCTTTATCATCAAAGCATTTCTGCATTTCCTGTGGAGATGAAGACAGAAGAATCACTGAAAGTTCAAGATCAAGTACTCGTGGGCAAGAAGAACTATGGTCAATAGGTCAAAGGAACCTCTTTTATGGGTGAAGTAATATCAAAAGGAGTCAATGAGTCTGGCTGAATGTTCTTCTGAAGGCAGGAAGTCGGCATTACTATGGTAACTGTAGGTACGAGGAGAGAGAGTGGTGTGTGAGTCTCACCGCTGGCAGGGTCTCGTACACCTCCACAGGATCCAGGCCTCCGGGACCCAGGCGCTTCTGACGCTCCTCCTCCTCGTACTCCTTCATGGCTTTTTCAATGCGGATCTTCGCCCGGCCGCGCACTCGCTCCTTAAACGACTCCAGCTCGTCGTTAAACGCATCCTGATACTGCTGGTCTGCAGTCTGAAACACACACAGGCATCAGTGTGAACTTTTATTTCACAATACAATTACTTGGTGTTTGTTATTAAAAGAGCAAAGCAGCCAATTAAAAAGAAGAGCACTCATCCAATGCAGCTGAAGTGAATCAGTGTTCAGGTACAGCCGCTTCACGCTGACTGTGCAGGACCAGCGCAAATGAGATACACACCTTGATCTTGGTGAAGAACTGGCGGAAGCATCCACGCGGATCCACCTTCAGACTCTTGGCCAGCTCCAGGATGAACTGCATGACGATGGTCTGATGCGCCACCTGTTGCATGAGCGCGTGTTTCTGCACACACACACACACACACACACCTTCTATTAATTTCCTATTATCACTGTAAAACAGCTTCGGAAGAATCTACATTGTTAAAAGCACTGTATAGATTAAAATGACACACACACTGGGTCAGTCTCTCACACACCAGCTACACACACAACGTTACCTCCTCCCACCTCCAGATCGATGCACATGATGACCAGATAATTGGCCGTTTCCTCACACACCAGGTGAGGATTATCAGACAGGTACTTCTGAGAGTCGTCCCAGCGGCGTAGCATCCCTGCACACACACACACACGTCATGAGAACGGCAGTGAATGATCTGACACTGATCTACAAGCGAAACTTCGGGAACAAGATCAAATGTGGGCGGGGCTTGATTGTGTCCATAAGGAATTGATTGGATGGTTGTGGTTTGCTATTGGTGGATCTCATGTGAGTGACAGGTTAAAGCCCCGCCCCCGTCAGGTTCATCTCACCGAAGTGTTTGATCTGTTTCTCGTTCTTCTCCACGAAGGTCTTGTGTTTCTCCTCCTTCTGCTCCTCTGTCTCGTCCTCCTTGTCAGGCTTCACATTCACAACGCTCTGAAACACAAGCACAGGAGCGTCAGGGGCGTTCATCTGAGTAAATGAGTATAGTGTGAGTGAGTGTGTGTGTGTGTGTGTGAGTGTGTCGCACCTTACTGAAGCCCTCTTTGCTGAGTGTGTCCACGTTCCAGGGCATCTTCTTCTCCTCTCTGCGGTGCTCCTCCATCTTCTTCTGCCAGGACCGCTCCTCCTTCCTCAGCTGCTTCTCCTCCGCCTGGGCTTCACTCAGCTCCTCCTGGTCTGTGGACCCCGCCTCCTTCAGCTCCTTCACCCTGCGCTGCGCCTCCTCCAGCTTCCTCTTGCTCTCCATCAGGCTCTTCTCCAGCTCCTCGCCCTGCTTGAGGAACGTCTCCATACGGTCCACCCGAGCCTGAGGAGCACATCAGCTCACATGAGGCCAACACACACACACACACAGCTTCAGGAACATCTCCATACAGTCCACCCGAGCCTGAGGAGCCCAGACATCAGCTCACATGAATACACTGTTTGTAACATGACTGTGGTGAAGCAGGGTGCGATTGCTAGACGTGTACCAGCACCACACGCAACGCGAGTCCTGCGGATATAAAAGAATAAGGACATTTCGCTCTCACCGAACACAAGTGCTGAATTAATACTCACAGGTCGAGTTTATTAGAGGAATTAGACTTGAGGTAACGCAGCGCTGCTTCACTTGCTCTAACAGTTTCACTATCACACTAAACAGCATTTGTGTGAGTTGAATGTTGTTAGTTAGGTAGGTTGTTTGTTAGCTGAATGAGACTAAGCTAGATTAACATTAGAGATAACACACAGATCATATTCTAACTTTTCGCCAGTTTTCTATATCCGCAAGATCCCCCTTGTTGGGTAGCAGGAGTTAAGCGCTCCCCGAGACCAGCGGTAAGCACTCTCATCAGTAGTTTCTGGAAGTTTCTGACAACTTAAAATTCTTATATCAACAACTTTCTTCTCCAAACTGAAAAAAAGATGCTGGCGCATCCATGCAGATTAGAAGATGTAAACCTTGCACGAATCAGAGTCTCTTTGGCTTTCTCTTCCAGGAGATACTGAGATGTACTCTCGCTTCCACATCTCCCAGAGTAGTGGAAAACAGTGCACAAAGTCCTGCAAAAGCTCTTTGCTAAAGCGCCAGTGTGTGTGTGTGTGTGTGTGTGTGTGTGTGTGTGTGTGTGTGTGTGTGTGTGTGTGTGTGTGTGTGTGTACCTGGTGTCTCCAGCGGAACAGGCTCGGAGTGTCGATATTCGGATGAGTATCATCTTCATCATCAGAAACCTCGATATGATCCCACACACTGTAATCGATGGTCGTCATGATGGATAGTCAGTGATTCTATCAGCTGATCCTCCCTTATAATACTGTACAGTATCGCTCTGTTATTATGATTACAATAGTAATTGTTATAGTTGTGAGTGTGTTGATGAATCTCGCGCACCCGCCGCTCGTTCTGGAACTCTCCTTCACTTCCGCTAACAGTGACGTCATGACCAAGCGCCGCACTTTAGTGGTACGTCACTCTGTTGCGACGAACTCACGCACGCCTGTAGGGTGTTTCCCTTTTACTGTCTATGGTGTTTCCATTGTGGGGTGTTTCTCAAATAGAATGCATCCTAACGGAGAGTCCGAGAATGTGTCCTAACGAGACTGTGTTCTTCCCAGTCCAGTTCTCCATAGGCTTTGGGCTAACTGTCCTCCTCAGCATTACACGCTAGAATGATTTTTTTAATTATTATTAAAAATTTCGCCAAAATAATTAACAAATTTATAATGAAGTAAGTTTTTTCCATCACTTTGCTTTATTGTGGTAGGGTGTTGTTTTGTGTTTTTATAGAAGTCAAATTCTTTATAAATATGGTCAATGATGAATCTGCTGAGGTTTTGCCAAAATTTTCTGGTGTGTGAGCAATACCAAAATAGGTACAAAACAGTTCCATTGTGGTCCTCACAAAAAGAACAGTTTGTATTTATGTCTCTTTTAAACTTAATGACTAGCAGGATAATATCTGTGAATCATTCTGAACGACACTCCTTTTACACGCTAGAATTTTTTATTATTATTATTACATTCTAACCAACAAAGTCAATACAGTCAGAATTGCAATATGGTAGAGAAAACAAAACAAAGCAACAACAAAAATCAGACAGCCAGGGGGAGGAAATAGTTTTAATTGCTTTCTTATTGTGGGAATGAAAGATAGTTTTGATATATAATTGCATTTCTTTTTCAAGAACCAAAAACAAAGGTTTGTTTTTATTGTACTTAACATTTATGTGGAATTTAGCAAAAATTAAATTTATAATATACTATTCTTTCCTTTTATTTGAAGGTTTTACACGCTAGAGATGAGACGCTGTACTAAGCGCATGGCTACGTCACACATGTTCCCGCCCCCCGCAGTGTAGTATCACGAAAATACTATTAAAACTTAATTTTGATGTATTACCTTTAAATGTGTATCTTTACATTAACTGGCATTCTATTAATGAAAGATTGCCGAAAACAGGGACACTCGGCCCAGCAAACAGATCCTCAAATGATACTCGAAGTTTACTCAGAAGACGTCTTCTTAATTTCATACATTTAAAGTAGGCTATATGCCTGCTTCTGTATGATGATAGAAAATTGTACAACATACAAATTCAGATAGGCTTCTCAGAGGTTACTCAACATGTTTTATTATGACAGGTTTCAAAAATAATGAATAAAATACAGTATAGAAGGTCTTTTGTGTATTATAAAAATAAATAATAAATAACTAAAAGAAATACCTCCAAATTGAACAAAACTAGCTCTCACAAACTTACAAAAACTAACTAACAAAAAGATATCTTTAGTTTTCTTCATCCTGTTTTTCTTCCTCATCCTCCTTGTTTGCCCATCTATGTTTCGCTGTAGAGCTGATCTTTCCCAGCAGTTTCTAGAAAACCAGGACATTTCCATCACTTTATAAAAACAGCCAGGACGGCCAGGACAAGACTGCGTTCTCCCAGTGCCTTACACTATTATCAGTGTTAGTTTAGTGATAGTGATTCATTTACAGCAAAGTAAAACATCTGATAAATAAAATATTGCAATATTAGAACAAATAACAGCGTTCGCCTGTCTATTAACTCTTGACACAATCACATCAGAACATTCAAATCTCCATTGCGCTGACTCAGAAAATGCAGTTATCATGTATAGGTATGAAATAAAAGGGTCTTTTTACTGCGAAGTACTGCGATAAAAATGTATAGTGGGATATAAACACTAATTTCTATGGAAGTGATCAAAATAGAGCAAGTCATCTTTGGAAAGTGACTAGACAAGTGTAAAAAAAATATTTGTCATTGAATCATTCTTTTAAGAGGATTTGGTCCAGTATATTTTTTTATATATTTTTATATATATGTGTGTATATATATATATATATATATATATATATATATATATATATATATATTATATACTATATATATATATATTTATATATTTTTTTTATTATTATTATTTATATATATATATATATATATATATATTTATTCATTTATAATTCATTAAAATTAATTAAACATTGTAAATAGATTGCAGCAATTTGTCAGAACCTAAATTACATGTTATTTTCTTCTGAAAATTACATGTTATTTTCTTTGTTCTGTTTATTAACTCAATAAGGAAAATCACAAAACTTATTTGAAACAAAATAAAATTGCGAATTTCAATTTATCCATAATTGTGCAAGCTCTAACTTAAACCTAATAAAAATGCAAATTGATTTTCATTTGTAATTATGATTTTGTGTGTATTTTATGCAGTTTCTGTTGGTCCTGGTGACCAACTTCTGAGGCCGAAGCGGAAAACATCAAACACAGAGCAGTCAGAGGACCAGTTGGACTCTGCAGACAGTGAGTTAATGCACACGTGACACACATTGATCATTGATGACCACAACAACAAGCTTTAATGATTCTGTAATTTTTAGACCAGCGTGAACTGACGGTGTTGTAGCAATCATGGCTGAGCTGGTTGAAGGTCTACAGAGTGTGTTGGCTCTGGGTCACCATAGAAACAAGAACTTCCCAGCATTCCTTACGCCCACCCTACAGAACGTCATCATCAGCCTGGCCAGGCTTCCCCTTGTGAACAGCTACACCCGAATCCCACCACTGGTGAGAGAGTGATTGAGTGTGTATTCATCCATTGGGTGCAAGTGTGTTTAAAACTGTATGAAAATATTCACGTGTTTGAATGAACAGGTCTGGAAGCTGGGCTGGTCCCCAGGCCGAGTGGAGACTTCGGCACAGCATTGCCAAAGATCCCTGTGAGAATTCCTGCAGGAGAAAGATGTCTTCAGAGAGTTCCTCTACCGCATTAACACTCTGGGTATGACATGAGAGACTCATTTTAGAGTTTTTGTCTATTTAAAAATAGTCATGAAATGGGATTTTGAGTTACCTACAGAATTTGGGAAGCAGATGCAGAGGAAAAAATCTATTAAATTAAATTAAATTTTTATTTGATCAAAAATACACAAAACAAAACTAATATTGTGAAATATTATAAAATTTTAAAACAAAAAAACTCTATTTGAATACACTTTAAAATATAATTTATTTCTGTCATGCAAAGCTGAATTTTCATAGCCAATACTTCAGTCTTCAGTGTCACGTGATCCTTCAGAAATCATTCTAATATGCTGATTTGTCAACGTTGGAAACAGTTGTGCTGTCTTAGGATTCTTTGGTTACTAAAAAGTAAAAAAAAAAAAAATAATTTATTAGTATATACACACACGTGTATATAGATATATAGATTTATGAAACTCTTAAATGCATTTTAATATTAGAAAGTCATATAGTTAAGTTGGCTAAGTGTTTTTCCTCCAGGTTATTAAACGAAAGTTAAATTATGATCTGAAAAAAATAAAATTCTGCTCTCTCAGTTGTGTGTTGACATCAGGCAAACCCCATGTATACATGATTATTAAACTGCTTGATTTCTCTTTGTGTCTCCTTGTAGGCTGGAGTAGTCGGACACAGTTTGAGGAGACGTGGGCCACTCTTTGGGGGTGCTGGTCACTCAGCCAATCACGATGGAACGAGAGGAGGAAACCCAGCAAGAGGTAAATCATTTTAATTTTTGGCAAAAAGACTGGGAAGCACTCGTCCAGGTTTTGGAGACTGTGTACTCAGATGAGACATGTCTGTTTGTGCCGCAGGAGAAGGGAGATCTGGAGAGGACTCGGGTGAATGTACTCGCGGTTCAGGCCATCACCTCTCTCAGTGCTGAGTGCCATGACTCTGCCCACAGCAGGAAATCCAGCCATTAGCTGCCTTGAACAGCAGCAACCCCGCAACAAAATCCTTAAAGCTCTGGACACCAGGTATGTACACATTTTTTATATCGTAGCTCTTCTTCTAAGTTTTAGAAGTGGATAAGAAGATTGTGTTTTGCCAGGTTTAGTCGTAGGCTGGATGATTAGAGGTATGGTTGAACGTAAAATTCAGGCCATGGTGTCGGAGAGAGACAAGACATTGCCACACACTTCCCCTATCGTAGCCTGGGACCCCTGTGCCCTCTTTATCATCTCGGACGCAGGTAAGTGGTCAGCTAAAGATCCTGTTGAGATGCAAAATATATTTATTGTTGTTTTCATGACCTTTGCATGTGTGTGTATATCTGCATATTCAGGCACCCTCATCAGCCATGAGACTCTTGCTTGCAGATTAACACAGAGAGGGAGATGGGCAACATGGACTACAAACTGGGTCAAGTTAGTAAACTGACTACTTTAAAACACTTCACTTCATCATTCAGCATTTATTGAAAGCATAGTTGATAATGGCCTCTTTAAAGGGACACTTTCCATTGTTAGAAACCCAGCTATTGAATGGTCGTGCAACACTCTTTCATTTTCCCCCGAGACGAGAGAAATCTGCTATTTACCCTTTTCACTTCCTCCAACAATGACGCAAAAATCAGTCATTTTACGTTGATTTTTTTTTCATGGGATTTCTGTAAAGACTACAAGCACTTGTCCCCACCCTTTCAAACCCGCCATAGGGGGTTGGACCTAATGCGCTAATAGACCTATCACAGACCAGTGCCAGTGCGTTTGATTTCATCGGCAGAAACTTTTTGAAAATATGGACGAAGGTACTGAATACGCAGACGGATGCATTATGGAGGATTAGGGATTACACATATGTGTCAGCCATCTTTTTTGGAAGCTAAGCTAGCAGGCTCTTGTTCTATGTGGAAAAGCCGAGTAGTAACTAGGGGTTACTGTCCTCTTTTTCCCGGACATGTCCGCTCCTCCATGAGAGTTACGAGATTGATAACTATGTCTCACAGCTGTCTGTCGCTCATCGGTAATCACCGCCACCGGCCTCGCGTCCGTTCTCCACACGGCCCTCACTCGTCCTGCTAGCAACAGCAAACATGATGAATGGCGACTGTCAGCCGAATTTTGTGCAGTCTTGAAACACATTTGCGGGCAGGCTACATTCACGGAGACTCTACAAGTAACACTAGCTTAGACTGTTGTTTAACTACTGTGCTCTGTAGGCGTGGCCTCCTAGGGTAGCGAAGCTAGTGCATTCTGGGAGTTGTTGTCTTTCATCAACATAAGCCAAAAATAAATTTTCTGGCTTTTTTCAGTCTAGAAAGCTCCAAATTCAGAAAATAATTTCACATTTCCTTTACATAAATTACCCATTTTAAATACACATTCATCTTTCTTGAGGTGGAATGACCCTTTAATTATTCCAAACTTTTAAGACCTGTTCACACCGGCGATAGGTCGCGAGCGTTATCCGCCGACATTTAACGCTCTTGTGACTAAACAAAGGGCGTCAATGTGAGTGTTCACACCGGCGCGTAAAACGCCACGCGTAAAGCGTCATTTTAAAAAACGTCTGGGTTTCGTTTTTTAGTTTGACGCGCGCATCAAAAACTATCCGACCAATGAGATTGGCGCTTTTGCTCAGGTGTTTGTGAGCTTCTGAAGAACCGTAAAACATAACTTGGGGCGCTCAAACACAAAACGGTCTTGCCGAGAGCACACATATGCAGACGGTGAGAAGATTGTGACGCGCGCCCGTCTACACAGCCAGGAAGAAATCATGCAGCTGTGCCTCTGAATCTCCCACATGCGAAGACTATATGACAAACGCGAACTGGGACTACAAACATCTCGATAAAAGAGAACTTTTATGGACTTGAATTGCAGAGCAATATGGCGCCATCTAATGTCAGGGCATGAACTTGCATGTTCACTCGGCTCTATCGTCAGCGAAAATCACTTGAACACAAAAAACACGTTGAAAAGCGCTGGCGGATAACGCGTTGCTGATATTCGTCTCCCGGGTGTACGTGCCTTTGCCCGTTGTTTTTGGGTTTCAGGAAGGGAGTAAGTCTTTCAGGGTTCAGAAGAACATGACAGCAGAATTTTCATTTTGGGTGAACGTACCCCTACTAAGAGCATGTTACTAACTGCATGTTACTAACAGCATGAACAATACCGCAGGTGTCCGATTCACTCAGTGTGGCTGGGTAATAGCATCACCCCTCTGAGAGAGGAGGAGTGGTGGCTGAGGGTGAGGCAAAGATGAGACGGATGCTCCAGCACCTGCCTCACCACCATTATCACCAATCAACTCCAGGCTCAGACTGACAGAGTTACTGGCAAAAGAGCTCCTTAAAATCAGCATCCTCCACACTTCACACCCTGCATTGTCTTTCCACTTGCCCTCTCTGCACAGGAAGCATCGATGCAGGGGTCTGACATCCACTCCTGCTCTCAGTTCCTCCTGAGAGCTCTTACAGCCAGTGGATCCTCCCTTGGAAAGCCCAGCCAGCCAGGAGAGACTCCTCTGTTGTGCTCATCAGGTGAGGCTCTCGAGATCGGGTGAGTGCATGCTTAGATGTTCTTTCGTGACGCGATGCTTCAGCCTTTTTATGCTATATATAGTGCAGGTGTTCTCTAATCCGTTCTGACTCAATTGACCCCAATTATCCGGAGTTAGAATTGTGAGATAAAAAGATCACAATTACCTTTTTATATTAGGGCCGTCGAAACGATTAATCGCGATTAATCGCATCCAAAATAAAAGTTTGTGTTTGCATAATATATATGGTGCACTGTGTATAATTATTTTGTATATATATAAAAATACACACATATGCTTGTATATATTTAAGAAAAAAAAAATATTTATATATAAAATATTTATATTTATTTAATATAAATTATATATTAATCTATATACAGTAATACGTGAAAATATTTACAAGCATGTGTGTGTATTTATATGTATAAAATAATTATACACAGTGCACCAACATATATTATGTAAACACAAACTTTTATTTTGGACTGCGATTAATTGCACGTTAATCGTTTGACAGCCCTATTTTATATATTTTTATTCTGCGGAGGAAACAAGCTTTAAAACCATTTAAGCCTTAAAAAAGTTTTTTTGAGAGGTTGAAAACTGTTTTAAGAATTTATCTCAGAACAATCTATTTTCCCTGTGTCTCTTTAAGCTGCTGGCAGTGTCTGATCTGTTCACTCGAGAGGAATCAGTTTGATATGATGTTCTCCACCCTGACTGAGCTGCAGAAAGTCCATCCACCAGAAGATGAGATCCTCAGCCAGTACCTTGTTCCAGCTATCTGCAAAGCAGCTGCAGTGCTTGGCATGGTGAGTGTATGCACTTCTGATGCACTGGCTATATAAACAAGCAGTTACAGTTATTTAACAGTGTGGACTTATGTATGTATGTCAGGATAAAGCCATTGCAGAGCCTGTGTGCCGTCTGCTGGAGAGCACCTTGCGCAGCACTCATCTGCCCAGTCGGATCGGTGCTCTTCATGGAGTTCTATACGTGCTGGAGTGCGATCTGCTGGACGAGACAGCACGGCAGCTTATCCCTACCGTCAGTGAATATCTGCTCTCTAACCTGAGAGCTATAGCAAAGTGAGTACAACTAAAACCTGACACACTTTACGGTCTGACTAACCTTAATGGGATAGGTAATCATTAGCCCATGATTTACTTACTTTCAAGTCATCCTAGTTGTATATGACATTTTTCTTTCAGACAAATACAATCGGATTTCTAGAAAAAGATGTCCTGGCCCTACCAATATTTATAATGGCAGTGAATTGCTGTTTCATCCATCCATCATAAAAGTGCTCCACACAGCTCAGAGGGGTTAATAAAGCTCTTCTGAAGTGAAGCGATGAGTTTTGTGTACGAAAAATATTCATATTTAACACGTTACATAGTAAAATTCTATCTTCCGTCCAAACAAACAGACACAGTCTACTTGCGCCTAATTCACAACTATGCAACTGTGACTGCAACAAGTTGGTGGGTGCGATGGTGATGGCGCAGTGGATGAGACACATGCCATTGGTGTGAGGCACTGATTCGAAATCCAACTGTGAGACACCAATTTGTCCCTGAGCAAGACACTTAACCCCTAGTTGCTCCAGAGGCGTGCGACCTCTTGACGTATATAGCAATTGTAAGTCGCTTTGGATGAAAGCGTCAGCTAAATTAATAAATGCAAAATTTTAAATGTAAACAAGTTTATTACGCAACTGCTTCATGGCGTAGCAGAAATACCAGTAGTATCGTTGCATTACTCGATTTTCACGCAAATGAATTTCACGCGACGTTAACGCCTCGTGACTAAACAATGGGCGCCAATGTGAGTGTGCACACTGACGTGTAAAACGCTACGCGTAAAAGCATCATATTAAAAAAAAAGTTTTTTTTTTTTTTGCAACTCTCCGACCAATGAGATTAGTGCTTTGCTCACGTGTTTGGAAGCTTCTGAAGTTACAGTAAAACACAACTTGGGGGCGCTCAAACACAAAACGGTGTTGCCGAGCACACATATGCAACGTGGAAGAAGATCTACGCCAGGTAGCGTCGCCATCTACACAGCCAGGAAGAAATAAGATGAGGAAGATGCAAGGCAAGATGAATGTAGAGCTGTTCTTGTTGGTGCTCGGAACATAAAGAACTATGTGACATACGCGACAGGGACTACAAACATCTTGATAAAAGAAAACTGATATGGAGTCGTACTGCAGAGCAAATTGGCACCATTTAATGTCAGGGAATAAATTTGCATGTTCACTTCGGCTCATCGTCTGTGAAAATCGCTGGGTGTGAACACAAAAACGCGTTGAAAAACGCTGACAAACGAATCGTCGTCCCGCATGTTTACGGGCCTTTACACATCCGTGTGTTTGTTTGGCCGGATGCTAGTTCTATTTACTTTCTAAAGTTTTAAATATATTATTTTTTACACAGCCGTGTGGAGAACTTCTATGATGGAAACAGGAATTCACTGCCATTATAAATCTTGGTAGGGCCTGGACATTTTTTAATATAACTCTGATCTGATTGTATTTGCTAAAAGAAGAATGTCATATACTGTATACCTAGGATGACTTGAGGGTGAGTAAATAATGGGCTAATTTTCATTTTTTGGTGAACAAAACCTTTAAAATGTCATCCAAACGGGCAGTAGTTAGTACAAACTAGATGTTTACATTTTCTGAAGACAAAATTATTGTGGAAATGTTGCTACCAGAATGCTAGGGTGTAGTAGATAGTTTGTCTAAGGTGTTCCAAGTGGTTGCGACATGGTTTCTTACTAGTCCAAGTTAAAATAGCCCAGTAGTCGATTCAAAGAGTCGATTCCAGACTAAAAAAATTGTAACAATGTTTTTATGAACTTTTTCAAGTGTCAAATTTGTGGTGGAATGGCCTTTCAATGGCGCGACCAAAATCTTTTAAAGTTTAGTAAAGTTTAGTTCTTTTATCATTAGTGTTACACCAACTTACAGTGTTTGCCGTTTCATTTGAGAGAGAATATGGGATGAGAGGTTAATGGTATGCGTCCTGCATTTAATGAAAGACTTCACACTGTTTGAGTCTCTCTTTAAGAGGTTATGCCTCATGCAGTCAAAGCTAATGCCAAAGTCTCTGTGGCATGCTGGGAGACTCAATAATGGGTTCGCACTGGAAATCACAACACACGCCCGCACACTGCATGGTCATCAGCTCCTCATTAGCCGTAATGTATGGTGTCTAACTGAGATCTGAGATCCCTCATTAAAGACCAGGGCTGAGAATTACGCATCAGATAGCCTCACTGAAAAATAGATGAGTGTGTTTAGGCCTAACACTGTTTGTGTGTCTCTCTCAGCTGTGTGAATCTACACAACCAGCAGCATGTGTTGGTGATGTGTGCCGTGGCATTCTACATGATGGAGAACTACCCATTGGATGTTGGGCCTGAGTTCAATGCCGGGATCATTCAGGTGGGAAGAGGCCACAATTTGAAAAACTTCTGTTTAGCTGAAACCTTTACAATACACAATCTTCCAGCCTAGGGTGAAATTATTGTGTACATTAAGAATGATTTGTTATTTAAAGGTGCAATACCTAAGATTTTTGCATTAAAATATCCCAAAATCACAAGGCCAGTGTTATATTTAGTTAAGATGATAGCTTACAATATTCCAAATGTTTCAAGCAATGTTTAAAAGCACGAGAAAATTGAGATTTTAACCAAGGAAATGGGGCGTGTGAGCAGGGGTGAGCTGGGAGTCGCCAGTCGATCGCGTCATATCCGGCGTTCCTCGGTTTCCGCTCGTACTACGTGTAGTCCTGGATAAATGCGGAAGTTGTAGTTGTGCGTTTGCGTCTATCAAGCAACAAACGTCAGCTTGTTTTGCGCATTTGTAATGGAATGGTGCACAATTATTCTTTTCAATTATTCTCGGAATGTGAACTGTTGGCTGTAAGGGGGTCGCACACCGGACAAGAAGAGCCACGCCACGTCTAGGACAAAGTCCAGTATCGCACACCGGACGAGAAGAGCCGCGCCACGTCTAGGACAAAGTCCAGTATCGCACACCGGACGCGCACTTTCTCATCAGTATATGGCCAACAATATTGTTATGTTTAATGACATGAAAGGAAGATAATGTCTGTTCTATGTTATGATTGTACTGTACAATTAAATACAATCGTTGCTGAGTCTGCAGTCTGAAAACTTTACCTCAGAACATCCGTTAACTGAATGAATTGAGAATATCACCTGAAAAATCTAATAACATCAGTAATTGTCATTCAAGCAGCTGATTTCTGTAAATGAATGCAAAACTAAATGCATATTGCAGCATAGGGTGAAGTCAGGATCCATTAGCAGCAATACGTAACC
>JAQIUQ010004649.1:0-11548 GCA_030378365.1 Hybognathus amarus | reverse complement strand
TCTCAAGACCGACGGCATCGTCGACGATCCCACACGTCACCTCCGATAAATGTTTACATAGCTCGATGAACAGATTTATCGAATTTCTTACTGTTTTTTCCAGCAGAAAGCTAACGAGCTAGCCATCACGGGGGTGCCTTTGGTTTCTTTCTAGCCTTTACAGAAGGTTTTCTATCCAGCCTGGAACTTGTGCTTCCTTTCAGAGGTTTTCAGCAATATATCCAAACGATTTCTGTCTAACTTTGATACTCTCTGAAGTCCATAATTCATAAATATTCCGTCACTTTTGCCGCTAGCTCGATGCTAGCGGCCATTCTGGATATCACGTGATGTTTCACGTGATGGTTTTTGACCAATTACAGGCTGATCCGTTGTAAACATTGGTGTGCGTCATGACGCATGAACCAAGCGTTGGAGAGAGATAGAAACGCAAGCAGACCCGCCTATTCACAACGCGAGATACGCAAAGAAATAGACGTAAATAAAGCGCTGGTCTATTTTGGTGCATTGCATGATGAGGGATTTTCAGGAGAACAGAGCTTTTTGACAGATGAGGAACTAGATTACCAGGATAGACCCAGCTGAAGTGCATTTATTTATTTACTGCAAAAAGTATTATAAATGTATTATAAAAGAATAAAAATAATATAATACATAACATAATAAATAAAATAGAAATGCAAAACCAGTTCTGTGTGATTGCTGAGAGGAACTGTTTTGAAGCTTGGCACCATTGAATTTCATGAGGCCCCAAACGCCTGGACTTCTTTTGGAAAAATGTCAATAGTTTTGGTTCTGTACAAGTTATAATGTTTATTCCTGTGCTCCATGACTCCAAAGACATGAACAAACTATTTTCCAGAGGAAATTTGCTTATCTTTTATTTATTTGTGTGTGATTTCAATAAATATTTGAGTAATTCAATTTCCGAATAATTTTTTCTTTTGCCTTTATGGTCCCATAACTTATTTTACATTCAGGTGACATCAATGCAACACAAATATGCTGAAAGTTCAATTTGTCCTGAAAAAAAGAGGTGTGTCAATTGTCTGTACACCAAAGGGTTGATGTTTTACAAGCTTTTTTAGTTAATAACACCAGACGGAAAATTTATTGTAAAAATACCCTTGAGGTCGTCAGAGGGCTTAAATCGCATCTGCTACTACATTTTTCGGTCCTGGAATATACTGAATGTCAAAATCATAAGGCGCTAGTCTCGCTGACCCATCGTTGTTCACATGCATCCAGCTTGGGTTTTGTGAGGATGTACTAAGTGGGTTATTATCGGTTCCACACTGTAAATCTGTGGCCCCGCAGCCAATGGCTGAATTTGTCACAAATAGCCCACTTCATCGACAAAAACTCAAATCTGTGTGCTGGATACTTTGACTGCGCATGATTTAAAGACTTCTGACGCGAAGGCAACTGGCCTTGCCACAGCACACCCCCACTGAACCTGCGACAATACGGCCCCAAGCCCACTGGTAGAAGCGTCCACGGACAACAAAAACGGCTTTGAAAAATCTGGGTGCGCAAGCAAAACCTGACTCACCAAAGCAGACTTCAAACTCTCCAGGGCTGCTCTACAGTCATCAGTCCAATCCATCGGAGAAAGTGTACGACTTTTTTTCAATCGTTTCATACCTTTCCCCTTTCTCTGTCTTTTTTGTCCTTTCAAAAGCTGAAACAAGGGTTTAGCCAGCATAGAACAATTTTCTATGAAATGCTGATAGTACACCACCTAGGGGTGGAACGGTACACAGAAGTCACGGTCCGGTTCATACCTCACACTGTAAAAAGTAATTGCTGATTCTACTTAAGAAAAACTAGTGAATTTAACTTACTTTGGAAGCTCAGTTGATTTAACTTGATTAGACTGTGTACTGTGAACTTTTAGATGGATGCAATAGTTAAACTGAAACAAATCTAGTATATTGTACTTAAGATTGGTAAGTATACTGTACTAAAGGCATGTTCACACTGTTGCAAATTTTGGAGCACAGTATTTTGCAAAGTAATATTAATAATAATAATGAAATTAGATAACATTTTGAGTAAATACACTGCAATTATGTTTGATAATAGCTATACCACACACACACACACACGTGTGTGTGTTTATTTATTAATAGGTTCTGAATCTTTTTCTTTTTTTCCTCCATGCTATAAAATAACTGGGAAGATTAAAGCAAATTTGCAAGCAAGGGCTGCTGCTGCTTTACAGTCCTATTCTTTTTTTAACATATTATTTTTATTAACAGAATATTTTTATTAACAGAGCTTGATATAGTTACTGATCGCTTGGTTACCAAGTTTCAGCATAAGACGTAAAACAACTATGTTTTTCTCTGAATGCATTTTCGACTCGCGCATGCCGCAGTTGCGCAATTGGACGGTCTCAAGAAGAAGACGACGACGACGACATCATCGAACGAAGACTTCATCTAGTCGTTTGGGATCCGGCAGCAAAACTAGGTATGCGTATGCTATAGCCTCTTGAACAACTATTTATGTCATCGTATTTGCTTATAAAACAGATTTTAGTTTGCCCATTGTGTAGTTAGAGGAAAAGGCACACTGAAGTAGTTTTATGTCGAATGAGACTGCCTGAGACAAGTGGCTTTAACGTTAACTTAGACCGATTTTTACTGAAAACTGTTTTATGTACATCTTGTAAGCTGTGTTAAATCTGGTTATAAGTTCTGGGGTTAACGTTAATCATTAATAATATTTAAAAATTCTGTGCGGCCTATACTTTAAATTCTTTCAATAAAGTTTCGACGTTCACGTGTCGTTCACGTGGTCGTCCGACATGGAATGAACAGCGTCAATGCATTAATCAAGATAGTTTAACTATCTAACAAGCAGTTATTACCTTAGTTTGTCTTTTTATTTTGTGTATGCTTATTTTGGGGACATAAATTCATGCAGTGGACGTGCAAATTCTGCTTGTTTTCGTGTGAAAAGAGGGCTCAGCTGTTGAAACACTGACAGATTAAAACATGGAAGCTACTCTGAGAGTACTCCGATTCCATGTCTCTACACAGATTGTCTGTGTTCATTCAAATCATTTAATGCACTGAAGGTGCACTTAACAAAAAACCATTCACATCAGGCACTTGGTAATCAATCCAGTCCATGTGATCACATCCCTTTGATATTTCATTGCCCACTGTGCAGTTTTGAGGAGCCCTGCACAAAGTCAATATTTTTTCTCATTTAATCGGCAGCATCTAAAAAATCATGAAACTGTGCAGTGTCCATACAACAACTGCAATTTTGAGAGCAATGTCTACTCTACATTTAATTCCCATATATGTAGAGAACATGGTGCACTTGATCAAAGGCAATTGAAATCTGAGATTCTCTTACAGGTTGCTAGTCACAATGTAGATAATGTGCAACATCGAAGAAGCTTTGAACCCTGATCCAGTAGATGAGCAATTGGAAGAAAATGAAATAGAGAATGAAAACCTTGATTTATTGCATCATCAATTGGAGCACAATTTAGCCGCACTATTTCTCAAAATGCAGGCAATTTTGCATGTTTCTGATTCGGCTGCGCAGGAAAATAATTCAAGAAATAAATCAAATTGTACTTTTTTCAGAGCCCCTTGTCTATCATGCAATTCAGCAAATTCTCCTTAAACATGGACTGAGTGACTGTGATTCATTAGTGAGAAAAATAGTGAATGCAGTAAAAGACAGTAATCCAATCTTGACAATGACAAAAGACGGTGAGCCTCTTTCCACAATAAGCAGAAGAGCGTCATATTTTCAGAGGGAATTTCCAATTGTCATGCCAATTGAATACAAGCTTGATTCACAGTCAGTGTCTTATGTGCCTATTCTGCAAATGTTGCAGAAAATTCTAAACAGGGCTAACATTCTAAATAAGGTCCTTTGCAATGATCAATCAGTGAATGAATTCAAGACTTACAGAGATGGCACCCACTATCAAGAAAATGACTTTTTCAACACTGAGACTTTCAGGATTGTCCTGGGTCTTTATGTTGATGAATTTGAGCTGGCCAATCCCCTTGGAACTTCGAGAAAAAAACACAAAATGTTCGCTCTCATCTGGGTTCTAGCCAACCTTCCCTCAAAAGATCGTTCATTACTTCAGTCAATTCAGCTAGGAATTTTATGCAGAGCTACTGCAGTAAAACAACATGGTTATGCAGACATCTTGCGCCCACTTGTTCAGGACCTTGAAACTCTTGAAAAGCATGGTGTATACATTGAACAGTTAGGAGACTGTGTGAAAGGAAGTGTGCTTTTTGTGTCATCTGATAATCTAGGTGCTCATTCTTTTGCAGGACTAACTGAGAGTTTCACTGTTGAGCACCCATGTCGGTTCTGCTTGGCAAAGAAGAGTGAAATCCAGGAGAAGGAAGTTCGGTCGGGAGCATTTGAACTGAGAACCAAGCAGGAGCATGACAGGCATGTAGCTGAAGTGTTACACGATGCGAGTTTGGTAAAGCAATATGGTGTAAAAGGTAGCTGTGTTTTAAGTGAAAGGTTGGAACATTTTTCACACAGTTGGTGGTTTTCCACCTGACCTAGATGCATTACCTTATGGAGGGTGTCATCCCTATTGAAATGTCCTTGTGCATTAATGATTTGGTCTCAAGGAAATTAATCTCTCTGGGGAATCCCTGAATCAAGCCATCAAGCAGTTTCCTTACAAATTCTCAGACAAAGTTGATCAGCCTCAGATCATCCCAGGCACATTTGCATCAAAAGGTACCATTGGGGGAAATGCCCATGAGAATTGGTCACTTATTAGGCTTCTGCCCTCATGGTTGGCTTTGATATCCCTGAAAATGATAAAACATGGGAAATTGTGTTGCTTCTGAAAGATATGCTAGAAATGACATTGGCATTCAAGTTCACTGAGGATTCTTTATTTCCTTACGCAAAGATCTCAGAACACAGACATTTACTTTTAACAGTCTTTCCTCATTTCAAATTGCGACCCCAAACACCACTACATTGAGCACTATCCGCAGCTCATAAGAATGCATGGACCACTTAGAGATATGTGGACAATGCGATTTGAGGGAAAGCATAAAGTCTTCAAAGCAGGTAATCGTGACACCAAGAACTTTAAAAATGTGACACAAACTTTGGCTGTTCGCCATCAAAGACTGCTGGCTTACTACATCTGACTCCCGCCTTTCTCAAGCCACCAATAGAGACAAATAAGGTGATGGGTACTTTGATGTCAACTTTCCCCTCAGAACATTCAGGAATTCCTGAGACAAGAATATGCAGTTCAGAACACTGTCCTCCAGCTTCATCTGTGAGCATCTATGGAATCAAGTACAATCCAGATATGGTTGTATCTGTTGGTACTTGTTCAGGTCTACCTGATTTCAAACAGATTTTCAAAATTCTTGTCATCAAAGTGATGTTCTGTTTGTGTGTAAACGATCTACATGTTGGTACATTGAGCACCTACGTCTTTTCGAACTGTGCAGTCATGTGCTATCACTGTCAATTACCAATCCTCAGATCTAACTGACCCATTTCCTTTGCCAGCCTATACAATTCGGGGCAGGACGTATGTTACGCCAAACATTATATCACATGCTGAATGTACTACAATTCATGTTTTAAAGGGACTTCAAAATCATTATTTACTCTCATCTCTATTCTGTAGTAAAAAAATATTATTTTTGAAAAGAGTTTTGACTGCTTTTGTCAGTACTATGTCAGAGATAGCAGGCATAGTTTCTCAAACTTTAGGATGACACAGAAACATATGTAATTTCATTATACTATGGGTTCAAATAGTAGATCAATAGGTTTGGTGAGAAACAACTGAAATGTTATTTTTTTTTCCTTTAAAGTGTAACATACTGTATGCGCTCGTGAGAGAGCAGCAATTTAATGCTGTACTGTGTGAAATTGGTGCACAGTATGTTTTGTTCAAGATTTATAAATAGTTTGAAAAATGTTTTAATATCAATCTTGAGCAAATTCTCCTGCGGCAAAGCAGCAAACCTTTTACAACAGGATATACAGTTAAATTGATTATATATATTGAAGTTTATTTCTCTAACAAGCCCATGTACTGCCTTATATGCTTGAACTGTTTTGCACATGTCCCATGAAACTAATTAATGCCTCTGTGTACTTCTTAAAAATATAAACAAGGATAAGCTGGAAGCTTTTCAGATCATATTTTTCACAAAGGATGGGTTTAGAATGACTGAATTGGGGTAAGCAGTCACTTTATTTCAAAGAAAACTTACTGAATTTCTTTAAGCTTCGGTAGAAAAAACACCAATGGACAACAACCATACTCGCAGACTATAGTTTCTCGACAACGCACATCAGAAAAATTGTACTTCCTGTGAAACCACAGACTGTTGACTCACTTGTTGGAACAACTTGAAGAAAAGCTTTGGACTTCAGTAACAAGTTCGCACTTTTCAGTTTGACGATCCAGACTTCAACAAATTCCCTGGTGAATCTTACCACATTACTCACTTGCCAGTATAAGCCCACACTGAAAATTGTCTCCCTTGTGACGACACTCAACCCCGAGCACGCCTGACACCCTGAGTCCTGTCTGTGGCTTCCTGATCCTCCAGCTCTCATTTGTAGACGTACTGCATGGCCAGAAACGTTCGAGCCCCCACTTTTCCTGTTGACGTTGAATACAGATTACATCAGGGAATCTCACAGTACATGCCAGATTAGAACATGCTATTAGAGCATTGTCCGGAGGAGCTTAAGCATGAGGGTCTCAGAAAAACTCTCAGAGACAATATACAAGTTACAAAGCTTACCCAGATAGAAGGAAGATTTCGAGGGCTGTTGCTACTGCTTCTAAATTCAGAAACATCCCTGCCTCTGCCCAGCCTGGGCTCATCCAAGGGTGGAATGGGTGGTATGAGAGCCTTAGATGGAAAATGGGTAATTACCGCTCAAAACTGCGTAGAAGCTGGATGTTTGCAGGTTATCCGGTGAATCAGTGGGAAAAAGAAGAGGACTGCAGCCTCAGAGACACACCAAAAGACCTAAGAGGTTTGAAGTCCACTCCTTGCTACCAAAGCTTCCCTGATGGTGAAGATATGAAGCCAGCATGGAGTCCAGAAGAAGAGAGATGGTGGAAGAGATGAGAGAAGCGATTCGCCTTAATGCTGCAACTGAATATCCCCGAACATGAATTCAACATTTGCCCTGCTGCAGGAGGAATTGCATAGAGAAGGAGCCTGCTGCTGGAGAGAATACAAGTTGAAAGATGAGCCAGCCCTTCTTCACACAGAGTCAGGTGAAGTCTTCAGTTGCTTTTCCTAATAGACTTTAAGGGATAGTTCACTTTGAAATAAATTTTTGAGATGTTTTAGCTTGACCTCAAGGGCATCCAAGATGTAGGTATTGGATATTTTTCAGTCAAACCGTTGTTCTTGTCAGTCATATAAGTGGAGGTATATGGTCACCACCTCAAAGAGAAGTCCAGATTAAACATGATTTAATGACTCTTAAATGTAAGTACACATTGATGGACTAAGACACAAAATAGCGGTTTGTGTGAGAAATGAACAGTACTCATATTGTTTTTACCTTGTGTTATCACAGTCACGTCCAACTGATCTGGACGGCACGGGCCTTTGGCTCTGCAAAAGTGCCGGAAGTGATCACTTGCACTGTGTACCGTCACTCATTGTTTACACAGAGATTTTCGGAAGTTTTACCTTCACTAAACATATTTCAGATATATCGAAATCATCTTCCATTGTGATTTCCTGTATATTTAAATATGTTTAGATCTTCACAGTGAAAGGTAAAACTTTGAAATCTCTTCGTAAACAATGAGTTGTAATACACGCACGAGAGATCACTTCCGGTGCTTGTGCGAGACCAAAGCGCCTGCACCTCAGATCACTTGCGACGTGGCTGTGATTACAAGAGGTAAAAGCGATATAAATACTGTTGGGTTTACTGCACGCAAAATCTCGTCTGACGTCCTTAGCCCATCAATGTGTACTTAACATTTACCGAAGTCGCTAAATCATGTTTAATCTGCGGACTTCTCTCTGCATGCTCTTTGAGGTGGTGAACCAGTAGACCCCCCATTATATGACCTGACAGACAGGGCAAGACTGACCTAAAAATATCAAAATTGAAAATACTGTGGAAACAAAAAGAAACACCTTACGGTCTACGGATTCCCTTACGAGGTAAGATAAAACGTCAAAAATTAATTTCAAAGTGAACTATCCTTCAACCTTCAACATTTACACAAATTGATAATAATCACTTTAATCTAATTCATACTTGGACTTACTTTTGCAGTAAAAAGACTGTTTTTTATTTCATTTTTCCCAACTTTTTCTTTTCTTTTTTTTCTTTCCCTTTTTTCAGATCCTTGCAGAGTTCAGTCTGCAACATCTGGCAAAAACCTGCAAGCTGAATTCTTTCAATGACTGGACAGATTCACTCAGCGTTTTCATCAATATCTTCAAGGCTAAAGGTGGAGATCCGCTACAAACTTAATACACTTGCATTCAAAATGAGTAAGCTCCTGACATATCACAAATGTTTCAATAGCAAATCAAATGTTGCTTTGCCATTGTTTTTTTGCTATGTCTTGGGCTAGGTCATGACAGCCACTCAATATACATTTTTATAAATTTACAAATAAATATGAAACAACAACGGAACAGCAGTCTTAACGCCCACCGCTCCTTCTAAGACCCAACCAATTTCTACAAGACATGTTCTAGAAGTATGTTCTTCTATGTGATACTTATTCAAACGCAAATGTTCCTCAAACAGTTTGAATCTTGAGGAGTTATGAAGGCAAGATAAGACAGGAAGGAAACAGGAAACTGCAGACAAAGTAAAGGTTAGAGAAAAGGTGAAAGAATAAATCTAAGAGTTTAGGAGGAAAAAGAAAACAGTCACACAGATGCATTTTAAATCACATAAAGAAACGAATAAAAAAAGAAGCACTTTCTGATAATTTTATATAACATTTTGAATTGTTACAACTGGCCTTCAGCTTCATTTGCCCTCCATGCAGTGGTCCGCACATGCATTCCCCCGCATCCTACTGTGCTGATGTCCTGTTCCAAAAGGCCTTTACATTTAGACATAAAACAGTGTTTTTAATTGACTTTCACATTTTAACTCAAATATGTGCTCTAACAGGATAGTTTACCCCCCAAAAAATTCTGTCTGGGCAATCAACCCTTAATGTCTGTTCAAAGCCTGTATGAGTTTCCTTCCTTCTGTTGAACACAAAAGAAGATAATTCCAAGAATGCTCGCTTGGCCAAGGAGTAGTTCACTTTCAAAAAGCTTCTGGCTGATAACTCACTCGACCTCATGTCATCCAAGATATCCATGTACTTTCTTCAGTCGAAAGAAATTAGGTATTAAAACATTCCAGCATTTTCCATATAATACATAAATGGGGTCCAAATGGTTCAAGGTCCAAGACAAGTTCAGTGCAAACTGTTCAAAGGGCTTTAACGTTCAGAGATGAAAGGGCCTCATCAAGCGACATGATTGCTCATTTAAAAAACAAAAAACAAAGTTTAAGTTTTATAAGCTCAAATGGTCGCTGCTCTGTCCTGTGATTCACGTTCACTCTCCATTAAACTCGTTCATCAAATTAACCTTTCCCCAGTCATTTGGTTTTGAACCAAATGCACCTTCAAAATTAAACTTTATTTATTTATTAAATGAGCAATCATTTCACCTGATAAGACTCTTATTAATCATCTGGAATCGTTCCAAAGCCTTTGAACAGTTTGCACTGAAACTGTCTTTTGGAGAACCCTTGGACCCCATTGAAGTCCATTATATGGAGAAAATCCGAATGTTTTATCAAAAACCTTCATTTCTTTTGACGAAGAAAGAATGATATGGACATTGAATGACATGAGGTAAGTAAATTATCAGCAAAAGTTTTTTAAGTAAACTAGTCCTTTAATCAAACAGTTGAGAGTAGCCATCACTTCTATAGTATTTTTTCTACTATGGCAGTCAATGGCTACTCCCAACTGTATGATTACCAACATTCATCAATATCTTCTTTTCAGTTCAACAGGTGAAAAACAAACAAAAAAAACTGCAGGGTCAGACAACTTAAGGGTGAACTTATGACAAGATTTCAGATTTGAGTGACTATCCCTTAAAATATGTTTGTGGCTTTCTTTGACCTCATTTTGTCATGCTATTCCCATTTTAGGACTGTGATGACCAAGAACATTTGTCCAACATTGAAATCGGTATTCTGAGAGTGATTAATCGAGGACTCTGAAACCGCTGCATACCTACTCCCTGCATCTTGATGCCACAACCAACGGCAATCATTTGGAAGGTACTGTGGTTGTGGATGATATTGAAAATCTTCCACAAGCAATGTGTTTGCTCTTTTGGGCTCATTTATGCTCTAAAACCAGAGATCCTGCAGCACTGAAGAGCACATTCGACTTCATACAGAGAGTTATTTTGTCCCTTGGCCAAAAGTCACTCAAACCTAAAATCCAATCACTGAAAATCGCCTGATGCAGTAATAGATCAGTCATGTTTCTTGAGTGAATAGAGCAGTTGGTTTCAAAATTGTTCACTGTTTTAGATATGCTTCAGTGTTTTCCCAAAAAAAAAATCCATATTTAGGAGCAGCTTTTTTTATATATATTAAGCTATGTTATTCTCTTAAGTAAGATGAGGTTGAAACATAACCCTCTTGTTCTCAGTGCTATCAAAGGGCATGCACCATGTGATAAGTGAATAAACTTAGACGAGAGGTATGTTTCAACTCGTCTAGTTAAGGGAATAACATAAAATTTAATTTGAAAAATAAGGTGGAGTGTTCCTTTAACAGATGTTTTGAATTTCAAGTTTACTTGTTTGGTTTTAGAATAGTTTATTGGAAAAGAATTTTAAAGAATTGGAAAGGCATTCTGTAAAAAACTCAGTGACTTCGACCACATTGCTAAAGCTGTTAAAACAAAGAAACATTGTTTTTATTGTCTTAAGTTTTATGTTTTTCTTAGTGCATTGTGTGCATTATTTCTAAATGTTGTTGGCAAGCCATGTTTAAGGGCATGCCTTAGTAATGTTTAAAATGTTAAACCAATAAACATTCTAGTGTTTTGCAAAAATCTGTTGTCTTTGTATTCTCAACTAGAATTTTGAGTAGACTTGCTAAGAAATTTAAGGCAATCAGTTTCCACACATTCCTCTAGTAAAAGGAACAAGCAGACAAGTTAAAGTAACTGGGTTTGTTTAAGCTCACGCTTACAAATCTCAACTTAAATCTGTAAGTTGCCTAAACTGGAGTTTATTATGTAAAGCTGTATCTCAAAGTTCGTATGGTAACCTCTACAAATACACAAGTTCACTCTACAAAGTAATAGAGAGAGTAGTATCAAGTCAAAAATTATGACCTAATTTGCTTGAAAAATTTGAGGCAATCAGTTTCCACAGCTTTTCTTAGTAAAGTCAACTTATTACTTTTTACAGTGCACGGTTCGGTACGATTTCGGTACAATGGAGGGAAAAGCAAACAAAAATACAGA
>JAQIUQ010004648.1:0-18612 GCA_030378365.1 Hybognathus amarus | reverse complement strand
ATATATATATATATATATATATATATATATATAAAATGCATTTGTTAATCTTTGTTAACATTAGAAAAATCCAACTAATCGTTGTTTGTGCAGTTGATTTGTGGCAAATCAAATGCAACAAATACAGCTTTGCAATTTAAAATGTGTAAGTAAATGTTAAAATGACCATATATTAAGACACACACACACACACACACACACACACATATATATATATATATATATATATATATATATATATACACTCACCGCCACTTTATTAGGTACACCTGTCCAACTGCTCGTTAACACTTAATTTCTAAGCAGCCAATCACATGGCGGCAACTCAGTGCATTTAGGCATGTAGACATGGTCAAGACAATCTCCTGCAGTTCAAACCGAGCATCAGTATGGGGAAGAAAGGTGATTTGAGTGACTTTGAACGTGGCATGATTGTTGGTGCCAGAAGGGCTGGTCTGAGTATTTCAGAAACTGCTAATCTACTGGGATTTTCACGCACAACCATCTCTAGGGTTTACAGAGAATGGTCCGAAAAGAAAAAACATCCAGTGAGCGGCAGTTCTGTGGGCGGAAATGCCTTGTTGATGCCAGAGGTCAGAGGAGAATGGCCAGACTGGTTCGAGCTGATAGAAGGGCAACAGTGACTCAAATAACCACCCGTTACAACCAAGGTGGGCAGAAGAGCATCTCTGAACGCACAGTACGTCGAACTTTGAGGCAGATGGGCTACAGCAGCAGAAGACCACACCGGGTGCCACTCCTTTCAGCTAAGAACAGGAAACTGAGGCTACAATTTGCACAAGCTCATCGAAATTGGACAATAGAAGATTGGAAAAACGTTGCCTGGTCTGATGAGTCTCGATTTCTGCTGCGACATTCGGATGGTAGGGTCAGAATTTGGCGCCGTACAACGTGAAAGACATGGATCCATCCTGCCAATGTATCAACAGGTTCAGGCTGGTGGTGGTGGTGTCATGGTGTGGGGAATATTTTCTTGGCACTCTTTGGGCCCCTTGGTACCAATTAGAGCATCGTTCTGACGTCAGCCTACCTGAGTATTGTTGCTGACCATGTCCATCCCTTTATGACCACAATGTCCCCAACTTCTGATGGCTACTTTCAGCAGGATAATGCGCCATGTCATAAAGCTGGAACGCATCTCAGACTGGTTTCTTGTAAACATGACAATGAGCTCGCTCTACTCAAATGGCCTCCACAGTCACCAGATCTCAATCCAATAGAGCATCTTTGGGATGTGAGTGGAGCGGGAGAATCGCATCATGGATGTGCAGCCGACAAATCTGCGGCAACTGTGTGATGCCATCATGTCAATATGAGACCAAACTCCCTGAGGAATGCTTCCAGCACCTTGTTGAATCTATGCCACGAAGAATTGAGGCAGTTCTGAAGGCAAAATGGGTCCAACCCGTTACTAGCATGGGTACTAATAAAGTGGCTGGTGAGTGTATATGTGTGTGTGTGTGTGTGTGTGTGTGTGTGTATGACAGGAATAATATTGTTTTTATGACATTCTTGCATGGTCAAACTTTTTTTTTTAAATAGCATGTGTAAAAGCCTGTATATGGCCTGAGCAGTAACAGAGGTTGGGTTTCTTTGAGGTTATTCTCTTTTATTGTGCTTTTTTGAAATGCGTGGACGTGGTCGTTTATATTGAACCTGCATCTCTCTCTGAAATGGTTTTGAATATTGGATGCCGTTTTGTTCAGGGTTTGTTTTTTTTTCTCCTTTAATTGTAATAAAGCAAGTGATAAAACAAGTCACAATAGTCATAGGTTGGTAGAGAAATATTTAAAAGCAAACCCAATATGAGACCGTTCCAAATATTGTTTATTGACATTTTTTAAGTTTAGGCCTGCTTATAAATGTATATTTCTAACTAAGTATAAATTTGTGTGTGTGGAAAAAAAACAAACAAAAAAAACTGGTGGGGTGGTGCTTCAATGTTCAACCGCCAGGTGGCGGTCAATACTAGCAGATAAGGCCGAAAGTCAAGTAATGTGAGCGTCCGTTCATCGCTGAATAGTTTTACTTGACATTTTCTAGAAGGCTAATCTCAAAGCATGAGTGATAGTGACACACACCTGACAGAAGCTAAACCCACACCCTCCATAATGGTGCTAAACTCACAAGGGGACACACTCCTGATCTGCTGCTCCTCTTGAGTGAAGAGTGTGCGCGTGAGTGTGGATTGTTTAACTATTCGTGGGGAAGAACATTGTTGAAAAACGTGCTGTCTGAACGTTAACTAAGTTACTTTTTGGAACTTCCTCAAATGTAAAACATCAATAGGTCTTTATAGCATAACAAAATAATGTTTTCCTAAAAATACAGCCTTGTGAAAAGAGTAGGTTTAGAATCAGTCTGTATTAGCCTATCCAGCTCACATCTATTGCGTACCCTTTGTCCTTAAAGGGTCAAACTGATGATTAATAAAAAGAGTTTTCATCCACCCATGAATAAAAATAAATTTATTCATGTTATTAATTTATATTAATAACTTTAAAAAGTGTTGATATATAAAATATTAATTTATTTATTTTAAAAACATGGGCCTCGTTTTAATAGAGTGAATGAATATTTAAAAACGAAACAAGTTTTCTTTTCGGGGTTTGGGTTAGGATTGGTCTATATTCTATTTGGCTAATTGAATTGTTTAATATTTAGACTGTGACCAGAATTGGTTGTTCTGTGTTCTGGTTTAATGTATAATCGCAGAAATGGAGTTCACATTATCAGTCTGCCATGATATTATGAGGAATTACATTGAGATAAATGTATGAATTGTGTGTCAGTGCTCTTAATATTTCACTATTCTAATGGTTATCAGATTTATATCAGCTGACCTGATGGACAATGGTGCAAAGTGAAAAGGATTAACCCAAAAGACATATCCCCGCTTTGAAAAGTCCCTGTATCTGTGAACTACTGAAGCCAACATTACATTACAGTGCCTTCGGGCCAGAGAGATTGGCGTTCACACCTGTCACTGCTACAATCTCTCTATGTATTAGTGCACTATACTGCTGCTATAAGCCTTCTTATTGTGCTTGCTAAGAGCTGTTATTATCATTAGAGAGTTTAGGACACAGAGAGTGAACAGGCTTAAAATGCCTGTTGAGAGAGCTCAACTGGTCATATAGTGTCACGAAAAATGTTCTAATGGGTCTGATGGCATGACACACATCTTTTCAGGATGTATTATTTTATTCAAAAACACATTCAAAATGCAATTCATGCATGCATTTACTTAACCCTTTGAAGTCCGCACCGAGAGAAAAAAGTGATGGAATTTTTTTTTTGTGTTTGCATTTATTATCTTCTTAGGTCACAAGTAACCACACTCAACGTATTTTTTTTTCAACGCATCCCATAATTTTTCGAGATATCGGCCTCTGACCAAAATGGGTGGAGATGTCACTTGAATGGTAATAAATGGTACCTGAACTTTATACACGATACTTTGCCATACTTTTTTATGATCAAAACCTTTTCTAGTCTTGACAAAACACATTGGCAGAAAGGTCTGAGTCTCAAGGTTCTAGATTTTGTAACAGAAGTGATATTTGGAGAGAAATGTAATAATTTATTACAGCAGAATGCATACAATTAAATTCAATGGAACTTATGTCGTTTTTGGTATTGGGAACTTAAATTTTTGTCAACTTTAAATTTGGAACACAACTATGGCTTTGGATTTTATAGTAATTTTATAGGAAGAAATATTTTGTAAAATATTTTATTTTATATAAAAGAAATTATATTTAGAGACAGTATATTTGATTCAATGTAAATTTAAATTCTTCCATAATTTTTTCATTCTCTCTTTATTTTTTTAAGTGCTTTTACTTCAGCAATAATCAGCAGTGTTTTCTTTAAAACAAGACATGTTTTTTAGCACGTTTTTGAAAATAAATATTATAAATATACTTAATTTTTTTCATGGCACCAAGTAACATCACTTTGTAAAGTTAAGGCTCTTACAGTGTAATATGTAAAAAAAAATAAAATAAAAAAAATCACCAAAAACAGTTCTTCTGTTTTTCAGTTTTTCTGACATCCATGTTAGAAGAAGTGTTGTGACAAGTGCTGTTGATTGACACTGTGACATCTAGTGGATTTTTTTTTTGGCACAATATACGTCAACCAAATGATAGAGATGGCTCAATCAGTTTCGAGTTAAGTTTGGTACTTTCCTCTCTAAAAAAAAAAATATAGTGACTCAAATGTGCTCTAACCGTTGGTTGAGAGGTCAGTTAAAGGGTTAAAGAAAGCCTATTAGATATATAATGTTTACATTTCTAAAGTAAAATGTATTCATATATTTTTGGCTGCATAAAGTAAATAATACGAAGAAATTCAAAGTTTCAGTAAGCAGAACTGCCTTATTTTATGTTATAATCATACATTTTAATTGCTCTTAACTTAATATTTTTGCAAGCTAATTCATTCATTTTACTTAAAATTATCATGTAATCTCAACTTTTAGTCGTGGAAAATTTAGCTTTAGCTAATCCACAGCTGCTAACTGCGAACACAATGCTTTGAAAGCATAGTATAAACTCTTAAAAACTAGCATAGCAAAGCATAAACACTACTAAATCTCCACTCAACATAATCAACCATTGTATACCACTTCATTTGAACATTTGCTCTCCCTTTCAAGTGTCATAGTAAAACATGGTGGGAAATAGAAATTCAAGTTTGTCTAAATAAAAAAAACAAGTTCACTAAACTCAAAACAATTAAAGGGGTGATAAACTGAAAAATCAAATTTTCCTTGAGCTTTTGACATCTAAGAGGTCATCATATTATAAGAATATCCTGTAAGTTTCAGAACTGAAAACGACCTTGTTAGTCCAATAAAAGCTTTTATTGACACCAGCCTCAACAAACGTCTCGTTTTTGAAAGCGTGGAAGTAATGACAGTCAAAGACGCTAAAACCCACCCGCTCTATCAACGCCTACTTCAACACGGCTCGGTTTCAGCCCCGACCCACCGTATTCGCGCATTCACGCATAGGTAAACAAAAGCATACCTCGTGTATTACACAAGTCGGAGCGAGCTACTCAGCAATAAACATTCTCGTTGACAAAATGTTGTGCCGTGCCTGGCTGTGGAAGAAGACAGTCGCTGCATAAGCTTCCTCTGGATTCCAATATTAGGAATGCCTGGTTAAAATTTGTTTTTAATGACGTTCCAGCAGATGAGTGTAAAACATTATCCGTATGTTCGCTTCATTTCACAGAGGATTGTTTTGTGAACAAGACACAGTTCGAGGCTGGATTTGCAGACCGATTAAGAGAAAAGAACGGTGATGTGCCGTCTATATTGGATCTGACAGGAATTGTGCAACACACGGACTCTGGGGTCGAACATGTATGGGCGAATCCGGTTGCCATTTGACAACATTGGACGTTTTCCCCCACGTGCACCGACGGGTGAGTTAAACTCATTATAATATAAGAGGGAGAAATGAAGACGACACAGATATGCATTTTGTGTATGACCTAGAAGTATTTATTCAGCGATCGGCGGTTAAAGTTAATCTGTACGGAACATCGTTGTTGTACGGAACATGATTAGTCTGACGTTACCTTCTGATATTGGATCCAACAGGAGTGGTGCAACACACTTATGTGAGTAATATTTTTATTTTAGAAATAATAATCTACTCGGCTAGCATTGCATTGTTACAGATTGTTTGATATCTAATAATTATGTGTATGTGTCTACAAGTATCCGTTGTATTCGAGGTGCTGTTGGTTCATTGTCCTGCGATTCGGGATCGGACTTGGGTCAAACATGTATGGGCGAATCATTCCGGTTGCCATTTTACAACAGTGGTTTTCAAAACAAATTCCCCCACGTGTATTGACTCGAAACCAACGACAGAGTCTGAAGCTCATTATAATATGCAAAACTGTTATCCACTCACAGCAGTGGGCGTTTACTTCCTAGTCTTCAATGCGATACGCCCATAAAATCCGAGCATTTTTCAAGTAGGCTGAAATAGGGGAGAAAATAGCCACATAACTTATTCATTTTTATGTTTTTGAATGTAAAAACCAAGCGAATGTCATAAGTTGACCTCAGACAACAAAACAAAAAACATTTAACAAGCCAGTCCATGACCCCTTTAAATAATTCAGATTACTTCAAATGTGTCAGTTTTGTGAACACAAAAGCAAAAGAAAATTCTAAATACTCATAAAGTGTATTTGTTTAGTTCCCGTTCACCAAGTTCTGAGAATTATGGTTACAGTGTAGGGTAGAATCTTATGCTTTCTAGCTAGCTCGCTATTGCTAGTCTTACCTTTACACTGTCTGAATAGTTCAAGTTGAACATATTCATATTTTGTCCATTAGATCAAAATCTAAAATCTTAAAAACAAAATAATTACAAATATCAAAGATGTACTTTGCAATTAATTCTGCAATCATTTGATCTGTTGTATTATGTCAACTAAATAAACCATTTAGCAAAAATCCTGAGAAAGAAAGGTTTTGTTTTCTGCCAATGCCATCAATATTCAAATTCATAATCATACTTACTTTTGATCAGTATTTCAGTTGCGGGTGGAGGAATTTAAACATTTAAATTATGCAATATGTAAAATTAATTAAAAAATGATGGTTTTGTGTGAAAAGTAGAGGGTCTAAGCTTTGTAATGATGTCACAAATGACTGTTAATGTTTCATCAAGACCATAACGATCTTAATAACACAATTCCCAGCTTGGTACCGGGTCTTATATTTAACCTTAACAGTTTAACACTGTCTATAGTTAAACTGTTAACATATTCATATTTGTCCATTATCAAAATTTAAAATCTAAAAAACAAAAAAGAGAACAGAAGTGGTTGAAAGTGGACAAAAGAGTCGGATTAAAATACCAGGTGCAAATAGGTATGTGTCTCCTCTTCCACTTGTGATCCAATCGACCAAAAACGCAGTCTTCATATCAAGGTGTAAACAGGGCCTTAGACACTTAGTTCTGACTCAAGTTGTTGGAGATTGGAGAACTAGAGCTTGCTGGGTAAAGTGATAATATTTTCCGATGGCAAACTAACCCAACCAGATGAATCAGCTTCAGATTTACAGCTCAAACATTTCAGAATGGAAACATCTGGTCTAACACTAATGCTTAAAATAATAGCACGTTCAGCATGACGACAGGCCATTATCTACGCATTTTATGGTATTTTTCCCATTATGTGTGCAGTTGATGCAGACAGAGGTCCTCTCCTGGTGTTTCCTGTCTAAGGCATAGGGTTTGGCTATTGGCAATTTATTGAATGTGTACAGTATCGATTCAGTGTTGATACACAAGGGCATAGCGGCACTGATGGAAACTTCAGCCAAGTCAATAATTGTCATTTTATCCAAGTTCAATATCTTGACTAATATATTCCACCATATGGCCCAGCTGCAACCCCATTTATTTACAAATCATGCGTACACCTGAATTGTGAGAGTATCATTTATGGCTTCATTACTACAATACAGGTGGGTATATTGTCTTATAGATGGCTGGTTTTTCATTACATTTATGGAGCGGAGTAACAAAAAGATTTGAGGTTTTGGGAACTTGATCATGAACATTAACGGATATTATCCTGTGCAACAGGGAAGTGTTTAATCCAGATAATCCCCAGCTCTCAAAATCCGTTTCTTTAAACCTATGATGGTCATTATTAAGATAAGCATTATTCATATTGTGATAATGCTGCAAGAGGATGAGCCAAACCACTGAGAGAATTCAGTTTTGTTATACATTGTGATATATTCACACTGGATCTAAATAGTCAAAGTAAAAAAAAATTACACTGGATCCAACAAGAAAAAAAAGTGTAAATAAATGGATGTAAAGTTTAACTTTACAGTGGATCTAAACAGTGATGGCTTAAAGATGCCATGGGAAGAATCGAGGTTAAAATATCCACAAAAAATGAACTACACGAATTAAAAATAATGAGAAGAAATAAGTTCGATGATGTCATTCAAAAATGACAAGTTATAGTGCTGCCGAGATATTAACCGGAATTAGCATGCTAAATTACTAGCCCCGCCCGGCAGGTGTCATAATACCAGTTTCGGCCATGGGAGGCTGTATGCGGGCGGGCAAAATAACCACCAGCCAAACTGCAATACACGAATAACTCGCATGGCTTGTGGGTGTACTTGAACCTGATGTCAATTGCGTGGAAAGTACAGCCCACTAACTACATTTCAGTTCAAAAAATGATTGGTCGATATTATGCATGATGAATACATTTTGATTCCGTGAGTAGCATACCTGTATCTTTGCAACAGTGTTCGCGTCCTTTTACCATTAGCAAGTAGAGATGATCGGTTCACGTGCGTGAGGGATCTGTCGTGTAACATTAACAAGCGCCAAAACGGTATTTATAGTTTGAATTGCGTAGTAAAATTGACAGAATCGAGAGCTGAGATTTTTTTATATATCACAACTAACCTGCTCTGTTTAGTCTGTCGTTCTCCGTGTCCTTTTCTGTGCGTGACAAAATTGATGTGTGGCATGAGAACGTTTGAAAGTGTCAATTGTGTGTCTCACGGTGAATTCGTGAGAGTTGGCAGCTCTGAATGGCGCTAGCTTGGTCAACATCAGCGAATGCTGTCTGTCAAATTAATTCAAACAAACAATAAAAATGTAATATGAACAAAACAAATACCGTAAAACTTCAAATAATAGCCCGGGCTTTTATTTTCCCATATCGTCGAAATGCTCCGGCTTGTATTTGAGACAGGCGTCTATGAGACAGGCCTTTATAGAGTTATGTTGTTCATTGAGTCTTAATCTCTAAAAATCTCCAAATGCTCCACGTGAAACTGCGGTCTTCCAACCTTTTACTATCGTGTCAATTGATTTGATTAATATGCGCGAGGGAGAGAGAGCAAAACAGCGCTCGCTCTGTGTTTGAAGACGTGAGAGTGCGCGCGGCCGCGGCACAATCTCACTTTCTGGAGGTATACTGCCCCCATCTGGTATGGAATATGGAGTATGATTTGATTTTTTTTGACAGATGGCACCTTTAAGTCCAAGCTGAATCCAAAAAGCAGGATTCAAAGAGCAGAAATTAAAATTTACCCTGGATTTAAGATTCAGAAGTTCACACTGGATCCAAATATCAAGTAAACTGATTCGAAATTATTCGGGGCAGAAGTTTAAGTTCTGATAGCTGTACCTTGAGTGCCACATAATAATAAAAATAAATATGTTCACCCAGGCCCCATAAACAGTCCCCTCCATCATGCAATGGTTGCAACCTCATTGAATATTCAAAAGCTATATATATCTATATCTATATATATATATATATATATATATATATATATATATATATATATATATATATATATATATATATATATATATATATATATATATATATATATATATATATATATATATATATTGAGAGAGTCCAACCTACAAATTGCTAACTTAGTTTTGCCTTTGCATATGAAGCTGGGGTATATAAGGTATTAAACGTACATTAAAGTATTTAAAGACTTAGTATTTAAAATTATAAAAAAAATGTAAAAAGGACTAGCTACAAACATAAATCTACGTTGTTGCATGACTTTGAGCTGAATGGTCTTGATATATTTGCTCTAGCACCCTCATCTAATCCAATATTCATCCTACGCTGCAGCATCTGCTTTGATTCCCAGTCAATGGGGAATCACATTCAATGCAACTGATACATTAATATAATATAATATAATCAGCAGTGGGACAACAAATAGAATCTAAGAGAAGAACTCTGGTAAACCTCTTGGATTTCAGGGCTCTGACATTTTCAAATGTGATTCATGATAATGGGACTCATTTAAAGCCATGCCTTTGCTTGTCAGCTGGTGGAAATTTTGTTATGACCTGACATGTGTAATGTCGGCTGGAACAAAGAGATCTGTCTAAGGGAGGGGTAAAATAGTAAATTATGATTCCTATGACAGAGCCCCGAGCACTGTCTCATTCCTAAGGGCATTCATGGATTCTGTTGTCCCCCTTATTCGGTTATAAACTGGTTAAGGAGGGCTTGAACTTCTTATTGAATTTAACCTCAAAAGGGCATGTGTAAGACAGACACCTGTGACACATAGCAATCAACAGAAAGATACACGTTGTTCCCCCTACAACAGACACACACATGAAAAGGCCAAAAAAAACATGCAAGCTGAGAGCATGACATATATCTTCAGTAATGAACAACCTTCCACAATTTTTCACTAAAATAACTGTTTTTCAAGATTGTGAAGATATGTGTGAAGATGAGGTTACTGCTAAAAGATGTTAGTGTAACAGGTGACAATATGAGTACTTACTACTACTACTACTACTACTAATACATATTACTTTTTCTTAGTATTATATCAAATAATTAATATTTTATTAATTTTATTTTTTAATATTTATTAATAACAAACCCATTGATCTCTGCATCATCTCAGCTTCTCCAACACCACCCATTTTTTCATTATGTAAGTAGAAAATATTAATATTTTTCTACTTCATAATCAAAAAATGGGTGGTGTTGGAGGAGGTTCAAGGACTCGATGCAGAGAACAATGGGTTTTTATTATTAATAAAAATCAAACAAAAACTTAAATGGCATACCCCACCCCTCCTCAAAGGGGATCCCTAATGAGGAACACAGAGCACAAGACAGAAATATCACATGACAACACAAGAACGACACACCAACACAAGGCACCAACATGACAACACAAGATGGCAGGAGGGGTCAGATCATAGATATCCACAATAAAGGCTAGATGTCTTACGGCGGAAACTCTATCGTCGTCACGCGGCCATCTTGTCACAGGCAAGCTGATGTAAGATGAGTGATCAGCACGACCACAAATACTCTTATTTCGTTGAAATCTTGACAGATTTACAAACTGTTTGGTTTCTTACAAACGTTATTAACGTGGCTATAATTCTGGGTGATTGTTTATTTATACACTTATTATTCATAAATATGCAGTGTCTACATCTCTAATGTTTAGAACAAACTAACCCTTTTGAAAATCTGTAGAAAATTGAGCAAGTGATAGTTATTTAAAAAGTACATGCACCATTAAAACAATGTTACGAGTGAGCGAGCTGCCTGTGACAAGATGGCCGCCAGATGTGGACATTGACCTCCACTGGCCAGCAGCGCTGATGATACATCTAGCCTTTATTATGGATATCTGTGGGTTAGATTACAGAGATAATGAGGGGAGGGAGAGAGGGAGGTGAGCCAAGCCAGTACCAGCGGTACAGCCCAAAAAGTCTTAGGGGAATCAGGAGGGATGGACCAGGCAGACTACGGTGGATCTGGAGTCCTGGTTGAGGACCAGGGCGGAACTGGATGAACAGACTAGGATGGCTCTGGCTGATCTGGAGTTCTGGCTGAGGGCTATGTTGGAGCAGGAGGGACAGACCAGGAAGGCTCCAGCTGATCTGGAGTTCTGGCTGAGGGCTATGTTGGAGCAGGAGGGACAGAACAGGAAGGCTCCAGCTGATCTGGAGTTCTGGCTGAGGGCTATGTTGGAGCAGGAGGGACAGACCAGGAAGGCTCCAGCTGATCTGGAGTTCTGGCTGAGGGCTATGTTGGAGCAGGAGGGACAGACCAGGAAGGCTCCAGCTGATCTGGAGTTCTGGCTGAGGGCTATGTTGGAGCAGGAGGGACAGACCAGGAAGGCTCCAGCTGATCTGGAGTTCTGGCTGAGGGCTATGTTGGAGCAGGAGGGACAGAACAGGAAGGCTCCAGCTGATCTGGAGTTCTGGCTGAGGGCTATGTTGGAGCAGGAGGGACAGACCAGGAAGGCTCCAGCTGATCTGGCAACACATTCTCACCCCAACTCGTCACCTTTGACCAAGCTTCAATATCTGACGCTTTCGGGGCACCCTTCGGCGTCAGTTCATGACGTGATCCTACAGCGTCATCTAACTGACGCTTTCCTTTAGCGTCAGTTGGATGACGCGGTTAGGTTTAGGTCTGGGGTAGGGTAGGGTTACACGTGATCCTAGGGCATCATGGACTGACGCAAGAGGACGCCCAAAAGCGTCAGATATTGAAGCTTGGTCAAATGCTTCCCAAGGCGTCAGTTAGGTGACGCCTTGGGCGTGAGAATGCCTTGGATCTGGAGTTCTGGCTGAGGGCTATGTTGGAGACAGGAGGGACAGACCAGGAAGGCTCCAGCTGATCTGGAGTTCTGGCTGAGGGCTATGTTGGAGCAGGAGGGACAGACCAGGAAGGTTCCAGCTGATCTGGAGTTCTGGCTGAGGGCTATGTTGGAGCAGGAGGGACAGACCAGAAAGGCTCCAGCTGATCTGGAGTTCTGGCTGAGGGCTATGTTGGAGCAGGAGGGACAGACCAGGAAGGCTCCAGCTGATCTGGAGTTCTGGCTGAGGACTATGTTGGAGCAGGAGGGACAGAACAGGAAGGCTTCAGCAGGTCTGGAGTCCGAGCAGAGAGCTAGGGTGATTCTGGAGGGAAGGACCAGGAAGGCTCTGACGTGTCAGGAACCCCAGTGGACGGCCAGGGCGGAGCCAACAGGACAGGAAAGCTTTACTGAAGTCAGCAGAGCAGGGAGTCTAGATGGAGTCAGCAGGGCAGCTAGCTTGGGCCGAGAAGGAAACTTGGGTGGGGCTGGCAGTGAAAGGAGCTTAGGCATCAGAGACTGAAACTTGAGTCTGCGACTTAGGCTTGAGTCGCACTTAAGTAAAAAAAAAATGACTTGGACTCGGTAAACAAGTGACTCAAGACTTGAATTGGACTTGAAGACAGAGACTTGTGAAAAACAGATGTCATTTTTGTACTGCATTTCTGATTATTTTCTCTCTTTACTACCCCACTTGACAGCAAGAAACGCAAAATATTTTACTTTTCATTCTTACTTCATTCATTCCCTATCCATATGTGCAGCAGGAAACACACCAGGCAAGCACTATTTTATAAATGCATGGCACATCTGAAGGCATATTCATCACCCATTGGAAAAGTCCTGTTATTTAGCCTCAATGAACAACGAACAGTAACAATATAGCCAAGTTGTATCTTGTGTGATAATCTCTGCGTCATTCAATTTTAAAAGCAATCAATCAATCCAAACGGGAGCTGCGGTGTTGAACAGCTGCCAAGAGGCTCAAAGTAATACTTTGCGTGCTTTATTAGACTTTTTTGATGAGAAATCAGATTTGATATACAGTATCAAAACACTGATTGATTATTATAACTAGCTGAAAGAACTATTGCTAAAATAGCAAATAAATCAAAGACTTGAGACTCTACTTGGTCTTGGACCTCAAAGACTTAAATTGGACTTGGCTTAGAAACAGGTGCTGAGTCCTGGGACAGCCTCTGGGCTGGGAACGGACTGTTCTGGGATGGCAGACAATGCCATCCCTCTTGGAATGGTCTCCATGGCTTGGACTGGCAGATCAGGCGGCTTTGGGTTTGCCGCAAGCCTCCGGACCTGGGAGCTCTGGTACCACTGGAAAATCAGGTCCCCCATGTTGGTATATCTGGTACACAAACTCCCAGAAAGTCAAAGTCCCCCAGCCTCCCCATCTCCCAGGAGATGAGGGCCTTGTCGAGGCTTCTGTTGGAAACCTCTTTAATATCACAGTTGTCCTCACAGTGTAGATCATTCACTACCACAAGGGAATCACAGGCGCATTCCCTAAGGTCAGCCCCCTTCTGATGCAGGGACAAGTCTTGGGCCATGCTTACACAAAGCCGGGTATTTAGCAAAACGAATATTTTCCCCTCTCGTTTTCAAAAATAACATCGTTTTCACACCTGCATAATATCGCCGCGAGCGCCATCAAAACTATGCCAAACCTATTGGCGGCAGTGTAGGGGTTAAGGATAAAGCCATGCAAGCCAATCAGAATCCTGTAATCGACAAGAGAGAACCTAAAACGCCGTTTCTCCCAGTTTAAACGGCAACACAAACTGGCGTTTTCAGAAATCTTCACTTTGGCCGGAGTTTTTAAATAATCATTTTCAGTGATAAAAATGGCTTCGTTAAATGAGAGGGCAAAGCGCAGAGAAATATCTGCGTTTTCCAATCGTGTAAATGGGGCCTTGGATGATCCAGACCACCTGATCTTTAAAGGAGCCTCAGCAACTGGGAAAATGGGGAAGGGGAAGATGCACATTTGTATTATTGAGTCATGTTTTGTTGGCGAGTTTGTACTTGTTGAAGGAGGAGCGAGGACTCAATGATACAGAGAACAAAGGGTTTAGATTAAGAAGAAAATAAAACAAAACAAACAAAAATGACCTGGCAGGGGAAATCGGCAATAGCAGGAATTGGTAGGGAAGGCAGGGCTGGGCATGGCAGGACAAGGCTTAGCAGGGCTATATGTACGACGAGGAACTCACAAAGGACTGCAAACACACAGAGAATAAAGAGCAAAAAAAGCAGGTATAGAGCAAGGACAGGTAAATAAACTAACAAGAAGGGCAGGGTAAGACAATAGTCAGGAGAGCACATGGAATATAGAAACAAACATCACAAGCCATGTGTTACCCAGCACCAAACATGACAAAAACAAGGAGTCGCCAGTGAACACCAATCAGAAGCCATGTGCTTGACAAACGGTCGCACGCAGGCCAATGAGAGCTCTCACCTGGCTGAGTGTCAAATGGAGAACATGACATGCATGAAACTGCATAGCTGAAAACACAAGCTGCATGCTACCCAGCACACAACATACACAGTAGAGCACATTACATCCCGAGCGAAGCCGCACACTCGACACGTCGAGGCCAGTGAACAAAAAAAGAAGACAAACAATTGGAGCAAGAATGTCCAAACCCTAACAAGAAATGACCCGAAACCAAACTAGACTGGAGTTTCTGGGATCTGAACATCCCACTCCACACACAAAACTCACGAGGATGGACTATGACAAGGCTCTGTCACCAAACAAGAATAAACCAGACCAAATTGGCAGAAACCTAAAAGCTAAACTAGTTGAAACCATTTCATTTGGGTCTCACCTGTCAATGTATCAGAAAGTGCCATGGTACTTCAATGTTTTTTACGTAATGTTTTGAACATAAATCTTTTTTAGTACCATGGAGTACCATGTGAATAGGATGATACATGAATATAGTAATCATTTTGAAACAATTCATTTGTTATTTTATTTGAATGCCCGGATACTGAACAAATGCAGTACATCGAACAGCAAATCCTTAGAGATGACTATATTATGAAGATGACTGATATAATGTGTCACAAGAAATATTTTGCTTCCAATGTATCATTATTACAAATAGAGACATGACATTTTGATACAATGATTTGACTAGGTTTCGTAAAACTTCCTCTTCATCAGCTTATCTTTGCAATTTTGGTAATCAGGTCAATGCTGAAACCAAAGTCACTTTAGATAAACAAACAACTTTCCCTGCAGTCCTAAACAGATCACAGACAGTGTTCCTTTTAAATTGCTCCACCACATAGGCCATAACCCTTTGTCTTGGAAAAGATCCATGCAGTATGAACCATGTTTGTGCTATTAGCTGCATCTACGTTTTGCTTAATGCATTCACTGGTTATTGTGAGCTCTCTGCTACATTTGAACACAGGGAGTCCCAGATTTATTCCTTATGACAAGGGTTTCCCCAAAGGGCTTTAAGAGGTCAGGCGGGTCAATGTGTCTGCCAGTTAATCAGTACAGGAGCCATCCTCCCGCCAGTGGCTAGACATGCTCTCCACTTAGGCTGCGTAATTGGTTTAGATGGACACACTTATTTCGTTGACTGGTGCGCTGTATTGTCCCCAGGATACTCTGGAAGGAAAACCTCAAGGTTTTTCATAGAGAAAAGGCCAATGGCGTGTTCAAAAGCTGATTCAGTTAAAGAGAATGTGGTCTGATTCTTCTCCTGAGCTACTTGATCTAATGTTGTTCCAAACTGGTGTGACTTAGAAGTATTTTCTAATCAGGGTAGTCAGAGTGGAGGGAATGGTGCACATGAGTTACAGGAGCACTCGCTTAAAGGGGGCCCATGGAAAGGCTATTTTGAACCCAAATATTAGAACTGCTGTCCGAAAACATCATTTGACATGGATGTGTTCTATGTGGTACAATAAACATGTATGTACACATAAGCATGCATTTTAAATTGTATAATTTGTACACTGTAAAAATGAATACGCTTTATCTAATCATATAAAATTGTGGTAACAGATTATAAGCAATATTATTGATTAAACTGAACAAATTAGAACTGAGTAATAATTAATCAAATTATTCCTTAAAAGTTAACCATTTAAAATGAGTAAAGTTTGCACCAAAAAATTAAACAAAAATTATCTGAATAACAGAAAGACATCAAAGATTATTTAAGAACTCTTTATTTTATATTGGCAACATTGAAGAACACCTGATTTTAACAAGCAGAATCACTGAAGGAGAAACCTAAAACAAACACTGATCAGCATAATGGTGACTTAAATTTACTTAAAAAAAGTTTTACTCGATTTTAAATGGTTAACTTTTAATGAATTAATTTGATTAATCATAACTAAATTCTAATTTGTTGAATTGAATTAATAATATTGTTTGTAATCTGTTGCCACATTTTATTTTGTTATTAAATAAAGCACATTCATTTTTACAGTGAAGTCAAGTCTAATTTATTTATATGGCACTTTTTAAAGCACACATTGTTCCAAAGCAGCTTTAAGAAAATCATGATGTTAATGTTTAAAATTTCATAATAAAGCTCTATAGTCGCATTTAGCAGATTTGAGCTGGTCGAAAATATTGTTTACATTTTGCAATCATGCCGCGAAGATTGGCTGTATGGTATATTTTGCTTTACATGAGTGACTTTATGCAGATAAGACATATATCCAACTTTCAATATATTTGGGTGACAATATAGCGTACATTTTTCAACAATATAACAATCATGGACTTGATTTTTGCTATATAGTACATACCGCTTATTGTAAGTGTACTGTATCCGGGTACAATTGAATACACTTGCATTGTTGTAGCAATCTGTATATTGTATAATTGTATAAATCCTGTTATTTAAAAATACAGGGACAATGAATAAAGTTCAATAATATTGTTAAAAAATCTATATTGGGCTTCCCATGAATAAATATACATAATGAACATGTATAAACATTGACACAGTTAATAAGCTTCAATTAAACAGCATAATTGAGCTAATTTCTTAGCATGATTTTAATGTATATTTTCACAGTGTACTTTATTCAAGAGTAATACTACTACATACATACATAATCATCTAACTAGCTCATATGCTTTGCCCAGCATGTCCCAGCAGCTAAACGATACCTTTAGAAGACATGTGGATGCACGTAAATGACCTTTGAGTATTCACTGGGAGGGGGTGATGTCCACTGTCTTATAATGTAATGCTTTATGTGACCTTTTCTGCTCTCTTCTGCTGATGTGGCATAGTCATATAGCCTCCCATATGGTTTCAGTCCACTCCCAAATCCTAAGCATTGTCATTGATTTACTGTGTGTATTCCCCAGACACCTGATCGGACCCTAACGACCTCAACAGCTTGTGCCGAGACAAGGGCCATTAGGCTTAATGGTTGAGGGCATCAAAGGAGTATGCTGAGAGACCGAAAGAGAAAATGAAGTTAAAGTGACGGGGTTCGCAGACTGCTTGTCTGTGGCTGAAGTCAGAATTTATGAAAATGCCCCTGAGTCTGAGCCTGATTCTGAGTCTAAGTTTAAAGCCCTGTCCAGACGTAAAGGAAGAACAGTGAAAGACACAGATACTAGAGATAACAAGAACAGGAGTGAGAGAAAAAAAGTTTCCTTTTAACTGACTGCATGGTCTGAACAACAGTTTACAAGAAGGGTGCCATCACCTCCCCATGTCAACAGCGCACACATAAACAGCTATCCACGTAATGTAAAATAAAATGGGTCTCATGGGACCAGGTGAACTTCCTCCATTGCTCTAAGGTACAGTTTCAACGCTTCTTGTGCCCATTTTTAGAGCTTCAACACTGGACAGGGGTCATTATAGGCACTCTGATTGGTCTGCGACTATGCAGCGCATACGCAATGCGATGCATTTTGTGTTGTTACACATTCCTCCCATAAGCATCTCTATAGGTCACATGTGTCAAACCTGGAGGGCTACTGTCCTGTATAGAGTGTTTATAGAGGCAGGTGTTTTGCAGCTGGTTGGAGAGCTGCAAAACACCTGCCTGGAATTTTCTATGCTGACAGTTCAAGTGTGTTTAATCAGGCTTGGAGCTAAGACTTTGCAGGACAGTGGCCCTCAGAGGGACAATTGCCGTTTCTCACTCCCCAAGGCGCCATATTTTTGACACTTTTGCAAAAGCGTAAATATACAACGCACAGGGTACCCTTTAGCGCCAAATGAGACGGTTAAGTTTAGGTATGGGGTTGGGGTAGGGTTAGGCCACTAGGAGGCGCCTTCTGCCCGCTTTATTTTTACGTCTCATTTGGCGCTAAAGGGTACCCTGTGCGTTGTATATTTACGCTTTTGCAAAAGCGTTTGTATATGGCGCTTTGGGATGAGAACGGGCTC
>JAQIUQ010004647.1:930000-1144732 GCA_030378365.1 Hybognathus amarus | reverse complement strand
CTCTATCAGAATACAGAGTTTCAAGAAACTTTTTTTTTTGCACAAAAAAAAACAACAACAGTGGTACCCCTTATGTTGTTTTTTTTTGTGCGAAAAAAAAGTTTCTCGAAACTCTGGATTCTGATAGAGGGCCATGGGACTTAGACCTGAGTGCAAAAATGGAGGCTCTAGACCCTTCCAGAGCTGAGATATTGAGATATTTATAAATGGCTCAATATCTCAGTATGTCACAAATATATCTCAATATATCAGCTCTGGAAGGGTCTAGAGCCTCCATTTTTGCACTCAGGTCTAAGTCCCATGGCCCTCTATCAGAATCCAGAGTTTCAAGAAACTTTTTTTTTCGCACAAAAAAAAACGACAAGTGGTACCCCTTATGTTTTTTTTTTTGTGCAAAAAAAAGTTCTCAAAACTCTGGATTCCGATAGAGGGCCATGGGACTTAGACCTGAGTGGCAAAATGGAGGCTCTAGACCCTTCCAGAGCTGAGATATTGAGATATTTATAATGTCTCAATATCTCAGTATGTCACAAATATCTCATAAATATCTCAATATCTCAGCTCTGGAAGGGTCTAGAGCCTCCATTTTTGCACTCAGGTCTAAGTCCCATGGCCCTCTATCAGAATCCAGAGTTTCAAGAAACTTTTTTTTTTTTGCACAAAAAAAGAACATAAGGGGTACCACTGTCGTTTTTTTTTTTTGTGCAAAAAAGCGTTTCTCTGAAACTCTGGATTCTGATAGAGGGCCATGGGACTTAGACCTGAGTGCAAAAATGGAGGCTCTAGACCCTTCCAGAGCTGAGATATTGAGATATTTATGAGATATTTGTGACATACTGAGATATTGAGCCATTATAAATATCTCAATATCTCAGCTCTGGAAGGGTCTAGAGCCTCCATTTTTGCACTCAGGTCTAAGTCCCATGGCCCTCTATCAGAATCCAGAGTTTCAAGAAACTTTTTTTTTTTGCAAAAAAAAAAAAAAAAACGACAGTGGTACACCTTATGTTTTTTTTTTTTTGTGCGAAAAAAAAGTTTCTCTGAAACTCTGGATTCTGATAGAGGGCCATGGGACTTAGACCTGAGTGCAAAAATGGAGGCTCTAGACCCTTCCAGAGCTGAGATATTGAGATATTTATAATGGCTCAATATCTCAGTATGTCACAAATATCTCAATATCTCAGCTCTGGAAGGGTCTAGAGCCTCCATTTTTGCACTCAGGTCTAAGTCCCATGGCCCTCTATCAGAATCCAGAGTTTCAAGAAACTTTTTTTTTCGCACAAAAAAAAAACGACAGTGGTACCCCTTATGTTTTTTTTTGTGCAAAAAAAAGTTTCTCTGAAACTCTGGATTCTATAGAGGGCCATGCGACTTAGACCTGAGTGCAAAATGGAGGCTCTAGACCTTTCCAGAGCTGAGATAATCAGATCCTCACGGTAGCATTAGTATGCCCTTATAAATATCTCAATATCTCAGCTCTGGAAAGGTCTAGAGCCTCCATTTTTGCACTCAGATCTAAGTCCCATGGCCCTCTATCAGAATGCAGAGTTTCAAGAAGATTGGACAAACTTTTTTTTTTCGCACCAAAAAAAAAACATAAGGGGTACCACTGTCGTTTTTTTTTTTGTGCAAAAAAAAAGTTTCTCCAATAACTCTGGATTCTGATAGAGGGCCATGGGACTTAGACCTGAGTGCAAAATGAGGCTCTAGACCCTCCAGAGCTGAGATATTGAGATATTTATAATGGCATAAATGCTACTTGGGATCTCAATATCTCAGCTCTGGAAGGGTCTAGAGCCTCCATTTTTGCACTCAGGTCTAAGTCACATGGCCCTCTATCAGAATCCAGAGATTTGAGAAGATTGGAGCAACTTTTTTTCTGCACCAAAAAACAAAACGACAGTGGTACCCCTATCGGTTTTTTTTTTGTTGTGCGAAAAAGTTTCTCAAAACAAAAAAAAAGACTTCAGATAACAGGCTTTCAAACCTACTGTCCTTTCTAATGGACAGACACATTTTAAAAAATCCTGATTTAAAATGTGCAATTCTACAGTCAATTTTTAACTTTAATTAATAAGTTCAATCTTTCTATTTTACATACAAACTATGAAATACTGGCAAAAATATATACAAAATGTAAATACACCTTAGAAAATGTTGCTTGCTTCTGTGTTTGGAGTGAAGTGCTGCCATGCTTCTCTTCAATGTAGAGTTTTTGTGTATATAATTACTACATGCAGAGCTTTACTGGCATTTGATTGGATGACAAACGTCTAATCTCATGGACTGCAGGCTTTAAACTAGGTGAAATGCTCCAGAAGTTAAAAAAAGGGGGCTGACATGTGATGTCCATTGTAATGGACACAGTGTCTGAATGGGTTAATGAAAAAAAATGTTTTTGCCAATACATGTAAATATATATATATTTTTTGCAAGTCTTAATTTACAAAACGTTCTTGGTTCTCATGACGATAACAGACAATTTTAGATAAATGGCAGGGATGTCATGTGATATTTGTGTCATGTAATGTGTTATAAGGCCTCATGAGAGAATTGAAAAAGAAAAAAAGACAACAAAAACGAAATAAAATACATATGGGCTATACACTTGCATTATGAATAACATTTTACAAAGTATAAAGGATGACATAATGTCAGCAAAAATAGAAATAAAACAACAAATAAAAAGGTCCCGGAGTATAAAACAAAAATAGGAAAAAATACCATAACACTAGTAATAGCTGCCTAATAATAACATTACATGCTCTCATCAAATTTTTTTGCTTTTACATTACACCACACACAAAACATTATATTGTTTAAACTAAGTTAAACTAAAAATAAAAGAAAAATATTTTGTATTCCTGAATCCGGTACCATTTCGTTGAGTTTATAAAAAGGAATGGGCCTATGTGGAACTTAGTAGCTATTAATAGTAGCCTAGGCAATATCACTTCCACCTAGTTGTAGCCTAAATCTATAGTTTCACTTTATGAAAAGAAACGTCTCCAATGATAAAGTGTGTGACATGCAGTTTATCAACTTTTCTCTAAACGATGCATCAATGAAGATTTAAAAAGACTCGCTCGTGGATACTTTTCAAATGTTTACTGTTAGTGGTGAGAATGAGGTCAAACGAAGAAGAAGATCTCGCGAGATTTCGCTTGTCTGATCCTCAGGCAGAGTCCGTGAACGGAGTCAGTCAATGTGGGACGGAGTTTTGCCTGTTTGTTAGTGGAGAAGGAGGGAGGGGGAGAGCGGTCGTTGACTGTGACACAGGGCTTGCTTGAAATCAGTTCGGAGAGCAAGAATGGCGTCGGGTGAGACACTGTACATTGAAACTGACGGCTCGGAGATGCCGGCCGAGATAGTCGAGCTGCACGAAATCGAAGTTGAGACCATCGAGACTACAGTGGTCGGTGGAGACGACGACGACGAAGATGAGGAGCACCAGCCGATGATCGCTCTGCAGCCTTGAGACGATCCGAACCACGTCAACCATCAGGAGGTGATTTTGGTCCAAACACGCGAGGAGGTCGTGGGCTGCGGATGATTCAGACCTCCACGCAGACGACAGCTTCGAGGACCAGATCCTCATTCCCGTCCTGTTCCGGTGGCAGAGGAGGAATATATCGAGCAGACTTTAGTGACCGTGTCTGGCAAGAACCCGTCGGGTAGGATGAAGAAAGGGGGAGGCAGTGGGAAAGAATGGTCAAAAAGAGCTTCCTCAACTCCGCCGAGGCGAGCGGGCGCAAATGGGAGCAGAAGCAAGTACAAATCAAAACACTGGAGGGGGAGTTTTCCGTCACTATGTGGGCATCAGGTAAGTTTTGACATCGCATCAAGTGCTTTGTTCTCGCGCAGGCCTCGTGTGGGCCCTCTTCCTGTCGAGCCCGTTATAAAGCTGCCGGATAGTTCAGTGCCAGAAATGATTTTCAGACCGAAAAAGCCATTTGTAAGGATGGCCCAGGTCTAAATGTTTTTGTTTTGATGGGAAGCCATGTTTTAAGTGTGGATGGGCGCCGCCATATTCCTCCAGACCATTATGGCGGCCCCGAAACATGGCGGTTGTGTGAGCGGGGAAAGATGGCGGCGGGAGCGGAGAGAGGCGCTGTGAGTCCGCCGCGCTGCTGCAGGCCGCAATGGCGCAGCTCATTTTGAAGAAGGGGAGGGACCTTGTCACACGATCTGCTGTTTGTCTGCAAAATATCTGTCTCACGGCGCTTCATTCTCTGGATAAACAAATGTTACCGCGTATTTAAATCTTGTAACGGACTAATTCAGATACGTTTAGCAGTTTATTTAACGTGGAGAGATAATTCTGTTTAGTAAGACGTGATTTGCATTTGCACGTTACACACCTAACCGACAGATGCATTTTTGCACATTAATTTTAAACGCTATTTTCTGTTTAAAATATTGCGAGTATTTATTATTAGTAATAAATATTCATGGTGGAAAGCAAATTGTGTAACTTAGTTGGGAGAATACAGAAGTATTTGTAGCTGTTGCGATTTTGATAGACTGACAAGGTAACGTTAAATTCAGAAAATTTATTTTGATCTCTTTGAACTTGAAATGTTTTTATAAAATTAGTTATTATTTTTTATAATGAAGACACTACTCAATTTGTTCTGGAATTTAGCAGTTCTACATTATGCTGAAAATGAGCAATATTCGTTATTGTTGGTGTGCATTTGTTTCTTTAGTTTTCCACTATCGTGCGTAGTTTTAGTGGCGTATGGTCTGACTTTTTAATGAACAAAAATGTTTAGTACTTAAATATTTAAATAAAGAAAAAGAGCATGGGGTGCAGGTTTGAGTCTTGTTTATACGTTCACGAGTGTTGTGAATCACCACAGACTGCGCATGCGCTTCACGCGTCTACTCTGTTTTATTAGAGAAAAAGACCTAAACGCGCACTTCATTCCAATTCTGAACTCTTAAAATGCCCATATTTGGATGCGGAATACGTGACTGAAATGTAAAGTGCCCATAATCGCATCAGCATATTGATTGCTTATGCATCGGTTTTCGGAGACAATGACGAGATAATTTGTTATACCCTGAAAATGAATCACTTATGACTTGGGTGTTGACTGTCTTCAATTCATTTACTTTTTGCTATAATGCTTTAATTATGAATACAGGGTGTGTGATTTGATTAAGTACTTGGCTAAACGTTTAATCTTGTGTTTTGCACAGACGATAAGAAAGACGTCGATCATCATGAGACCGTGGTGGAGGAGCAGATCATTGGGGAAAACTCTCCTCCCGATTACTCCGAGTATATGACAGGCAAAAAACTGCCACCTGGTGGCATACCTGGAATCGACCTGTCAGACCCCAAACAACTGGCAGAGTTTGCAAGGTAGGTATTCAGCCAAACGATTGAAACATTATATGAAGTTCCAAATAGATCATTCAGTCCTTTTCAATCATTATTATGAGCATTACGAAAGGTTGTAGTCAATTATGGCTTAAGGTTTTACAGGAGGCCCCAAGCATGAGAGAATTTATTTTTGCATCTTTTTTTTAAAACAGATTGGCCCAGAAAATAAATCACAGTTTTTGTTGCACCGATTTAAATTATGTAGTATTTTAAAGGGAAGAATCATCACAAGTTTAATTTCCAAAGCCAGTCCAAAGTTGTTTTGGATTTAAAAAAAATATCTAATATGGTCACAGCTACCTTTAGTTTTTGTTTTGACTTTTGTATTAAACTGCACAGTCACGAATGTGTCTTATCCTTAATATTTTTCACTTTACAGAATGAAGCCCAGGAAAATAAAAGAAGATGACTCTCCAAGAACAATAGCATGCCCCCACAAAGTGAGTGCCTGTTTTTAGCATTTATGAGAATTGTTACATTTTCGGTTACAGAAGTACTGATTTAGGATATTGTGCTTCAACATCAAGATGGGGGATCACTGTTTAATATAGTTAAATTATTTAGTTAAATTATTTAAGTTAAATTATTATTATATAAAGATTATTTGATTTTGTTCTTTATCATCTTTCAGATTTTTTTAGGAGTTTAGTTATTTATTATTGTCTTTGTCATAGGGTTGCACAAAAATGTTTCAGGGACAACTCCGCTATGAGAAAGCACTTGCACACCCATGGGCCACGAGTTCATGTCTGCGCTGAATGTGGGAAGGCGTTTGTGGAAAGTTCCAAGCTAAAACGACATCAGTTGGTTCATACTGGTGAAAAACCTTTCCAGGTAAGATTATTAAAAAAAAAAAAAGAAAAATGCTGTTCAGAATGGTGTAGAACTGAATGAAATGTGTCAAATCTGACTAATAAATATCCTGCTTTTCTTGCTTTATCTTTCCCTCCACAGTGTACTTTTGAGGGATGTGGAAAGCGCTTCTCTTTGGACTTTAACTTGCGCACACACGTGCGGATTCACACTGGAGACAGACCCTATGTTTGCCCGTTTGATGGCTGTAACAAGAAATTTGCTCAGTCCACCAACCTGAAGTCTCACATTTTGACACACGCGAAAGCTAAGAACAATCAGTGAGATCGCTCGCTGAGGAAAGTTCCCTAAAGACATTGTCTGACAACAGCTTCCCGTTCCAAAACCCACTTTGTATGTCGTTTCTAGAACCATTCTTTCTAAGAGAATCTCAGTGCACATTTTGATGGGAAATGAAATGTGAATGAGGACCTGATACCAAACTATCCCATCAACCTTCTCATGGTATAGACCTGAATGATATAACTTCCCGGTTATGAGAGTTTCTTCTTTTGAAGATGTGATTGTTTTTGTGGACCCTCATTCACATACAAGAAGCTCATTATCCTGAGCCCAAAGAAGCAAATTGTCCATCAGCTGTGTCCGTTTCTACCAGTTTGCAAAGACAAGGACTGCTTTTTAGATGTCTTCAAAGTGTGCATATTGTACACTTTTTAGAGCGTAGAGCTGTCATAATATGTGTGTGTGCGCGTGTGTGTCGTCCCTGAGACTTAAAACCTGTGAATGCGTTTCTTTAAGGAGAATGAGTTGGCATTCAGCTTCTTTTCTTTTTTTTTTCCAATGTAAATACGGCTTTTCTTTGTGAGAGGTATCCTGTGCAGGTATCTCATTTTGTATACCTGACATGTATAAATGTTTTGAAATCATGTAGATAGAGATGTTGATTAGATTGTGTTTAACCAATTAAAACAGTTTTATTCAGCTTCAGGAAGTACTGCTACATACACATGCCTTCTTTTGTAACACGATAACAATCTACTCAGTATGTGAAAAGACACTTTTCCATTGAATTCTCTAATTTATTTGATGATATGGAATAAAGCTAAACTCCCCTGTGTTGTTGTCAAGAGCCTGAAGTTCATCATCATGCTGTTGTGTGCTAAATGCTCTCAACTGATTGTTAAAGCTGAACAATCCTTGCTTTTACAATTGTTTTAATTTTAAAAATGACTGCCTAAATGTGATTGGGTAATTATCAAAAAGTATTATTGCCTCAAGTAGACAACAGTAACAAGCAGTAGTGAACATAAAATTTGACAATGTATCTATTTTATATATACGTTTTATGTTTTAATCCCAAAATATAACTATCCGTAAATATTTTTAGTTATTCAAATTATATTGTTTAAAAAAATTGCTTACTTTGAGCTAATTTTGTTAAACATTAGAATATGCACAATATTCAATTATAACTGTATAAATGTAATTTATACATTTATGCAATTACAATTCCTTCTCAAAAAAATTTATATTTCCTCAAAATAACATCTAAATCTACTTAAACCAAACACTTTAAACACACAAAGGTAGTGTTCATTTCAAAATAAAACCTTTAATTTGTATTACTTCAGCAAAGAAACATCATTGTCTTAAAAATATTCATGTACCTTTCAAAGGGCATCCTGGAGTCAATGCTTCTTTAAAAAACAAGTTTGACCGGTTGCTCCAACAACATTCAGTGCACAAGCCATGTGATAAACACCTCAATCTCTCCAACGACCAAGTAGTTCCAGAACAACAAATCTATTCCATATTTAATTCCCTGAGGACCTCATTTACAATAACTGAAATCAACCCACTAAAAAAAAGACAAAAACAGGCCAATGGTTTAGGCAGCTCTCAAGTATGTTCCATATTTAGGCTGGTTTCATTATATGCTACATTTAAACTTTGAAACATCCTAATGTTTATGATAAAAAGGATCTGTTTTAATTGCATTTCAAAATGAAATGGCATTCATAGAGCGGAAATGTACATTTAAGGAGTATTTCACTTAAAATCCAAAACGGTATAAAATAAAATTCCTGTCACACTGTTTTGTTTGTGTTTGGGGCTTGTTAAACATTTGGTTGTGTCCTATATCTGAAATCCACAGATCCTTAACTCATCTGAGACAAATCTTCCCCATCTGAAAGAACTGAAGTGATATGACGTTTTAGACGGGAGAAGGAGCTGGGTTAATCAACCAGGCATAAAAGATTCCGTTTATAGTGAAACAACTTTGTTTTGTGAGAATGATTCTTAAATGACGGACAGCTATGAAATCTTGATCTGATTTTACAATGTATTGTCATGTAGATTCATGTAAAATAATGAAAAACCTAATATCGGTGCGTTTCGCTGAATAAAAAAAGCTCAATCCATGAAAGCTGCAAGAAGAAGAGGATAATTGGGTGTTCCCCATCCCGTTACTGGATCCCATGAAGGAGAGGCACAGAAACCTTTCCCTTCGACTTTATCATCCAGACAACTCAGATGACATCCCTCTGTCACCTAAGAAGACATCAACAATTTGCTGAGAGGATGTGGTTACTAGAGCAGGGGAACTAAACAGACAAGGTCCGGTTTGACCTAAAAATATCAAAATTGAAAATACTGTGGACTGGAAACAAAGACACCTACATCTTGGATGCCCTTGAGGTAAGCTAAAACATATCAAAAATTAATTTCTAAGTGAACTATCCCTTTAAAACTTCACTTCATTGTCACTGTAAATATGGGCATGGTTGGAGTTCAGTTCTGAGACCAGCTGAATACAGAGGGACAGGACTAAGAGAGTGACTGTGCAGTGAATAAAAAAACAAGTTTATAAAACTTACATCATAAAGACCTTTGCCTTGCAGTTTGTAAAGGCGAGGGTTGATGAATCCTAAGGAAGGAAGGCCCTTTAGGAAGCGCTGGTCATTTATTAGGGAGAGAATTCCACCCACTACTGGAGTTGATGCCTTGGAAAAACATGCAGATTACAAACAGAGTTTTACTGGCTACGGTAGAGTGAAATCAAGTTACTTCACATTGCACATTGTTCTCGCATTTTCTGCTGCACATTACTGTTCAAAGGTTTGGGGTCGATAACGTTTTTTAACGCAATGCTTAATTTAACGTAATTTTAACGTAATTTATTTATACAAAAATACAGTAAGAAAAGATTAAGGTTATTGTTAAATTGTAATAATATTTTACACTATTATTTGAAATGCAATTCATTAATGAAATGGCAGAATTTTCAGAAGACATTATAACAGTCTTAATTGTTACATCCCATCATTTCTTAACATAGAAAACGTGTGCTGTTCAATATTTTTGTGGAAACCATGATGCATTTTTTTCACAATTACTGAAATTACTTTAATATGAAATTAAAGACATTTAAACATTTACAGATGTTTTCTGTCACTTCTGATCAATATTTATGTATATCCTTGCTGAATAAAAGTATCAATTTCTTTCCTTTTTAAAATCTAGCTGACCCAAAACCTTTGAAAAGGTATAGTCCATTGTTTTTTTTTTTTGTTTTTTTTTTTAACAATTTAAATAAAATCTTTCACTGTTCACATAAAAATGAGCAAACCTGTAATATCACAAGTGCACTTGTAAACGTAAAATGTATTATTTACTAACCGAAGTTCCAGAAATCCATGGTACAGGCACGCGGTTGGTGACAACCCAGTAGTTGTCAGACAGTGCTGCTAAGTCTGGGTAGGCTCTTCCAGTGGTGTTGAAATATGTCTGAGGAGGTAGAGCCTGAACACTCTTCAAATACATTCCTACAGCACCAACCTATAGAGAACAAAACACAGTTTGTAAGGAAAAATTCAGCACTACCTAGAATACAGAATCCTACAGTGCCAAGGCTTTTCCTTCCCAGTGTGACATGTGAAAAAGAAGCTAACCATCCCAAGCTAACTAAAGTGTACCAGCTCCATTGTGGATCCAGCCTTGATGATTTCTGTTAAACGCCAAAATTTCAGGGTTTTTTAAAGCAAAAACTTCAGATGACAACAACTTTGGATCAATAAACAAAACGATCAAATACTATCCTTATATTGTAATCATTACAAGCACAAGTTAAACATAGGGTCATGAGAAAACAACTGTGACTCCATGTGACAATAATGATCTCATACAAATGTTTAAAACAGGAAATAGCCCCTTCAAGTAATTTCAAGTACTTAAAAAAATAGACCACATACAGCATATTCTGAGCTTTGTTCATTGAGAAACAAACTGGTTTTCTATTCGGAACATAGCAAATGATACAGATTTGTGGACCTTTACCTGATAATCTGGCATTGCAAACACATTACTGAAGCCACCTCCACTGATATAATCTGTAATCTCATAGCTGAGTTTGTAGGGGTTCTTGAAAGAAGTCCCACCCACAGTGGTCACATAGGGACTAGATAGGGAAGAGATTCATTTTACACATCAACTACTTTCAATATAAAAGATATCAGTACTATACAGATTATCTAGAGAGCTATGTCTACCTGGATGCAGGGAAACTCGGCCTGAAAGTATTTCTTTCCTTGGTCAAGTGTCTACAGCCCGCTCCACTGTCACCTGAATCAAAACACAAAGGTCTAATTTATGAGAGTGGCTTGATATCTTATGCAAATGAGAAAAAAAATAAATAAAGAACTAGCAGATAATGCAACCAGCAGTTGATCATATTTCAACTTGACTTTAGTTATCTTACCGGAAGCAAAGAGCATTGATATCCCTCTGAGGCCAGTCTTCATGAACTCATTGTTGATGCGGTTCATATAGGCATCAGAAAGACTGTCCTCATCATCTCCATAGCTGATGGTGTGGACCCAAGGCACCGCAGACATGTTGCTGAGCAGCAGCATCCACTGAAGGAATGGCTCCTGAGCTCTCATGACGACCTGTAACAGAGACCATAATGAAGTGATCTTTAACCGTCACCATGAAGTCAAAATTGACATTTCTTGCCAATTTATTATAAATTATTTATCAATGTCATTTATTTTTTTCCATCTAAGTGCCCTTATTATCTTTAATCATAACAACTTCCTCTCCCTCTTGCATCTTTTTTCTGATGACGTGTTTACTGAGGCAAAGGCGGGACATCCTGTCACTCACATGAGATCACACCAATTGCAAACCACAACCATCCAATAATCCAAGTAAATCACCCAACATTTTTTCTTGTTTGAGAAGCAATTTCATCGGATATACAACACAACAGGGCAGAAAAGCCTAACGCAACTTCCGTTTCATGCTGACAAAACCGCAAACTAAACTAAGGCAAATTATGGTCTTGAATCTAAATGATTCTAGCTAAAGTTATGGTGCGTTCACGGTGCTATGGAAAATATGTGAACTGGTATTTACCAGTGTGTTGCATTCAAGTGTTTTTGTTGTCGTAATGTGGTAAAAAGATTTAGCGAAATCTATTTTAGATTGCTTAAGTCATCTGCAACAGCAAAAAAATTATTAAGCAAAGCTCAAACGGCAAATAATATGCTGTATATTTTCTAGATCATGAATGGTACATATCTCTACCATTCATGACTCACACGTTGCTCTCCGCCATTTTGAAAAGGTCAAAGGTTATCTCATCTTGGAAACTAGTGCATCAAAATATTCTACGAGTTACCCAGTGGAAAATACCACGTGTGGGGGTGTTCATGTGCATTTTTCACGTTGGCTTTTGGTATTTACCATAATTACCATAGCATGTGAACGCACCATTACACTATGGTGCTCTAGCGGTTAATAAACAAAACTGCGTGCATCTTGAGGAGGGACATTGTAGCTGGAGCTACTCTCACACAGGTACTAGGCTACTCCACAGCAGGTGTCATCTCGAAAGGTCTAAAATAGTCCAAAGTTATAGTTTTTATAGGTGTACTGTAGTGATTCGACGAAAACCCAGTTTGGAACATGGATTCAAAAAGTTACATAGTGTAGCTTTAACTAAAACCATTAAATAACAGTTGTGTTAAAATGCATGTTGATGGAAAAAAAAGGTTTTCAGCTAGTTGCCAAAGCAATATTTCGCATGTACTAAAGTAACTAAAACGGAAAACTAATACAAATGCAATTAAAATTAAAACACAAAAAAACATAAAACCGAATTGAAAAAATTAGTAAGAACTATAATAGTATCTAAATGCTACTGAAATAAGTCACATACCTGGATTTGTGAAGACCCATGTGGAAATGTTTGCTCCACTGCTCATGATGTACTCCACATCCAGACTGGCCTCAATGCCAGCTTTCCCACCGCCCTGAGTACCCACGACCCGCTCTACAGCTGACATGTGCGTGAATCCTCCGCCAAAAAGACTCATAAACTCAGCCAAGTCAGCAGGGTGGTAGTACTGCTCCAAGAACTAACCAGTTTACAGTCTCAAGTTAGTGGAGATATTTGGCACAACCAAGAAGAACATACCAGAATACTATTGAAATGATAATTTTCAGTGAAATCTCCACAGTAAATATGAGGTGTACCTGTGCCACTGCCTGACTGTTGTTAGAGGCAGTGCCCACATCTTTTGCAGTAAGGTTGTAACGACTCCTGAGGACTGAGGGGTGACACCCAAATGATAGCTTAATGCTGCCTGTCTTGCTCCTTCCCAGCCTTTACTGATCTCCTTTCCTTTTGGTGGAAAACGGTGAACACCACCCACTAAAAAGACATCAAAAATAAGCTTTATTTCATGGTTTTGAGAGTGATTACTTCAAAGATCTTCCATTAGGAACATTGATACCAGCATGTTTATTAGGATAAAATAATGCATGCATGCATCTCACTAAAAAATACTGAAAAACAGAATGCAGTATTGTTGAATGCAGAATATTACGGTCCTTAACTCCATAAAGCCGGACATATTAAATAATACTGGGGGAATTAAACAGTTTGCTGAACCTTTAAACAAATGATCACAAACAAAATCTAAATTTTCTTGTCTAAATCTAAACCTAAAGTTTTATGTTTTGTAGCATAATTCACAAATCAGGCTTTTATGGTCCATATAGGGAGAATATGGAGCTCACACTTGATGAGAAAAAAACCTCTTTATAATCTTTATAAGGATCTTTATAACAGTACAGCAAACTATTTACAAAAATTGCATATACATATCAGTTGTCAGTCACTCTATCTCCTGAATAATGTCTTAGTAAGATGATATTTTTTCAATGCTTAATTTTATGATCAAAGTTCTGTAGTTTTTACTGTGGGGGGCAAAACATATAATGCAATGCAATAAAACATTCACTAAGAGATGTACAAAATAAACTTTCCCTTAAAGCCCATTGTATCATATTTGATACATAGGCATGATTTTTGTGAACAATTATGTATAGATAATAAAGTAAAACTAAATTGCTTTAGTTTCGTAAATGTTTATGTTGAAATATTAATACAAATAAAAAATCATTAAGGATTTTGCATCAAAAAGATTTATAGCACAACCTAAAGGTTGACATCAAGGCCTTTTAAAAACAATCAGAGGGCAGAAGGCATGAAAATAAGATTTTTGTTTCAATAATGTTCATAATGATAGAGGGGCCTTAAAAATTCATGTATCAAATGAGACACAGTAGGCTTACGGGATTGAAAATGGAGATGAATGGTATCAGCTGCTTACCAAAGTTCTAGATGCTGATGCACATCTTCATGAACGGAGTATAGAGATGTTGACCTCAACACAGTGTGTGAATCTCGTCTGTAGCGGTGAAATTTAGAGCCGGGGAGTAATGCTTCAGCCACCCTGACAAGGATCAGAAAGAAGATGAGAGATCAAAAGTTAATATATGGAAGAACTGGACCATGCTTTATATGAAAGCAGAACAACAAACTCGATATTTTTTTTTAATTTCTAAAGAACTTTTTCTTTTATGAAGACTATTTTTCTAAAACAAATTATATGGATTTGGTAAAGTTCACACAAATTGTCCTTACTGTACAGTCATGACACACTGAAGAAAGTCCCGTGTTACAACTGTGTGACAGTTTTTGACCCCATGACTCTGGAGCCAACTCTGCACTACTTTCTCGGTCAGCTGAGATGGCTGTACAAGAGCAGCAACTTCTTCCAAACTCAGATACTTCCCTAAAATAAAAATGAGAAAATGAGAACTGGTTTCTTTATTTCATAATTTTTGATTATATAAAAAGAGATGCTCAATACCATATTGTTGTGAATCTGGGTCCAACACTATTTTCAGTAACTCTTCCATCTGGTTAACATTCTGCTGCTTCAGTGCAAACGTAAGTTCCACTTCCTCCAAAGGTCCAACCCGTTCAACAAGAATCCAGTCCTCAGGCACACTAAACAATGGGAATAACATTAGCATATATGTTTCCATGATCCAACTTATGAGAAAATTGGAATATGGCATCAAAAATGTGCAAATAAAGCACCATTTTCATCCCATATGTTCAAGAAAGAAAACAAAATCATCACTTCCTGGGTAATTGGCACAAAAGTATCTGTACCAATGGAAGTTGATGTAATCGGAGAAGCCACAGAATGCTTTAAACTAAATGCAATAAATGCGGCCATGCCATCATGTCATATTGCATTCAGATGCTGTTTTTTGGGAACACAATCATGCGAGATATGCTTCTGGAAGGGAATTAAACCAAATCATTTTGATGACAGACTTTGGCTCAGGCATTTCAGAATGACCAACCAACATTTGAGATGAAATTGGTTTGCTGGTTAGTCCAGTTATCCAATCATATCCACTGTTGAGTCATGTATTTTTGTTGAACTTTTAACTGCCTCAACTGAGCGCTATACATTTTTAAAGCGCATTTTTAGAATTTTTTCATCTTTGTGTTTCCATCTATGTGGTCAAATGATATCCAAAACTGCGCATGAAAATAAGTGGATGCAACATAACTATTGTTAAATGCCTGTTTGTGTAAAAGTCATATTATATATAGATACTGCTTTTATACCGATCACTTAAAGTCACATAAAGTAACCAATACAATTCATAGTTTGGACTTACGAAGCATCTTGGTCAGCCTCAAGCTCAAGCAGCTCCCCACTGACCAGCCAAATTAAGCTCAGGACAAAAACAGCAATCCTGTAAAAATAGAACACTGTCACTTTAAGAACCCACTGTGATGGACATTCAATTATTTTATGGTAAACGCACAAGATCAAGAGGTTACTTTTACTGACCTTTGTCTTTTTAACTCTAACAGTAAAGTTAAACAATTAGCATTAGCCAATACACCAACAGTACAAATGGAAGGGAACACTGTTTGTCCTGACCATATGACCTCGTGAGGTAAACCATGATAGTCTGTGAGACTTACAAACAGTCTTTACAAATGTAACGATAGGGTTTGGTAAGTACTCACCGCATTGTTTTCGCGTTCGTGCACCTTGATATCTGATTCTGAAAACACCACAACACCAATGCCTGTGACCGAGTGTACTTAATCATGTGATGGTCACGTGACCATCAGCTGATCCTTTATTTTGATTGAGGAAGTTTGTGCAGTGAGCTTTACTGTGTATGGCTGTAAGTGAGAGAAAATGAAAACTTGTAAGAAATGCTGAGGAAGTCTTAGTTCGTAACAATCTTATACTACAGGTAACAGTGTATATGGGTTGTTTTTATGCACACATTAAAAAAAATTATACAGTTATACTTTGACGTCTGTACACAAATTCCCCAAATAAACCAGCCAAATTATTTTGGGCTAAAATACCATAGTTGTTGCCACGTAGTATTTGCCTGATTTTCTTGTCAGTTCAGACCTTGACGTTTGAGTTGGTTTCTTCCCAGCAATTTTGCATCTAAAAGACGTCTAATAGCCGTCAAAAGATAGCCCAGACGTCTAGGCTAAAACAAGGCGAAATTTGGGCTGTCAGTGAAAATCTAATAGTCGTCTGAAACATAGCCCAAGAATAGACGACCAACCATAGCCCAAGAATAGACTATAGTCAACAATTAGACGGCTATTGAACGACTACATTTATAGGTCTAATAGACAGTGCACATAGGTCTATGCTAAAACAAGGCTAAATTTGGGCTGTCTGTCAGTAAAAATCTAATAGACATCTAAATGTAGCCTAAGAATAAGAGTAGTCATCAATTTGAACGACTATTAAACAACTACATATACATGCAATAGACAATAAAATGGCTAAAGGATTCTTTTCACTCAAATATAAAAGGTTATCTTAAATGACAATCCATCAAAAGAAAATTAAAAATTGAAGGTTTTTATTTAGCAAAAGAACAACATTACATAACTTACAAGAAGATCAAAACATAAAAATGACCAAACCAAATATTGCAATTACTATGTACAATTTATATATTTTTTAATTGGAACATCCACAACTTAAGATAATTAAATATAAATCTCTGTTGGTGCAGGAAAGTTGGTCATCACGGCATCTGCCAAATAAGAAAAAACTAATTAGCACAAGAAAAGCATTGTTGACTACATTCACCTGTACTGTGTGTGTGTTCTGTTTAGGTTATCTGAGCTATTTGCATTATTGATATACTGCCATATACTTTTTAGAATTGCAAATTGTATATAGCCAATCATTTGTATTTTTATGCTGTATTATACCATTTGAAAGTTTCAAACTTGAATAAAGGCATTTTAACCGAAACTTCATCTTTATGACAAACATTATTCTACTCTATTAGCTTATGCTCTCTAACAAGCTAATGTTCAGACAAATTCAATATTATAATTTATATAAATGATGGACTTTTTCAAAGATGAGAGGTTTAGTGAGGAAAATGCTATTTTCACCTTTGGATTCAGAAGGCCTAACAGTAGGCCTAAACGTGCATGTAAATAAGTTACCACGATACACTGTTACCCGTTAAAATATCACGATTCCAACAGCACATGATAAAAAATAATTTAGCTAAAACTGAGCACATGTCAAAATGAAAACACAGTTGCTTACAAGACAAAAGTATGAATGTATTTTACCTGTTCTTGTTGACCGTCAGCTGAATGCATTGCAATGCTCTTCTTCCTTGGTGTTTTATGGCAGTTGGCATTCTTCTTCTTCTTCTTCTTTGGTGTTTTACGGCAGTTGGCATCCAAATAGTTGTATTATTGCCATCTACTGGTTATTATCTTGTCATTTCATATTCATATTCGTCCTTCCAGTCCAGTCCTCTTTAGAAAATAAAATAAATATTTCTTTCCTTGCTCACTCTTCACATATTCTAATATATTTTTAACATTATATTGTCTTATACCTATTTCTTGTAAATTATATTTCAACTCTTGCTTTTCTTGCTGGTAGGCATCTTGTGTGTCACAGTCAATTATGTCCCTTCCAAAAAAAATCTTGAAAATGTTAGTTCCTTGAGGACTTAAACAATAATTGAAAATTGTTGCGGAGGATGAGATAATTGGTCTTGGACACATTTATATTCCTTATTATTGCCACTACATTTACCAATGATCACCAAATACCGCATGTTTCTTTATTGTAAATATTTATAGTATAACATGCACTGAAGTTTTTTATTTTTTATGTTTTTTAATTATAAATATTTTCATCTGAAAAGAACCCAAATCCAGTCATGGACACGTTGCAGTAATGAGAAATTTCCCCTTAAATGTGGAAAAAACAACAAAATTGGTATCTATGATGTCATTTGAAATCATGTGCAAAATAGTACATGATGAGATGTTTATAACTGTATCCTTTTTATTTTGATAGCATTTACTTTTATAATCAAAATGTTTCATGACACCCCATAAGTCTAATTTCGCGAGAATCACTCTGATATGCAAAAATACTAGTGATTCTATATGTTCTATTGTATTCATTATATAAAATCTTGCATTTTCAATAGCCTACTAATGCAAGACTAGTCTTGAATGTCACCATTCATTCTTTGCTATGACGCTTAGCGAAAATCTTGGGGACCTAAATTAAGAGTATACCCACTTCTCCAGGCACCACTACATCCCTGCTCTTACCGTCTCAAATCTGTCGTCATTATGTTAAGCCCGCCCGCCGACTCTATACACGATATGATTGGCCCTACCAGAGTTTGGTTTTTCCACTTCGAAAGTCAACGGAGAGTTGCTAGACCACACTTCAAACTTTGGGGCAAAATAATTTTTGCTGCCGCTAGGGTGCGTCTAGATTTCTAGGCTAGTCCCTATCCACATCCACATCAATTTCTAAAATCAAACATAAGCCACTGGTCTCCGACTGAACATCAGTTATTAGTATGGCAGAGGCAGAGGTCCGAGTTTAAGAACTTGAGCATATTAGCTGCATGTGAAGAAATAATAATGGATGGTTCCCTCTTTGATTACAGTAAGTGGCAAGAAAAGAAGCATAGCCTACACTTGACTGATTATGTATATGATAGTCTTTTTGTGTTCACAAGGTGTAAAATAGTAGAAAAATGGATCGAATTAAGAAAGAAACTAAATCCCAATGCATTCACTATTGGGAATATCATAGATCAAAATTAATTTAGTAGGCCTACCTTATTAGTAATCTTTTCGTAGGTTGTATTTTTGTCCAAAATAATTATTTGACTTTTTTTTTAAACAGAAGTTAGGCTACTTTCAAAAATAAAACTACACTGAGAATAATTTAGCCTACCTGGAGTAGGCCTACGATGTGAGGCAACTCAGTCTCAATCCTCGCTCTAAATATACGAAAATTGGTAGCCTACACCAAACTGAGTTTCTGCAAAGTGAAAAGGAATGTTACTGTTAGCATTTTAAAGTAGGCGACTTAAACTTCGCATAATATTGCATTGGTCTTTTCAACTGTAGATGGCAGTGCGCGCATTAAATGGAGGACGAATGCGCAAAAAGTGTAGCTTGAAAAGCAAACATTTTAATTAAAATGGTATTATTAACTTCCAATATGTCTATTTATGTTATTATTGAAGCAGCAGGATATAATTTGTCAATGTCATAAAAAACAATAGACCTAGCCTACAATTAGGCCTATAGGCTAAGAAAATTCCCAGCAACGCAGATATAGGCCTAGGCTAGGCTATACGCGGACAGGAAACCTTTCATTGTTCATTATTAGTTGAGCTCATTTGGGTTTAGCACAATTTATTGATATAAAATTGTCATTCTACCTGGCTATAATATTAGTCCTCAGAGAATATTGATGGGGATTTGAAAACACAAAATATCTTTCCAACGGGGCGCTCTTTGAGTACTAAGCAACAGGCATTCTGTGTTAGTCACATTCAAGATATTAACACTTTCTAAAGAGCAAAGGGGAGTTTCCAAAGTCATCAAGTCCATCCAACTTTGCCATTTTCGGCCAGAGACCACTGAAAATGACTCCCAAGAAGACTGCCGCTCCCTTTCTATGGCTTTCCTTTTGCTTTGGGAATATTATTGAGGCAGTGGTGCTGGGATCGGTGCAGTACCCCTCTGATAACGGGATTCACTCACATCTGGATGCGCGCGGTCCTGCTGAAAGACAGCACGAGCTCCACATCTGTTCATGTTCCGTCTTACATGATCTCTCTGTACAGGACTCTATCGGAACTGGACCGACGAGGAGGCAACGGCAGCCAGACGCGCACCAGGAGATATGCCAACACAGTGACCAGCTTCATGGACCTGGGACAAGGTGAGTGAGATGGACAGATAGTTTGTAAAATGATCTCATTCAGGCCATCGGTGCGGATTTCATACCTTCAGATTGAGATTTATTTTGATAGACTTGGCACATAAAATCATTAATTGTAATAAAATAAATTGTATAAGATATAGCCTAAATTCTGCCGTAATAAATCACCTAATATCATGCAGCTCTGTAAGATCCCTGATCTCAGTGTGACTTTGAGAGTTTATGCTAGAAAGGCCAATTTTACCCCGATATTGCATAGCCTTGAAATTCTCTGATGGTTTGGATTATATTATGATTGTCAAATAGGCCTAATTTGTTGCCGATTAACAATAATAATAATTAGGTTATTAATTATAGGCCCAATTACGAATCACAAATTGCACTAAAAATATCATATTTGGTTTATGCATTATAGCTACATTCATAAGGGAAATGGGCAGTTCTGCGTGTAGCCTAGGCTATATTTAACGGAATAGACTGTTTTTCTTTTCCCAATTAAACTCGAAAAGAACAATAATTTAGCAAATACTGTGGTGAGTCCATAATGCTGTGCGACTGCGTGATTCATTTTTGAAGCTCAAGTTTAATTTTTTTGTTTAGGATCATCTACTTACCGATAATATTTTCGGAATAGGCCTACATAAAATACCAAAAAATAAATATGAAGTCAAATGTCTCAAATTTCCACCATCTGTGACACATAAACTTCAACAGCACCTTGAGTTAAAGTAGGCTATCTAAGCACGCGCTCTCCCCTCCAGGTGTTGCTGATAAAGACAGAGAAACATTTTAATTTAAAACTTATGTTTAAAAAAGATTGCCACGTAAAATACAGAATTTGTTAAATGCAGTGTGTCAACTATCCGCCTAGCCAATTGTGGGGATTTGCGTGAAAACTATTTTGTTTTAGTTAAAAAGGTTCTGTTCTTGAATTTTCGATGGATTGAAGTGACATTCATACATTTGAGGCCACAGCCTTTGAATAATAAAAGCGCCCAATGTCACGTTTGTTTAAGGGTGGACAATTGAGGGTGGACACATTTGTTTAATTTACATTGAGGGTAATAGAATTAGCATTAGCATATATGAATTCAAAGTATCATATTTTCACCATTTGCCCACATTTAGTTAAAAATGGAGTCAAGAAATTTCGATTCGACCTCTCTCTCTCTCCTGAGTTCTTACAAGAAAAAATAAAAATAAAACGATGGATGTCACTTTGTTTAAAAAAAATAAAGGTGGACCATGGTGGAATTTAAACCACAATTTAATTAGCACTTTTGCAAACATAAAACTAAGTTACACAGTGATATAAAGCAGCAATTATTCTTACTGACCAAATTAAGTGATAAAAGTAACGCATTAAATTATACCTTCACATATACTGATGTTTTTGGGCCCATAATTAACATGAGTTTGGCATGCTTTTTTGTGAAGATTGTCCCACCTGTTCCCATCATATATTATACCAATAAATGTTCAAGAAGAAAAAAAAGATTCTAAACAAAATGATTTATATTTATCCAATGTATGAAAAAAAGTATGAAAATTATAACCAAAATATGACCGTGCACTGTCTGAAGCAATCAAGTTTAAGAAATTCAGACAATATTTGTAGACCCCAAGGTACTTGACTGGAGCTTGAGTCCCTGACTGCCTCAGCTCATTTTCTAGGTTATGTCATTGTTTAGTCTGGCAAGCGGATATTAGCTTAGAGGAGGATGCTTTACTCTACCCCTTTACCCCTCCCCTCTGTTCACCTTTCTTTCTTTTTTTATAGCATTCCTTTGTCTCAGAAAGATGTATAGTGCTTTCCTTTCAAAACACCTCTTTTGCATGCTCCTTGCACTCATGTAACAGTTTGCAATTACCATTCTGAAGGTCTCTCTCATAGTGTAGCATCAATATATGTCCCGATCTGGCCTTTGTGCAGCCCCGTCACATAAGAAGAATCCTCTTCATGTTTAACCCATGAAACTGCAGTCTCTGTATCAGGTTGCATGGTACTCTGGGCTCCATGTTTGAACTTTATGTCAAGATGTCAACATGGAAGCTTGTTTTACTCTAAACGCAAAGTCTGGTCTCTCTTAGCAAAGGTTGGTTCTGCATCATCTCAGTCACGGATGAGAGACTGAGTATTGGATGAGTTCTGTTAGCCAATTTCTTTCTCCAGACAAAGAAAAAGAGAGGACAACATCTTGCAGACAGGGATTTTGTTCCCTGCAGCGAAGTTAGCTGTGCGAATAATGAAAGACCGGTTCACGGTGGCCACAGAAAACTGAGGTCCACCTCAGCTTGAAATGTTACCTAACATTTAATTACACCCTTATACATCCTCCTGAGGACATATAGGGGAAGCTGACATCTTCTCCGAGAGCTGAGCATTTCCAATGTCCTGCCAAACCTTCTTCTCACTCAATCAGTGTAATTAGCAGACGCTGCCAAAGGCCTTCACAGTCTGACAGGTCAGCCAAATGCTCTCCACCTGGTCTCCGTGAGCATGCCGCACTCTCGTGTTTGGAGAAGTCATTCAGGCCCTTGAATGTTATTCTCATTGAGTAGATACAATTTGTGTATGCCATTTTCACAAAAGCCATATGTAACATTGTTCATGGTAAGGTGAGGAAACGCATCAGCGCTCTGCATTCACTCTTAAAATTCAAAAACTTATTTCAATGCTAACCCATTCTTTTCCTTACACCTTCAGATGAGCTTTCCCTGAAGTTCCATCAGCAGTTCACATTCAACCTGTCTGGTCTCTCAATGACTGGACGAACCTGATGGAGGTGGAGCTGCGGGTTCTGAGGAGGCCACCACCTGACGTCTTAAGTTTAATCTCCCGTGGTGGAAACCTGTACCGACTTCTCCTTCACACCTGCTCGCTCCCGGGATCCTCTCACCAATCTCTTCTCCTCACCTCCAGGACCATTGATCTTCTAGCATACCGCTTCAGCCACATGGGATGTGTTCTGACGTTGGTGCAAGTGTGAAGACCCACCTCAAGTTGCACAGGACCTTGGAAGGCAGCAGGCCATTGTGTTTCAGCATATCAGCCGTTTCTGATTCAAACAACGAGGCTGTGCATCCCAGCATGCTGGGTCTGAGCCACGAGGACCAGCAGACCCATGAAAGAGCCTTACTGGTGGCCTTTTCTCGAGCTCGGAGGAAAGAGAACCTCTTTAGGGAGATCCGTGAGAAGATAAAGGCCATGAAAAGTCATAAATTTCCCGCACAGGAGCATGATATTAAAAGCCATCCAAGACATCGACGGAGGAGACGGACGGCACTGGCAGGCCGTCCTGGTTTAGGACCTGTCACAGGAGGCGGCGGTGGGGGAAAGGGAGGTGGCAGACGGAGAACACGTTGCAGCCGGAAGCCGCTTCACGTGAACTTCAAGGAACTGGGTTGGGACGACTGGATTATTGCACCACTAGATTACGGAAGCGTATCACTGCGAGGGTTTGTGTGACTTCCCGTTGCGCTCACACCTGGAACCGACCAACCATGCCATCATCCAGACTCTCATGAACTCCATGGACCCAGAGTCCACCCCTCCAAGCTGTTGCGTTCCTTCTCTAAACTCAGTCCCATCAGCATCCTGTACATTGACTCTGGGAATAATGTAGTTTATAAACAGTATGAGGACATGGTGGTGGAGAGTTGTGGGTGCAGGTAGCAATGTGAGCGAGGGGTGTGCTACCCCTGGACCCTATACGAAAGCTGCCGCTGCCTCATACGCAGAGGCCAAGCACTGCATTGTGGGGCAAGACGAAGCAGTCAGAGCTGGTGAGAGGGACCGTGTGTAAATGTGTGACAACGAGCATGTGTGTATGTTCAGACGGCGATAAGACATTGAGTTGTGTTTATGAAGCGAGCATAGGACATATGTGCCAAACAGCTCCAAATTCCCTTACAACACCAAATAAACAACTCCTCAACAGAAAATGAGTGCAAACCTGGGCTTTCCAGAAATTATTTTACATCCTGTTAATATAAACTCAATGATAGAGTGTTGAAGTATCCTTGCAGCAGCGGTAGAAAAGTTGGCCCCGTTAAGACTCGGAGTCTGAGAATCTGTCAGCGGTAGCACGCAACTATAACGTGTATAACAGTAAAGGTGCTTTGCATGACAGTCAGCTTATATTCAAGATGAAATAGCTCTGCAGAATTCGATAGTTCCTCTGAAAATGTCTAGCGGCCTTAATCAAATACGGCATTGACTGAGTGGAAGTTAAGATTTTGACTCCATTCTAAATCTAAGGGGTCAAAGTGTAGCTGGTTAGCCTGGCCTCATTAGCTTCTGCTGGTAAATGTCACATCTACACCATGCGGCTGCAGAAACACCTTTCTCAATAGATGGCCATTCAAAAAAGCTGTATATTCTAATGGAATAAAAAAATTAAAACACAGATCTTTCATTATATTAAAGGGTTAGTTTACCCAAAAATGAAAATGAAGTCATTAATTACTCACCCCCATGCTGTAGCAACCCCGTAAGACCTTCGTTCATCTTCAGAACACAAATGAAGAAATTTTTTATTTAATCTGAGAGGTGGATCACTCCTTCATAGACTGCCTAAGGGACTGGCTCTTGACGGCCCATAAAGTCATTAAAGAAAATGTTTAAATATTCCATGTGCCTACAGTGGCTCAATTATAAGTTTATCAAGCGACGAGAATACTTTTTGTGCGAAAAAAAAACCAAACCGACTTTATTCGACTATTCCATTACATCCCTAGAAGAGATTTCCAGAACGCAAGCGCGAGAACTGAGATGAGGACGTTCTTCTTTGACTACTTCTTGTTACCGGCTGCTCACTGCTTAGGAGTATTACCGCCCCTACCGTTTAAGATGATGATCCATATTTAAGACGCTCCGGATTATAAGGAACACTGTCGTTTTTTGAGAAGATTAAAGGCTTTTAAAGATTACTTTTATATTGCGGAAAATACGGTAATTGAAAAGCATATGTATCAGCATCAGTTAGATGACGCAGGTAGGTTTAGGTCTGGAGTAGGGTTAGGATTAGATAGCGTCATCTAACTAACGTTAAAGTGTACCCTATAACATCGGATGTCTGACGTATGCTGAGGAGTTAGATGATGTCTTGGGATGAGATCCCGTCAGCCATCAGCCCAGGCCTCAGCATTGTCATGAGTCATGACTCATGATATCATTTTCCTGCAGCTTTAGAATGATTAGTCACATGACATTTATGGCTCAAGTGATTGGCTCAGAAAAACACAGATTTAAAATTGCATACTTCTGAGGGTCCTTGTCATACTAACTGACAGCTTTCTCCTATAGTGCCTAGATCTTCATAATCATACACAGTATGGTTTTCCTTTTTGTAACTTGCAGAATAGATGCTTCTAGAACTAAAAGACATGTGAAAATTTAGCATGACAGTTCTGAATTTTATATGAAGATAACCCATCTATACATTTGATGTAGAAAGGAAGAAATCTCAGCATTGGCCCACATTGAAAAAAGAATAACACATAACAGTGTTTAGCACATCATTTTACATTCTTAAATGCTAAAAAGTCAAATTAAGCTCTTTAATAAGAATGAGAAACTAGGCGTTTTATAAAAAATGTTGATGAGACCACATTTGGCTTCGGCCGGATGATAAAGCTGCAGTATAGTACATGATGTATGCAATATGTGCTAGATAAATGACTTCATTGCATGGAACGACCTCAGACCTTATTTTGTGAAAGGCACTGTAGAGCCAAAATCAAAATGATTGTTTTGTTTTTTCCTGACACTAGATTTGGCTGTTTGAGTGTCTACTTTCAGGGTTCACTTACATTTACTGAAAGGGTTTGTTTACTTGCACTGCTAATTAGATTAGATTACTTTTATCCTTTAATGCCATGCCTTATTATGGATTATCAAACAAATCTGCAGTATTTTCTCAAATGTTTTCTTAAATCATTTATGTATGAATGATAGAAAAATTATACCATAAGTATAACAAAATGAGACTTAATTTATGCCCAACCTAAAATCTTTAACCTTCAAATGTTTTTTGTTTCCTGTTTACACTTCTGGGCTTCGGGGTCTATACGACCCTAACAATTGATTGAGTAATTGTAAAAAAATAAAAAATTGTAATCATACAAATAATATATATATTTTTTTTTTTTACTTCTCATCTATTCATTAATGCTGTGTTTTTGGAGATATAAAGTACTTTTGTATCCATATCCCACACAATTCCTCAACTAGACCATTAGCTTGCATATGAAATATTATAATTTTTATTATACATTGCATTTATGCTCTAGTACTAGGCCTTCATTTCTGTGTAAACATTTGTAAGATTTATGCCGGATTTTTCTTTTTTTTTTTTTTTTGACACATGAAGAAAATATATTTAGTTTTTTTCACATTTCCCATTCATTTCAATATTGACCCCCAAGACCAGAAGTGTAAACATTTTTTTTTTTTACATAATTTCAGAACAACCGAATCAAGCCCAATTTTTGTGTGTGTGTATAGATAGATAATGTATGAAAAGTCACAAATCTTATTCCACTGAGATGAAGGGAACCTTTTTTTATCAAGTAAAAGTCGATTGGGTCCGTATAGACCCCATGACCCGATTGAGAGCTACAGGGATATGTTCACCTAAAAATAAAAATGATATCATCATTTACTCAATCTAATGTTGTCCAAATTTTGCAAGACTTTATTTCTTCAGTGGTACATAAAATATGTTATGAAGAGTGTTGGTAACAGTTTTGGTTGGTTTCCATTTTGTGGCCCAAAACAGAGATATTTCTAGAAATATATTTTATGTTTCATGGAAGAAGAAAAAAAGTTTGGGTGAACTATCTCTGTAAACTCATTTTGTTCAGTTTATAGGAAGTTTCAGAAACTCTTCAAAATCTAAATTAAAATAAAGCTTAGCATTGTTAATCTCATTGTCATGTCAGAAATATTTGCCTGCTTACTGTTTATATAACATCAACTGTTTCCTCTATGAAGAAACACAAAGCAGATTTTTAATTCATAACAGCAACTGTTTCTCTTTCTTTTTTGACATTTCTCCATGGCAATTCCCCTCAATCAATGTTGGTCTCACAGTATGGGAATGATAATGACCTAAATTGTCCACGGTGGCATAATGAAAGTTACATTCCTAAATCAACGGACCACAGAAGAATTAGCCAGAGCATCTGCGCAGTTCAGAACAATATAATGGCACGAAAATCTGTGCGATCCTCAAGAAAACTTCCTGTGTGGTTTCACAGTCCATTGTCATGACTGTTGTTGTACATACTTGTTGTTTTGATTGTTTGTAAGTACTTTGGAGGAAACAAGTTAACTTTTAAGTTACCATTTCTTTTTAAACAAATTACATCCAAGACAGTTGCATATACCTCACAATATTTCTTCAGTTTCCATTCAAATCATGCTGGTCTGTTTTTGTTCTGCAGACTGTTTGAACTCAGGACTGTTTGAAAAGATAAAGCAAAATCTTTTTTGAACGAATCATTTCATTTGGCCAGTCAAGGATAATTCAAGCAATATCTCCTCTCATTGTAAACATTCCCAACTGTATGTGCTTGCTCCTTAATCTAATTCCTCTCAAGGCAGTTTCTCCAAACAATTTGAATTTTTTTATAAGCAGTCTTTCTTTCACCATTGACACGATCGTGATATCACACCTAGCTGGAAAAGATTAACATTACGGGGCGCCATCTTTGGTTCAAGGAGATAAAGAGGCATGAAGAGGTGCCTGTTGCCTCTTCTGTTGTTCGGAGGTCTGGAGGTTATCAGCTTAAGCGCTGCATGGGTTACTTCAGCTGTGTCTCGCTACTTTACTAAAGTTAAAAGCCTTAGGAGACATTTAGTAGAGAAGGAGTTTCAATTCAGCATGCCAAGTGCTCTCAGAGAAATGGAATGCAAAGCCTGCAGGATTGCCATGGTTCAGTAGAGAGGTTTGGCACCCCTTGGATATACATGCTGATCAGTGCAAAGCAATGTTACTTCATCTTCGATATCTGGTTAACTTTACTATAAAGCAGGGGAATATGTGTTGCTCAAAAACGGGAGGGGAGAAACAAAGCCGTGACCGATTTTTCAAGTGTAAATTATTGTACACATGCCAAAAACGCTTTATGTATTAGGGCTGTCAAACGATTAATAACGATTAATCGCATTAGAATAAAAGTTTATGTTTACATAATATATGTGGGTGCACTGTGTATAATTATTTTGTATATATAAATAAAACACTCGCTTTTATTTTCATTAAATATTTTCATGTATGTACTGTATATAGATTTATATATAATTCATTAGAGCTGTGAAACGATTAAATTCGCATTCCAAAATAAAAGTTTGTATTTACATAATAAATGTGTGTGTAGTGTATAATTATTTTGAATATATAAATACACACATATGCATGTATATATTTAAGAAAAATGTGTTATTAATATATGAAATATTTATATTTATGTATATGTATATATATATATAAAGTATATACATATAAATACTTCTTAAATATATACATGCATGTGTGTGTATTTATATATACAAAATAATTAATACACACTACACACATATATTATGTAAACACAATATTTTTGGATGTGATTAATCACTGTATATCGATTCACAGCCTTATAAATTATATTATATAAATATTTTATATATAAATAATATTTTTTTCTTAACATGCATGTGTATATTTATATATATAGTATACAAAATAATTATACACAGTGCACCCACATATCTTATGTAAACACAAACTTTTATTTTGGATGTGATTAATCACGTATTAATCGTTTGCACAGCCCTAATTGTTATGTATTTGCTGCGAAAATGATCATTTTAAAGAAAAAAACAAGGATAATGTCCAAAACTGTCTTTAAAAGGGAGATTGTCTTTTTTATTTAACTTTTTATTGTAAATGTATGTATCTGAGAGTATGTGTACTGTTAGATAAGGAATTGTACATAATTCAATTGTAAATTATCTGCAATATATTGATTCTTGTTTTTTTTTTGGGGGGGGGGATATGTTTAGTATATGTATAAAATATATAAACAAATGTAAATTTAAAAAGCAAAAAGTAATCACACTTAGCATCTCTTCATACTTTTTATTGCATTGTCTTTTTTGTACAGATGATATATATATATATAGTGACATATATGCACATGGAAACACTCCCGCAGTAAATCTTCTTTCCCAGACATCCACATGAAAGTGAACCTTCGGTGACTGTTCTACACTAGCACCACGGTTCCGGAATCATTATTGGGTTTGTATTTTGTCTCTATTTTTTTGCCAGCAAGTATTCAGGAAGTTTCCAGGTGATTCTAAATTCCGCACAACACGGGGGTGAAGAGGGGGATACGGTATTGTCCGACGCTGGTAGGGGAGCCATGTGGCATTGTGTGCTAAACTCCAGGAAACGCTAATGTGTGAGGAGGGTCTCTGTGGAGGGTTTTTTTTTTCTTCAGAAATAAATGACTTTGTGCCCTGCCATTTGAGCACTTGTCCAGTAGGTTATATTATGCAAGAGCAACGAGGAAATGGATCTCATTACTCACTTTTATTACAATACCTCCAATATTTAAAAAGGAGTAACTGAGATAACTTATTCAAAGACGCTTATCCGTCTGTGTAATCTGTTTTTGATGGCAGTGGCAAAACTTAATCTGAATCAAGGTCACTAATATTTCCTTTGTTGAGTCGTACAGATACTTGCAATAATACACTATATCAAACAATTATTAGAGAACAGAGAATAGGTGGCCCCTCACCAAGTACATTTTCTAGGGATGCTCTTAAATGAACACTGACCCCCAAATGTTAAGAGACAGCTGCCGGAGTCCATGGCAAGAGGGGATACAGTTTTTCTTTATGAGAGGAAAGATCTTTTTGAGACACGCTTGTTTCTTTTTTATTGAATCATGTCGCAGAATCACAAAAGTTGGAACCAAAAAAAGCACTGTCCACACTTTCGACATCTGTCCAGATGACTTTTCCTGGTAAGAAAGCCACTTCAGTCCATATAAAATCTCATTTCAGGTCAAAAAGTTCATAGACAGCTTGAAATGGAGGAAATGATGAGGCTGACATCCAAATGTTTTTTTGGGGGGACAAATCTCAGTGAGATTCTGTAGAAACACTGGCCTGTAATTTCCATTTCAGACGCTTGACAGTGGGTATTAATGCTATTTTTAAAGATGTATGCCATCCCAAGACAGTCATCTAACTGACGCTTTTTGATCATACGTCAACATCCAACGTTTTAGGGTACCCTTTAACGTCAGTCAGATGATGCCATCTAAATCCTAACCCTACCCAGACCTGAACCTACCCACGCTGCGTCGTCATCTGACAGCTAAAGGATACCTGAACGTCGGATGTTAGACAGTATTGTCAAAACAGTTCAGATGACGTCTTGGGATAGAGAATGTGTTTGAAAATGATTGATAAAATACAGTACATTTAATAATACACTAAATATATTAAATTACTATTTTCAGTTAACTAATAAGAGACAGCATTCCTACACTGTAAAAAAAAAAAACAATGTAGGTTTAAGTTAAAAAAAAAGTAAGTAACCTGGTTGCCTTAAAATTTTTAAGTTCTTTGAAATGGAAATAGTGAGTTAATACAAATGGAGAATGATTTAATCATCAGAAACTCAAAATAATATGTTATCTGAACTAAATACATTAATTAAGTTGATTTGACAAAAGAAAAAGTGTCGTGATTACTAATCATGACAAGGTTTTTTACAGTGTAGGTCACTTGCTACATATTTTCTAAAATTTTTTTTTTTGTCATTTATGTATTGAAATATAAAAATAAAACCCATAATAAAATTAAAATATATAAAATATACTAAATACAGTATGATACAATCAATATCAAAAATGTATGGTCATTTATCCATTACTATTCTTCTAACATGGTAATCTTTTTTTTATTATTAAGTTTTCCATCATTAAAATCCACGTCTTTTCTCAAAAATATTTCATAAAGCTTTTCCATCATGTGGAATCAGCTTGCCAAAGTGTTTCATGTGTCCCTTCTGAATACTATATGCATTATACAGCATTACACACGAAACGTATATGAAACTGGCACCCACAAAATACTAAAGACTCATAAAGTAGTAATTGTTCTGCTTTCATGCACATGGTTATCAGCACTTTAAATATAGTTGAATGCAAAAGCAGTTCATTGCATCAAACTCAGGGTTGTCTGGCTTGTCTTTTAGTGTGTTTTTCCAATTTTCATACATTTCTGCTCATTTTACTTTTCATTTCACTTCCACTTAAAGCGCATGATTCCAATATTACACTCTGATGTTAATGTAAATACTGTGTTTAAACTCGATATTTTCCCCTAAACCGAATCAATAGGAATGATGGGCCACCGTTGGGGACAATTCTGGCTCTCTGCAAGTTACACAACCTGAAAAACATTTTCAATACTCCCGTGAGAGCAGGCTTGTGGGATGGGATGCACTGTTTGCTTTTCCTACACTCAAAGTTTGTGTCATTGAAGGAGAATGTAGGACCTGAATTAAATATATGCATAGGAAATCGCTACAGTATCTGTGCTGCTATAATGTTTTGGAAGACAAAATCTCACAACCAAATACAGTAGGCTTACATTTAGTAGAAAAGATCCATTTCAATTTTAACCCCAGATCAGAGCGTATCAGATGATGTTAAGTTGGTACAAAATCTGGAGAGAGGGGAACAAAGAGCAACTATTGCAATGTCAAAACAAAACATAACAAAGACCAGGGGAAAGAAAATGATCTATTGCAGATGATATTTGGCAGGAAAATACTACAGAGTATCTTTGGAACGATTCTTCATCACCACAAGAGAACCCAAACCACTCTGGAGACGTAAAACAGTAAAGCTTGTTTGCTTTGCCACAATTCAATCCACCCGGGCAGGATTACTCCATTTCCTTCTATGAACTAGCCCTGCCTCCTGGTTTAAATCAAGGATAAGCAAATTAAGGGGCTTTGTCATTCTTTTTGAGACGGCTGGAAAGGAAGATCAAAGAGACCTGGGCTTACACGGAAAGTTCTCGACTCTCAGAGAGAACGGGAAACAGATCAGATGGAAATATTTACTCTTCGTTTGCTGAGTCGCTCTGCAACAAGATGCGCCAATCACTGCCAGAACAGTCCACCTACAGGACGTCCTACTGAAGACGACAGATTTCAAATCAACTCAAGTTGGTGTGAATAGACCACGTGTCAGTACTTGTTGAGGACCTGAGTGGTGTTGTGCCAATGCCTTTTCTAAAGAAATATCTGTCATCGTTTAGTGGCCCTCGGGGGAATTTCCTTGCCACTTTTTCACAAACAATGCCAAAAAAGGACCATTGTATACCGCTACGTTTTCACAGTGTCAAGTTAAAGTCACAATGAAATCAAATGGTAACACTTTATGTTTGATAGTCCACTTTAGATATTCTGACTAACTATAGGTAACGTTTCAACTACATGTCAACTAACTGTCATTAGAGTATATAGTAGACTGTCAGCTTAATATCTGCTAACACTTTATTTTGTTGGTCCCCCAACAGACATTCAACTGACTATAAGTAACTTGGCGACTACAAGTAAACTTCTTCTCCTAACCCAAAGCCTAACACCTAACCATAACCTAACAGTCTACTGACAGTCTACTAATATACTAATACTCTAATGAGAGTTAGTTGACATGTAGTTTCGTGATAATGTAGTAAAAACGTAGACTATCAGAAATAAAGTGTAACCAATCAAAATGGTAATTTTTTTTTTTCTGGGATATTGCACTGTTTATTATAAATACCTAATCCGTGAATACCCAATTCATGTGCCATAATAATCAAAGTAACTTCCCGTCCCTCTTGCAGCGACATCTTTTCTCTTGTGACTGGTGTGAGGTTGGAACAACCTGTCACTCAAATGATTTACAGCAAACCCCAAACATACAAAAATGCGTTCTGGATGAACGGCCCTAAAAGTATAACAAAAACACGTCCAAATGACTTATGCAATATATTCCACATTTTTTGAAGGAGAGTTAAATTTGGTTATTGGCTCATAAACCATCTACTCTGGTGGGCTGTTTAACAAGACCGAGTTAAACTTGAGAATGCGATGATAGGATTTGCAAACAAATCATTCAGAATCAACTGATTTGATGAATAGATCTGACTCAAAATAATGATTTGCTCAGGAATTGGACATCACTTCTCTCAGTTCTTTCAGTGAATCATAATCAAATTTAGTCTGTTCCATCACAAGGCTTTAGAAGACATGCACTTGAGTCATATGCACCAATTTATGATACATTTATGGTGAAGAAATTAAGAGAATAAGTCATACAGGTTTGAAACGACATCACTTTGAATATGTGCAGCAGTAAAATACAAGAGTTTTTGATGTTTCATTACATTGACTGAGTTGGTTAGAGGACTGAATAACATTACGGGTCCCTGGGCATTTGGGGTAAATTCTCAAAATATTTCACTTGGTAATTCCCAGGAAACCATGCAAGTGGAGAACAAACCTACAGCCGGGTTTTCCTATAGAGGTCCGCTTTGGCTCCCCATTCACCATAAAGCAAACTCTTGGGATATGTCAGGAGCCAAGTTAGAAAGAATCCAAACAGGTCTCAAGCTAAGAGAATAGCTGCTTTACAGGTAAAACACTATTCCAGAATCCTGCTGATGCAGTCTGGAGAATAAAAAAATTATCCAGGGTTAATGTTGAGGTCCATTTTTGTGGAGACAGCTCAAATATGCATAATTGCTCTGCCTTTAACCCAGGTCAGCCCAAGTTTCATTAAAATTCATAATATTGTGGTCCATGCTAGTACAGGCATTTCCTGCCATATTAATACAGTTTCTCCTCAAGAAAGAAATCGAAATCACGTAAAATGTCCTGATTGTAAAACATTTCATTGTAAAACCAAAAAAAAGGTTCAATGAATCAAGTGAAACTTGATGGTAAAGCAATATTCCTCCTTAAGTACTGAATATCTGAATATTCAAAAGATTTCATTCATGACAATCAACATTGTAATTTGTATTTTAACTCTACTAATGATTATAGCAAGTACATAGAAATTCAAAATTTCTCTCCCAATGACAGAAATCAACTAACTAAAATTTGACAATGTCACTTTACAAGCTTTTACTGATTCAATTGCAAAATGTTTTATAACAATATATCATATTTTTCAACAATTTTAATTAAACTATACTTCTGTATAGATTACATTACGTATAGTTTTTTTTACTGATGTTATTCTATTTTTTCACATTTTTATTGTAAAATAACTTTAATTTTTTATGTTGAGAAAATGATTTTCAATCAAGAGGATAATATCGTCATGCCATGGCAGGCTGTTGTTGTATATAACAATAATCTTGTTCTTAAAGGTGCATTGTGTAATATTTAGGAGGATCTGTTGACAGAAATGCAATATTATTTACATGACTAAGTTTTCAGTGGAGTATAAAGACCACACTTAATGTTTAACCTTAGAATGAGCAATTTCATACACTGCGGGTCCCCTAACATTGAAATAGCCATTTTGCGCCAACATGTTTCTACGGTAGCCCTAAACAGACAAATGCATTTCATCACTATGTTGTTCTTCGTGGAAATAAGCTAGCTAAAAGTCAGCGAATAAAACATTGACACAATGATTAACAAGTAACAATAATATTCCGCAATTTAACATGTCGTTTTACTGAATAATTAAGTAAACCTAATTTCTTATTTTATCTTTGTAAACAAACCTTATTTCTTAACTGCTACTCTGCTGTCTCAGACGAAAGACATATTTTCATGTCGGCCACCAAAACTTCTTGTTGGTTGCAATTCGCAACCTCACCACTAGATTCCGCTGAAAAATTACACAGTGCACTTTTAAGTGAATTGTCTGGTTGTCAAGATTGGAAAATTACAGATTTCCACAAAATATATTATTTATGCGATACACTGAAAAGTTGAAGGACAATTTACATTTACTTGACACGTATTTGAGAATTAAATGATCATATATTTCACAATCTATTAAAATGTTTATGAATATTTTGAGAAAAAGTTAAAAGTCACCAATAAATCAGTCATAGAGCTTCATCGTGATTGTGAAGTGACACGTAACATGTTTGATATGTCACCATGGAATTCACACTGCACCGACACGCCGACTGTACGGCAACAGACATTGACTGAACAGCTTGGGATACTCCACTTTTTTTGGAAATAGGCTCATTTTACAACTCCCCCAGAGTTAAACAGTTAAGTTTTACCGTTTTCAAATCCATTCAGCAGATTTTCTGATATTTAGAAGAATATCAGTAACCAGACAGTTTCTGGGCTTCATTGACTTCCATAGTAGGAAAAAATATACTATGGAAGTCAATGAGTCAGTCTGTTGGTTCAGTGTGTGAATTAGCCAGCCTTACATTCTGAAAATAATGGTCTTTTTTTAACTCACTCAGGGGGCTCAGTTGAAATATTTGCCTGATAGACATTAAAGTTGAATAAACATTATTCTGGCCGTCAGAGCGTCTTCAAATCATCTAAGATCCACTCAGCCGTCATGTTAGCCATTTCCTCCCCTGAATCCAGGACGAATGCATGCCGGATGCCCCTCTCGCACAGACGAATGTCCCCTTCAGGGAAGTCATTTCTGATATCATGGTAATACTGCACAGGGCACCAGTGGTCTGTAGCTCCATAGTAAAAAAATAATCTGAAAAAGCCAGAAAAGACAAACCTAAAAATGATTTAAGTTGGTTCCCGCACTTTATGTGGGATTCACCACTATGACCATATTTCTGATGCAATCTATGATGTAAGAATAACAAAAGTAGCAGCCCTCCCATTTCATTTGCATAGTAACTTGGGCCATCACTGGAGTTTGTAGTATGTCAATTAAGGACATCATGCCATCATTTAATGCTCTAAAACTTTTTGCTTTGTGAAAAGGATACAACTAGGGCTGTCAAATAATTAAAATATTTAATCAAATGAATTACATTATACACTGAGTAACTGCATAACTTTGTTTAGAGAAAACCTTAAAAAAATATAATTTGCTTATATTTAACTTTTTTTAAATAATTTATTTAAAAATAGGATAAAATATAATATAATAACATTGAAAATACAATAAAATTGAAAAATAAAATAAAATATGTTTGGGTCATGGGGCATAAGTAAATAGGTAATTAATTGTACTAATTATCAATAATTAGTAAACTGACAGCCCAAGTCAAAAACGTTCTTTTTGATTCAAGGTATGATCAGTCAAATATCATTTGGGAGATGAAACATCAAAATAGACTGTTCATCATGTGCCATAAATCTATAAAGCAGAATGGAGAAAGTCTTTAAAAAGGCGGAGCAAACTGAGAACTTCACCGAGGATTCCAAATGGGAAAACAATTAAGATTGCATTTCAACAAAACAAAATATAAGAAAGATTGACATTAAATCCGCTACGTCCACCATGTTCCCTTCAGACACCGGTGTGGACACTTGAAGGGTATTTCCTTGAGTTAGGCTTCTGTAACCAGGGATGAATGATGCCAATAACATCAATGTGAAAAGGAAAAACCACCCGTGCAGATTTCTAAAGGCTATTTATTGTCTAGACTCTCTAGAAAATAGCCGTACACAATAGAAAGATCAAATTCTCTTGTCAACTGCTTTGCATGATTTCTCTGAGCAAACTGCATAATGTATAGCCTTTGCCGACTGTACCAGTTAATCATGATGGGTTCTACATCTGTCGGCCCTGATCCATTTCACCACAGCCCATAAATCTGAATAGAGGAGTCAGATGCATGTGGTTTAAGGCTGAGAGGGGTTTAAACATATGACCTCCTGTCTTCACCTTCAGCTTTTTCGGAAGAAAATTATTCTAGCATCGCTATTGGCAAGCGAGACGGACTGCGAAGCCGACACCAAAGAATGTCACATGCTCTGACACCCATACGGACAAACAGACAATGGTAGTCAGAGACATCGAACGGAAAGTAGAGCTTCCTTCCTCCATGGAATTATGGGTGGGATGCTAAAAGGATCAGACCGGGAAAACATTTGATTGGTTTCTAGACTCGAGGGAATTTCTGAAGCTTTGACCAGGAATTACTTTGAGTCAAAGTGCTATGTGTAACATAAGAAGCATGCCTCGAGAATGTGACTCTTTAAGAGCGGTGACGATATCACCTTTTTAACTGATGACAGATATAGACCATCAGGAGCTCCTCTGCATGTCTACGTAGTCTCTGCTTTGCATCAGACCAAAGTACTGAAAGGAACACAATGGTTCCTCCACCCATGCTTCCATTGAGAAAACGGAAGGGTGGGTTGGAGGAACCGTGCTTTGAGATCTGATATCTCTAGATTGGTTATCAGCTCTCTAAGGGTTAGTTCATCTGTGTCTAACATAGAGGTTTGTTCAATGGCCTTAAAGGAGCATTGCGTAAGTTCTGAACTTTCAAATCGTCACTGACACCAGTGGCCGTTAGAGAAACTGCAGCCAGTCTTCATGCTCCGATGTTGACTCTTGTCTTTGCCCGACGCCGGTCATTCTCTATTTTGAACGTTCTAGATGAGAATGCGCATGACATCAAATTTTGTGAATTTTCGGCCAATTCGGACCTCAACTCCTCCACACACAATTGAGCCTACAGGCTGATAGAGGCAACCGTGGTGGACAGTCAAGATGTCATGCTTTCTATTACATTATGGTTGGCGCATAAATGTACAAATGAAAACTCGATCTTTTTTATCGATTTTTGTCAAGTAAAAACCTACACATAGCCCCTTTAATATGTAGGAAATTAAGGAAAACTGTGTCATCTGATTGTTTTAGTAAAAACAAATAACAATGGGGGAGCAATTGGCAACAAATGACTTACTACAGTCATCTACAAGTGATCTATCAACATTTTGGTCACAGACAATATTAGCAATATTTTTACAATAATTAAATAATTGTGCATGCTCTTTTCCACTTTTTCACATTTAGATAACCTTTGCAATCATGTAATGCTTATGTTATATTTTAATTCAATCTTTAAAAACATTATTAATTTAATAACATTGTTAAATGCAATCTTTGGCCATTCTTAAAAATAAACATCAATTTTCATACTGTACATTATTATGTGATGCCTAGCAATTATTTTTGTATATATTTATTTAGAAAAAAATAGTACATTTATCACTTATATAATATTAGAATTTTGTGAGAAATGTAATATCCCTACATATTTGTAGCCTACTATTTATTTATTTGAAATATAATGCATAGTTTAATGTATTTCTACAAGAGACTGGATGAGTATATTGACTGAATAATAAAACATGCATTACAGAGAGAGTGATAGACTAACACAACATCGCATAAGATAAATTGTAGGATACAGAATGTTCTTGAATTAGCCACAAATCAGTTCAAGACTGTTGAGAATAGAGTTTGTTTTAAAGTAACTTGATCAACTTCTAACGTGCATAATTACACCATTTTGTCTATCCTGTCATTTTATTCACACAGCACTTTAAATATTGTTCCTTCCTTTCTTCTTATGTGCAATAAATCACTAAAAAGTTATATTATTAAGATTAATTTGACTGATAGTTGTTCAAAACAAAGGCTAATTTAAAATGAGTGCTTTCAGCTTTTGGCCATGTCCTGAGTTTTTAATTTTCGCTTTTATTTGGTACATCACTCTAATCTACTGTTTATTACCTTGCTGAGGTGTTGACGAATAGTTGCGTTGTCTCTATCAACAACCAGTCTCATTTCTTGGCTTCCCATGTACATACCATTGGCTGTAGAGACAAAGAAACAACAACAGAGACAGACATGTGGATAAGCATATTACAAAATTGCAATAAATGAGGTAGTGCAAACAGAACTTTGTGAACATTTGCATTACACATCGGCCACTGCAAGGTTTACTAAACATGTAGAGATCAAAATTAAATACACATCCAAAAACGGCACAACCTCAAAGGCCAGTGCTCGTACAAACACGGAAACAGCAACCAGTTCATGAGGATTACATCTGTTCCCGTTCATATTTACTGGATGTACACTCCTACTAACAGTTTAATGATGCACAATGATGTCATTGATTTAGGGTTCAGACTCTGTGTACTGAAGTGACGTATGTCATCTGGTGAATATTTCAAATGGTGTGTTCCCAGGTGTCTATGTGCAGGCTTTGCAGAGTGGATATTTAAAAGGAAATGCCATTGATTTTATAAATCAGTTTTTTTCTCGGTTTTTTGTGTGTCTTTTTTCTAAATACTATAAATATGCTAAATAAATTTACATGAACTAATAACCTAGTGAGTATATGTATGTATACACACACACACACACACACTCACCTAATGTTTGACCTGACTTTCACCTTCAGAACTCCCTTAATTCTAAGTGGCATTGATTCAACAAGGTGCTGAAAACATTCTTTAGAAATGTTGGCTCATATTGATAGGATAGCATCTTTCAGTTGATGGGGATTTGTGGGATACACATCCAGGGCACAAAGCTCCCGTTCCAAAGATGCTCTATTGGGTTGAGATCTGGTGACTTTTTAGTAGAGTGAACTCATTGTCATGTTCATGAAACCAATTTGAAATCGGTTTTCAATTTTTGAATTTCAATTTTTTCAATTCTTTGTGACACTGGTGCATTCTACTGCTGGAAGTAGCCCATCAGAGGATGGGTACATGGTGAACATAAAGGGGTGGACATGGTCAGAAACAATGCTCAGGTAGGCCGTGGCATTCAAACGATGCCCAATTGGCACTAAGGGGCCTAAATTGTGCCAAGAAAACATCTCACACACCACTACACCACCACCACCAGCCTGCACAGTGGTAACAAGACATGATGGATCCATGTTCTCACTTTGTTTACATCAAATTCTGACTCTACCATCTGAAATGTCTCAACAGAAATCGAGACTCATCAGACCAGGCAACATTTTTCCAGTCTTCAACTGTTCAATTTTGGTGAGCGCTTGCAAATTGTAGCCTCTTTTTCCTATTTGTAGTGGAGATGAGTGGTGCATGGTGGGGTTTTCTGCTGTTGTAGCCCATCCACCTCAAGGTTGTGTATGTTGTGGCTTCACAAATGCTTTGCTGCATACCTCTGTTGTAACGAGAGGTTATTTCAGTCAAAGTTGCTCTTCTATCAGTTTGAATCAGTCGGCTCATTCTCCTCGGACCTCTAGCATCAACAAGGCATTTTCGCCTACATGACTGCCGCATACTGGATGTTTTTCCCTTTTCACACCATTCTTTGTAAACCCTGAAAATGGTTGTGCATGAAAATTCCAGTAACTGAGCAGATTGTGAAATACTCAGACCGGCCCATCTGGCACCAACAACCATGCCACGCTCAAAATTGCTTAAATTAACTTTTCTTTCCCATTCTGACATTTAGTTTGGAGTTCAGGAGCTTGTCTGACCAGGACCACACCCCTAAATGCATTGAAGCAACTGCCATGTGATTGGTTAATTAGATAATTGCATTAATGAGAAATTGAACAGGTGTTCCTAATAATCCTTTAGGTGAGTATATATATATATCTATATCTATATATATATATATATATATATATAAAGTGTATGTGTGTGTGTGTGTGTGTGTGTTAAAATGTTATTGAAAGAAGTCAATTATCACTACGGTATCAACATAAAAAGAAAACTTTATGCATTTTTACATCATCAATTAGTTTGATATATAAGCTGTTTTCCTCATGGGGACCAAAAAAAGTTCAAGGAGTTTGGATATTGCCATCTTTGTGGGGACATTCTGTCCCCATGATGTACAGTAGGGTTTACCAGGAGCACACACACACAATCTTGAGATCCATAAGCAAATACAAGCTGCTTGACCTCTGATGCCCTTGGCAACAATTCTAAGAGACTGAACCTGATCTTGCAAGGTCCAAACATTTGGCCAAAGAGATGTGTTAATATCCTTCTCTATCAGGACATACCGTTGATGATTGTTCACCCTCAGACTATGGAGGAAGTGTGTACATGTATGTGTGTGGGTGCATGTAGAAAGCATCTGTGTGTGTGTGTGTGTGTGTGTGTGTGTAAGGAAAAACTCCTAAATGACTTGCTTCCACTGAGTGAAAAGGAAGTGCGGGTATGATCACACATCCGCACGGCTCTAATGCTATCATATTAATCATGGCCGTGTACTATATCATCCAGCACTGTTAACACATTTCACAAGACTAAGAGCCACATACTAAAAAGGCAAGTAATCAATTTTACCCCGTTCTCAAAGCAGAATAGCACAGAGAAAAAAAAATGTTTAAAATAATTTAAAGTTATGCCATGTTTCATTAGTAAGTTCATTCTTAATGTTTCCTCTTTCAGACTGGAGAGTTTAATTCAGCACTATATTTTTACAGAGGAAATGATTTTTGGAAATGGGGAAAACTGAATGAAAGCCTTCTGTGCAAACTAAGGGTTTTTCCACGTTTGGTGGTTGCGAAAGAATTATTACAGTCCTTGGTATGAATATTTCCCTCAGTATGCAAAAAAGCAGTACATCAAATAAGTACCATGTCCGAATCCAAAATATTCATAAAACCCTTAATAAATACCCAGATGACATACTGCTTGTATCGAGATTCTAAATAGTGTATCTGATGTTGTAGGTCACATGACAGTGGCAACATGGAGGACAAATATCCAGACACACCAGCATATCAATAGAATATCACGGATAATTGGGGAAGTAAACAAACCCCAGAACCATAGCAACAGCCTAGCAACAAGGTAAAAAACACAACTTCACAACCAAGACCATGACAACTGATCATTAAAGAGTACAAATCTAGCTTCAGGTCTGATCTGTAACTTCCTTCAATGTATGCCTTCACACAAAAAAGAAAACGGAGTGTGCCATTCATATTTCAAAGAACTGAGCAAGTGGGACTCATGGTAGAATGTCTCCTTTATTCCCAGCATCAGAGAGGTTTCAGACTCACTTAAGTGTTTGGGTTGGCTGCTTTTTGCTTCCAAATAAATGTTAAAGTTATATGTAAGCTTCCCTTTGCATTTTGATGTGTACTAAAGGGAGACATGAGTCATTTGAGATGAGGTGCAAACAAATATTTGCTGTAGAACACAATGAACGCATAGAAGACTTACTAAGGCATCTAATTTTATTACACTAAACACATCACAAACAGCATCTCCACCCACTGAGGTAAACTGGATCAGAGGATGTTTAAACTGAGGGTTGTACAGAAGAGTAAAGTTCACTGCATTTCCACAACCTTTACCCTATGATTCAAATATGAGAATCTTTGAATGTAAGTAAACAATCAGGAAGGCCTGTTGCAGTTTTTCGATCAAATCATCGATATGTGAGATAACTGAAATCACTGTGCCCTTTAAATCTCGATTAGATATTATCATATATCCAATTAAGAAAATTTTAAGTTGACATATTTCTGGAACTTTAAGTGTTTGATTAATTGTAAATCCTTGATGCAAGTTGTTACTTTGTGAATGTCAAGCAATCCACTTTACTAAATTTAATTTCAAAATTGAATGAAATTACATGAAAGTATTGAAATGCAATGAAAAGAGGAGATGGGACCATTTCTTTAGGTTGGGAATGAAGAACATATTAAAATTAGGGCTGTCAAACGATTAATCGCCATTAATCGCATCTCAAACTAAAAGTTTGTGTTTACATAATATATGTGGGTGCACTGTGTAGAATTATTTATATATATATATATATATATATATATATATATATATATATATATATATATATATATATATATATATATATATATATATATATATATATATATATATATATTAAATACACACAAATGTATATATATATATATATATATATATATATATATATATATATATATAAATATTATATATAATACACACACATGCTTGTATATATTTAAGAAATATTTTTGATGTATATACTGTATATAGATTTATATTTAATTTATATATAAATAATATTTTTTCTTAAATATACATGCGTGTGTATTTATATATCTACACAAAATAATTATACACAGTGCACCCACATATATTATGTAAACACAAACTTTGGATGCAATTAATCACGATGAATCTTTTGACAGCCCTAATTAAAAACAGATGTTAAGTTTCTTTAATGAGAAATTAAGGCTAAATTGCTGAAAATAATACATAAAAATTAGAACAGAATTATTATTCTGTGATGACGGATGGATGGATACAGACAGACCTCTCATTAATATTCAGGTGGGTGGGTTTAAAAAAAATCAAAAGTGTGAAATGAGAGTGGACTTGACTAATTAAAATATTAAGAAATTTTTACATTTCGAATATTACATTTATGTTCTACAACCCTATGAAATATCAGTTTAGAAAACCCCTTAAATCAAACATTTTATGTCTACTAGTTTAACGAAAAATAAAGGAAAATGACTTTCCCTTAAGTTGTGTGTAATTAGTATTGTAGAGGCAAAAGGGAAGTAACATTTTAAAGCAAAAAAAGACCCATTACACAATACACAAAGTGACAGTCAAAGTAAATAATTTTAACCTTATTTGTGTGACAATTAATCATCACAGAGTCTTTCATAATCATCACAGTCCATTAATACACTTTGTATATTAAAGTGATGTATAAATCGAAAAGGTGGGATGACAGATAGGAGAAAAACCCCATGAGGAGAAGGCAGGGGGAAAAGGTAGAGGTTGAGATCTTTTGAGGGAGATGGGTGTGCCAGTCTTGGGGCAGTGATCTGCGAGACATCCCCTGTTCTATCTCACTTATCTCCAGGGGGTATCGGGATGGGGGGTTTGGCAGGGCACAGCATTCCAGTCAATTTTACACATCCTCACACATGCACCTAGTTAACAACTGTCTGGAGAGGTAGAAACCGAGGTATCTGTGTGCAAAAACACGGACACAGACAAAGACGCAAACAGGCAAACACGTGCAGATATTTCAGTATCTCCTGTTAGCGTCCAGGGTACCTCCATCTGACAAGGCACAAAATCAAAATGGGCAGTTGAGACATGATATGTCTATGGACTTTCTTCATTAACATCAAGATTTCAATTAATATTAGGTCATCATACTTTCATAAACTATGATTTTTTTTATTTTTTATAAGTTTAAATTGCCAATTTCCCTAAAGTATTTCATCAAAAATATATGCACAGTGAAAGTGCAAAGTGAAAATTCATGACTGAGCCAAATGTTCAACAATTAATCAAAGTAATGCCTGATCTTCAAAGATTTATAAAAAACGATCAATTGCAAAAGACTGTAGTGATTCAAGCCTCTCAAACAAACAAAAGCTATTAAATGTTCCATCCTGTTCAGTTCAAGATGCGAATGGGAACAAAACATTTTCTTCTTCCATTGTGCCTAATGTGCCTCTATACTCTTTGCATGTGCTTCCCAATTAATTTTACACCACACATTCCTCTATTGGGTCTAAAACCATACATTTACGTCTTTTCTCCAGTCACTTTGCATTAGTGACACAAACAAGAGAAGTTCATGACGGCAGAACCGACTGTCCACGGACACAGAAAGAACAGCGTTCCTCCATCGTTTGCACAGACCACAAAGTCAAAATGTGCTTCTCTTTATTATATTTCCCTTTAAAAGAGCTAAGCGAATGTGACAATTATATTCTCCCTTCCAATTCAATAACACATGTCGATAATGAAATCCACATAAACTGAAATACAATACAGATTTCTTTTTCATCACGTTAAAAAGAACACAAAGTGGGTGGCCATGGTCCATTGTATCTCAAGTTTGGAGAGCAGAAATTTTGGGAGTAACTCTAATAAACAGACCTTAAATTATAATGTCATCACATTTTCATTCATACCCCTAATGAACAGGATATTCCTATTCAACACTTGGGGTGGCTTGTGTTCATTTTTTCATGACAGATCACACCTGATGCCCTGGTTATGAAATTAACTATAGCTACTTTAGTTATAACCATGTAAACAACTTTTAAAGAAATTAAAATGTCAGCATGACCCTATTATAAGAGAGGGTCAACTGTTCTGCAACATATCAAAACCACAATGAGAAAATGACTATTGTTACATACTGGATCATAATAATAAAAAAAAAAAAAAAAACATTTTTGAGGGATTTTTACTGCCCTCTGGGCCAACACAATAGTTGCAGATGTGGTTCTTGGATCTCAAGTAAAATAATAATATAAAAATAATATAAATGACTAGCCCATGGACACAATGTCATAAAATGACAAACCTTCAATATCAGGCAACACAACGCTCTATGAAGTGTGGAAAATCAGGAATCTATGTATTCAGCTTTGACATGATCATGTCTCAACACTCAATTGTATTATACAATGATTATCAAATGGAGTAAATGATGTATGTGAAAATCCTCATCCTTCAAACATTCAACAGATAATGAAATCAAACATCAAGTTCTCATCAGTTCTGTGGTCATTACAGACAATAGATGACATTTAAATCTTTATAAAAAATGGAGTAGGATAGTCAAAACCAAATATATTGCAGTTTAAAGGAGAAGTTCGCTTTAAAAATACTTTTGCTGATAATTTACTCACCCCATGTCATCCAAGATGTCCATGTCATTCTTTCTTCAGTCAAAAACAAATAAAGGGTTTTGATGAAACATTCCAGGATTTTCTCCATATAATGGATTTTATTGGGAACCAAACGGTTCAAGGTTTAAATGACAGTTTCATTGCAGCTTCAATGGACTTTAAACGACACCAGACAATAATTAAGGGTCTCATCTAGCAAAACGATTGGTCATTTAAAAAATAAATTAAAAAGTTCAAGTTTTATAATCACAATTGCTCGCCTTTCTCTGTTCTGTGATGCGTGTTCTTGACTCTCCTGTTCTAACTTGTTCATCAAAATGAAGAAATCTTGTTTTGAGTTTTGCTATAAGACCCTTATTCATCGTCTAGTGTCGTTTAAAGCCCCTTGAAGCTGCAATGAAACTCTCATTTGGACCTTGAACCGTTTGGTTCCCAATGAAGTCCATTATATGGAGAAAATCCTGAAATGTTTTAATCAAAAACCTTCATTTCTTTTCAACTACAGAAAGAAAGACGTGGACATCTTGGAGGACATGGGGTGAGTAAATTATCAGCAAAAGTTTAAAAAAAAAAAGTGAACTTACTACTTTAATTCTTGAGGGGTTAATTACCCCCAAATGTAAATTATCCTGTCATTTACTCACCCTCAAGGCATCCTAGGTGTATATGACTTTCTTCTTTCAAAAACATCATGGCTCTTCCAAGCTTTATACTGGGATTGAATAGTAACTGAGATTTTGAGGCCCAAAAAGCAGATCCAGCCATCACAAAAGTAATCCATATGGCTCCATGGGGTTAATAAAGGCCTTCTGAAGCGAAGCGATGCATTTTGAAAGAAAAATATCCCTATTTATAGCTTCCGGTAACATCCGTCCACACGTTATTTTGATCTGTCCTCTGTACTTCGGCCAGAACTTGGACTCAAGTACGGAAGCCATAGATTCAAGTTAATCAAGTTGTAAATATGGATTTTTTTTATACAAAAATGCTTCACTTCAGAAGGCCTTTAAATACCCCCTGAGCAATATGGATTACTTTTATGATGGATGGATGTGCTTTTTTGAGCTTTAAAATCTCAGGCGCTACTCATTCCCATTATAAAGCTTGGAAGAGACAGGTATTTATGATATTTAATATAACTCCAATTGTGTTTGGCTGAAAGAAGAAAGTCATATACACCTAGGATGGCTTGAGGATTTTTTTTGAGTAAATTATTCGATAATTTTCATTTTTGGCTAAAATAACCCTTTAACAAGCTGAACAAGCTTTGTTGTGCTTGAATATACTGTAAGTTTATAAAGTGTAAGTTATAATAAGTGTAATTAAAATAACCAGTCTGAACTTGTTCAAAGAGGTTTCCTTCTGTTTTGTGGAACAGCTTATTTGAAGCTATAAAATACAATCCAGTCTGTTTTTGCATAACTGTTACAATGAGTATAAGATGCACTTTTTAGTCGCCACATTGAGCACTGGCATCTTTTTATTGTGTCCTGCTCCATCTAATGGTGGTGTTCAGGCAAATACTAGCATCACTTCTATTTACCCTCGCTTCCAAATCCGGTGTGATTTTCTTTATTCTACAGAAGTGAACACAAAATACATTTTGAAGAATGCTAGTAACAAAACTGTTTTGGTGACCACTTCCATTCGCATGGCCAAAAAACAGATATTCTTAAAACATCTTATTTTATGGTCCGCAGAAGAAAAAGTCATCCAGGTTTGGATCAACTTAAGTGAGTAAATGATGACAAAAATGTTAATTTAAAGAAGTTACAGTAATGTACTACTAGATGTTCCCATTGTTTTAAAAATCGATGATGAACAGAAAAATGCAGGAAGAAACAATAATTGATCAACAGCCAAGCAATTTTGTGTTTTGTTCAGTAATAAGTCAACCAATGTAAAGGTGTTCCACATATAAGCAGAAACAGGTGGCCGGAGGAGGAAGTGAATATGACTCAAAGTAAGGTGGCAGATAAGCAGTTCACAAGTTTAGCCTCTAGGTTCCAAAATCAGGTCGACGTTAACTTTGTTCCGCTCTAACAGGAAAGGGAGCAACTTGCCGCTACGCTCTGTTTTCCCGCTTTCCCAGGTGAGTCAAATTATGATCGGAACAGCAAAAGAAACTAAAGACAGAGGAGAAACTGCATCTCCAGAGATGGTCAAATCTCCCACTTCTCACAAATGAGGCCAACAGAAGCCTGAATAGAAGAGTGCAAAAGTGTTCAATCATAAAACCGTGTCATGAGAACTGGCATAAGTGGTTAGGTGAGTGAAAACAGAAGCTGTGTGAAGCTACTGAAAGGATAAAGCATATTAGAGACCGTTACATAGCCACTTTCCCTGTGGATCTGCGAGCAGGCACGCCTCATTGACGTTTACGCTCCTAGATGCAGAACCTCTGATGTCTGCATGACAGACACTGTGTGCATGCTCCACATGCAGTTAACATCAAAATATCAACATTCTCAGTTTCAAGGAAAGGGATTTCTGAGCAAATAAATCCTTAAATGTGCCCAGGAAGTTCCAGCTAATAGCAACATGCTTTCTTAATTAAGTCTGTCAACTCGCCATTAATTACGGATGTAATACAAGACAGAGAGTCAGAGCAGCTTTTCGTATGCAGTCACGGGCCAGCACTTAATGGTACAAAACGCACGCATGCACATGTGTACATACAGGACCACCTGGCCTTTTCGAATGAATAACAAGAGATTAAACTTGCTTGCAGCAGTATTTCAACATTTGTTGGTTTTTAATAAGGGACTTGAACATTTTGTTCAGAAAAATCCATTCCAATTGACACTACATGAGAAGTGCTAATGATTAAAAGCATGCTTATAAGCACTGTCAGAAGCAAACCTCCAAATCCCTGCGCAACACAGGGAGAAGGAAACAGCATAAAAAACAGACAAAAGGGAGAAAAGAAGGGCGAGCGAGTGAGAAAACTGGTTCTTCAGAGCGACTAGAGAGTGGAGCTCACACTAATGCCTCTGGGCTCTACTGAGGCCTCTTCGGCAGAGACTCTCCGGCCATCACAACATCCATCACTCTCCTCCCAGGACAGACAGGGAAAACACTCAGCCTTTCACCTGAGAGAGAGACTGCGTTAGCGGTCCGTTCGCTCTCTTGCTCGCTGGAGAGGCCTCTTAATTACTCCTACTCACAACACTTCATCTGCACCATTAGTTCATGTACAGAAAGCCCTGGAGATCAAATATGAGTTATGATAAATAAAACTTTATTCAAAACATTGTGAGATACTGCTCTCTTGGCTGCCACTCAAATATTATTTGAGTTTTCCTCTCTTCGGCCTCTACTTTATCTCAGCTAAATCGGCCAGAGTCATCTTTGAAGTGGTGATATACTTCTTATCGTTTGATAAAGAGAGAGCAACGCATCTGAACAGTCAAGGTTTGGAGGGATGCCAACATGTGAACTTCTGAAAGGTTTCAGCACCTCATTGAAGAAAGGATTAGATCTTTGGAGCTGAGTCCAAACTGAGAGAGATGGAAATGGAGAACTGAGGGGACATCACTGAGGTGAACAGAAAGGTTGCGTGAGACAACTTAAAGTGTAATCTGTTACATTTTAGCAGTGTCTATAAATGCTCAGAATATTACAGATGCATATCACACGCTGAGATGCATCATTCCCAACAAGAAAAAAACATGACCAGTAAATATTTCTGGGCCAAATAACTTTCTGAGGGAGGGAGAAATTTTGCAAAATGGATTAAAATGATGGAATAAACCATAAATTATGGTAAAATGTGTTAAACCAAGTTGAGTCCTACACTGAAACAATTTCTTCAACAAACAATCAAGGTTTACATATATATATATATATATTCACATACATACATACATACACACAGCTAATATACAATTATAAATATACATAGATGTATATTGGCTGCCTATCAGTTGGCTATTGAAAAAAACTACAGTTGTCAAACGATTAATCGTGATTAATCGCATTCAAAATAAAAGTATGTGTTTACATATGTGGGTGCACTGTGTATAATTATTATATATATATATATATATATATACACACACACAAACACACACGCTTGTATATATTTAAGAAATATTTTCATGTATATACTGTATATAGATTTATATATAATTTATATGATAGGTAAATATAAATATTTGATATATAAATAATATTTTTTTCTTAAATATACATGCATGTGTGTATATATTTATATATATATATATATATATATATATATATATATATATATATATATATATATTAGAACTGTCAAACGAACTAATCGCATCCAAAATAAAAGTTTGTGTTTACATAATATATGTGGGTGTACTGTGTATAATTATTTTGTATATATATATATATATATATATATACATATATATATATACACAAATACACACACATGCATGTATATTTAAGAAAAGTATTATTTATTTATATATATATATAAATAATATATATATATATATATATATATATATATAATAAATTATATATAAATCTATATACATATTATATATATATATATATATATATATATATATATATATATATATATATATATACGTATATATATATATATATATATATATATATATATACACGTGTATATATATATATATATATATACAACATGAAAATATTTCTTAAATATATACAAGCATGTGTGTTTATATATATAAATAATTATACACAGTGCACCCACATATATTACGTAAACACATTAAAAGCGATTAATCGCGACTAATCATTTGACAGCCCTAAAAAACATTTTTCGATCAATATATCAAACCACCACATTATAGTGTTTTCTATAGCTTGTTCTATTCAAACAATAGAGTAAAAAGTTTACAGTTGAGAACACAAGGAAACTCACCAGCACAGTCTACATTGATCAGGCTGACGGTGGATGGGATGATGGAGGGGTCCAGTGTGTATAAATTCCTCAGGGCCAGATGCACCATGCTGATCTTCAGCCTCTCTGGAAGGAGGGAGAGCAGGAAGATGGGCAAATAGAAGGCGTACCGCAGTCGACAGAGCACAGGGGTCATGGCCTTTCCTTGAGGGCTACAGGCCATGCGCTCAATAGTGGGGAAGAGCATCACTGCCTTTACAACCTAAGGGTGAGAAGTACATATGGAGATTTTTGTAAACGAACCAAGGTCAGAAAAACTATTTAAATTCCAGCACTTTCTCTTGGCCCATTTACATTTGGTCATTTTAAGCAATTGACACTTACACAGAAAACCAAGAACAGCCAAACAGTATGTCACATACCGAGATGTAATGCATAATATTTACGACAGCATTGCAAGTACTTATAATCATAACAAATGACATGTCTTAATTTCAATGCTTACCGAGTTATCAAGCCAAGAAAAATTACATGTCTGTGCTCTCGCTATATTATGAAATTGATAGGAGAGACAAGGGAAGGAGAGAACAGAGAGGAGAGAGAGAGACTTCCAGAAACAGGAAACACCTGCCTCTGTTTGGCCATTGAGTAGAAGGCAGCTAGACTCATTCAGTGAGTAAGACAGAGTGGATGTGCTTCATCTGTCTCTACAATCCTTTGCAGTTGGAGCCAAGTATTTTTCAATGAAACTAAACAGTGCAATATCTTTAATTCTCTTGTGTAAAATATGTGATAGCCAGCACAATTCTTTGTCAGCAGTGCCAAATGCAATCTATTCAGCTTCAAACCACTAAACTTCAAACTCAGCTAGTTCTGCAATCCTGAAAGAGTGCTGGTTTCATCACGCCTCGGCAACAGGCGAACAGGCAAAGTTCTGCTGCCGCTGAATTTATCATCTGAACAGGCCTTGAATCTATTGCTGCCAGAGGGAAAGATATCAAAATCCAAATGGATGAGCGATTCACATCCCAGAGTTCTTCTGTCATAACAATTACATTTGAGACCATTTTCAGAATGGAGAACAAATTAGTTGCTCTGTTTATGTGTGCGAAGAAAAAATCTACACAGTTTACTCAACTATAAACTAAATTTTCTGGAGTGAATATGAATGATGCTTGTAAGACCTACAGTGTTCTGGGTGGTTGACTCTAGTATCCAGTTGGTAAAATGTTCTGAGCAGTTGTTAGTAGATTGCTATACAATTGCTAATGGCGCTTTTACATTGGCAGTTGAAATCAGCTCCGTAACAAGCAATACGTTCCCAATGGACGTCGTACTACACAGTGAAAAGCGCGGACGCGGGTAGAACAAAAATGGCGGAGAGATTAGAAAGGTTGATTCTGTCAGTTCTGTATGATCTCTCTGATGAGGGTTATAGAGATATTAATAGGAAGGCTGCTGCGTAGGGAAAGTTGCTGAGAACGTTGACATGTCAGGTCGAACAAAATATGTAATATGGTGGTCAATAGTTCAATGTCTGCCTACAATTTAATTGTATTAACTGCCCTAATAACATTAGAAAGTCATGAAAATAAATATAAAAATGACATGACAACTTATCGTTATAAAATAATTATTTATTTTATTAAACGTTAAGAACAGGTTTGACCTGTTTTAATGTTTTTAAACAGATTTGTTTATTCGTACCATAGCAACGCTCAACTTTCGCTGGAATTGTCAGATAGGCACCGTCGGTAGCTTTTCGCAAGAGTTAAATTTTTTTAACGCATTCGATTTTCTTCGCACTGCACTCTGGCCGGACCCGTTTCGGACCCATTTCGCATGCGGCCTGCGAATCTACATAGGAAATGATTCCGGATTCTGATTCCGGTGATTTCGGAGTCGTATCAGAGAGGATTTAAACTGCCAGTGTGAAGGCGGTGTAAGATGTTTTGTTGTAGTGCAGTTTCTATAGTCTGCATGCCAGCCCGAACTCCGCCCACAACATTTTTTGGTTGGGAAGTTTGGTCTGGACTCGATCCATTGAGAAGTAATTATTGATCAGGCACGAAATGTTCGGGCCAATAAAATAGCCAGGGCGGGCTTTATACGATGATGGACAGATGATCTGCAAGGACGTAATCATCACGTTATCAAGGAGCGCTTAACTGGTTTCCCTCAGAGATGACTGCAGCTGGAGAATTTAGATGTATAGATTACACTGTCGCGTCTGTTTTTAAAATGAATCGACAGCGCATTAATTTTAATAGACAAACAGAGAACTGCAATCAAGGCATTTGTCGATAGAAATATATTTTTGCCATCCTTCCTACATGATTCGGCAAAAGAGTAACTTATCGGCTGGCTCCGATGGTCGCTGAAGAAGATGGGACGTAATGAAAAGCCTGTGGTTGTTGTGGTTTATCCTTTGGTCGCACTCACCGAGGACCAAGTAAAAGAAGCAACACTCGTTATTTAACTTCTAAAATAAGTAAGTTCTGTACATGACAACTGTAAAATGCAAAGTAGTTGCCTTACTGCGTTGCTCTGATTGGTTGTAGGTCTACCGACCATCCAATTGAGTGCAGAGGTTTTTTTTTCGTGGTTCGATTAAGACACGCCTCATAATCAAAGCCCAATGAAGCAGTTTCAGACTCACATTCTTACTAGAATTTTCTAGGGGGTTTGGTTAGAATGTTAGAATCCTTTGTTTTTGAGATTCTACAATGCAGCTATAGGTGTATAAGTATGAGTATGAGTAATGAGTAATAGTATTAGTGATGGTGGCGGCTAATAAATCTATACACAACTATCCAATACAAATATAGGAAGCATACAAACTTCTCACATAATAATTTTCATCTGTTTTTCACTGCTCGTCCTGATGTGCATCATTTGTCAGACAAAGAGAGAAAGAGAGAGGGGGGTTCAGTGAAAGAGAAAGGGAAAGGTGAAGAAGAGGGAGTTGTGTGCGGAGCAGGTGATCTTTGATGTGCAAGTAGTGCTTTTGACAAGAAGCAGTTCCTCTTCCTGGAGGTTACAGGAATGTAACAAAGAACACAGAAAAATCTGACAGAGTCTCTGGGAGTGGCTCTTTAATCAGAGAGACAGACGGCCAGTCGTACACACGCACACTTCTACTTCTCAGAGGGTTTCTTCTCTGGTACTTCTGAGGTCAGGAAGGGGGAAGGATTGCTCTGCATCTGGAGAAGGGCGAAGAGAGTTTAAAACGTCACAATCTGACTTCCACGGATCTGTGATGTGAGGGTGCGATCTGATAGTGGAGGAATGTTAATGATGCACAGATCTACCGGAGCTTCAGACAGCATGATGGATCATACGGCAGTCCAGACCACATCTCTTTCAACTCAACCACTAACAGTGAGTATCTCAATGGGAAGCGGGATGCAGCGACCGCCTCTCCTCCCGTTAGCACCACTTGGTCCCTTCAATTGATGCCTTGCAGAGGAAAGGGCGAAGTATTTAACTCTGTTGGAAGTGTGTGAAAAGGTCCACCTGAAGTCAAAGCACCTTGTCACCGCTACCCTTAGGAAAAGACTGGTCATTTCCTCATGGTTCCTGAAGGGAAGCAGGAGGGAAATCCCATGATGTCATTTTCATTTTGATGAATGCATGCACCAAGCCAGGCCATCATGCCCCTCATGTTCTACCAGGCTGAGTGAAACCACTGCCCTTTGCGTGCCAGACCGAACAACCAAAAAAGTTTTCACAACCGTGTGACTCCAATGGGCTGGACAGTCCGTGGTCACGTCTGGGAGCATTAAAATCTGGAGATGATGTGAGGGTAATTTGAGACGGGTCTGTGTGCTGTAATGTTTACGCTTGTGTTTGGCTCAAGCTGTGACTGTAACGATGTTTTATTTGAGTAAAGTATGAAATCACACCAATACTTCAGGACTGTCGGTCTGACCTCTGCTCCCAAACAGAGGCCCACCCAGAACGCTGCGACACACTTGCCTACAAGTTAAGCCGCACATCCAAGTTCTCATGCCTGGGAAGAGAAAGACACATTTTTGTAGAGTAGTTCACTTTAAAAACTTTTGCTGATAATTTACTCACCCTCATGTCATCCAAGATATCCATGTCATTCTTTCTTCAGTTCGAAAGAAATTAAGGTTTTTGATGAAAACATTCCAGGATTTTTCTCCATATAATGGACTTCAATAGGAACCAAATCATTCAAGGTCCAAAAGACAGTTTCAGTGCAAACTGTTCAAAGAGCTTTAAAGAATTTCAGACGATCAATAAGGGTCTTAACAAGCGAAAAGGATCGCTAATTAAAAAAATAAAATAAATAAAGTTTAAGTTTTAAAAGCTCAAATGGTTGCTTTGCTCTGTTCTGTGATGCGCGTTCATGACTCTCCTATTCGAATGAACAAATCTTTTTTAGAGTCAACTCGTTCATTTCGTTCATTGAATGAACCAAATGACACGAAAAAAGATTTGTTCATTTCGATAAACGAGTTTGAACAGGAGAGTCACGAACGTGCGTCACAGAGCAGGCGACCATTTGAGCTTTTAAAACTTAAACATTTTTTTTAAATGAGCGATCGTTTCGCTTGATAAGACCCTTATTCATCGTCTGAAATCGTTTAAAGCCCTTTGAACAGTTTGCACTGAAACTGTCTTTTGGACCTTGAACCATTTGGTTTCCACTGAAGTCCATTATATGGAGAAAAATCCTGGAATGTTTTCATCAAAAACCTTAATTTACTTTTCGTCTGAAGAAAGAATGACATGGACATCTTGGATGACATGGGAGTAAATTATCAGCAAAAGTTTTTTTTAAATTGAACTACTCCTTTAATCTATTTTTTAACTGCAATCAAAGTAATTAACCAACATGTCTATAACACTAATAAAATGCATAGCAACACTTCAGCCAACAGCTGTTAAACCAAACTTTACATCTATGCAAACAACATAGGAAATTACATCACCTTTGCAGGGCACATGGCAAGATGGCTGCTGCAAGAGGAGTCATAAAGCACTTTCCTCACCTAAAGGTCCCCAGTGCTCTACCTCAGGCTGAAGTGTTGGCTGGAAAAAGGACGGTAGATTTCCAATCCCTGTTGCGGCCTCACAGCAACAAATCAATTGCTCTCTTTTGACCGTCTATCTACAACTGGCGCGTATACGGTGTTACAAGTATGTACTTCAAAGCAACAGGGAAGACTTTTAAACTGGACTCATGATAGAGACAAACAAATTGAGCACCTCCATGTGCAGTGAATCAAACACTACCTCAAGTCTTAGGAAGGTTTCCAACCTACCTTATGCTGCTCCTGGTTTGAGGCTGAGATCTGCAAAGCTTCTCTTCCAGAAGTGCACTAAAGAAGCCCTTACCATCATTTACACAGACTGGTCTCTTCTACTCCAAAATAAATATCTAGAGCCCATAGTAACAGTTTCTGATTATCACACATCATATGTTACCAGGCATAATCACCAGGTTGGCTTCCCAGCCAGCAATCTGGAACTAGAGTAAATCTTTTCTCCTTTCGTGCATGTTTGCTCTAAGACACGTCATAATTCAAAATAGAACAGATTCGAATTTTGAAAAAAACAAAAGGTCTATATGGTTGGCAATGTTTTAATTGCCTGGAATGAAGCATATTTTTAATAAATTATGAAAGAGGGCCTTCCAATTCGATAAGTGTGATTAGGAGGTTGTGTCATCACTGAAGAGAAAAAAGACCAGCTTTAAGTCTAAACTAAAAGTGGTTTGGATGTGGACTGTCTCCAAAACTATCAGAACATATTTTTATCGCACTGCAAAAAGTGGTACATAACTGCACTGGCCCCATTAATGTAGCTATAATCCATTTCCCTTTGCCAGGAGGGAAACACACCCCTAGTGAGGGCAAACACTAAAAAAGAGGTAGAGAGGGAAGAAGGAAAAGGTTTCTGGGTAGAGAAATGCTTGAAAATAAAAAAATGACTATATTAAATTCATTGGAAAATCTGATTTTCTAAACTGAAGGAAAAATATTTATGTAATTTTGAAATTTTATGCAATCATATAAATTTATATTTTATTTTGTGACTTTGAATGTGCTGAAATTCCTTTAAATACGTAAATATTTTACCTTCAGTTTAAGCTCCAAATCAGATAAATGCATTTCATTACAATGTGTTACAATATTCAATTATTATACAATTATTTATAGAAAATAATAGACCATACCCAACAACTCAATATAAATCAATATAGCGTGTGTGTTACATAAGTCGCATTGGTAACGCTTTCTTTTACAGTTCAGTTACCCATGTAAATACCATGTCCTTATTTTAGTAACTACAATTACTGGTTAATAACTAGTACTAACCCTGAACCTACCCTAAACCTACCCTGTTCCATGTACTTACCTTATATTAGCCAGTACTTTCTAGGTAAGTACACTGTAAGTACTGTACTGTAAAAGGAAGCATTACCATTTAGTTCAGTGAATGCCTTCTCATCCAGGTGCTTATACCTTGAGATGTGGGTCTCTCTTTATCATCTCTAAGATGATGTAGCAACCAATGGAGTGGCCAATCAGCAGCAGGTTGGTGCCCTGAGGCACATGCTTTCGAAGGAAGGCCAGCTTGTGTTCAATCTGCCCATCTAGCCCAAAACATCCTTCTCCGTCACAGAAGCATCTTTAAAGGAAAAACAGGGAAAAAAAGAAGAATAAAGCTCTCACACCAAACCCAATGTACATGATCACATGGTGGCCAGGACCGTTGCCAATACTTTCATCATGACCTAGAACTTAGTAAATGCAGCAAATAACATAATTAGACAAAGCTGCTTAGTTTGATTGATTGTGGAGCTCCGATCACAGCTGAATGTGAATTGTAAAGGATCCAGAAGGCACTTTAAATTGCTAAGCGCTCCACATTTCGAAGTTTTCTTTCATCATCTTGATCTTGTTCTTCATTATTTCTTTGGAAAGGAGTAAAATTACGCTCTATTGAATAATCACAGTAACTGGAGATCCTGATAATGCTTGGCAGGCTTTGATATTAATATCTTCCTACAGGTGCTGAATTCACTGGTATGAACCCGAGAAAGGCAAGAATTAGAAAGACAATGGACAGCACAGAAACAAAGAATGACAGAAGAAGAAGAAGCTGGACTGAGGAAGGGTGAGGCTGAGGCATTTATCACTGTGACTGAGTTATGAGAGCAGAACTGTTAATGATGAGACAGGGGAGAGAGGAGTACCAGAGGGAGAGAGAAATAACTCAAATTAGCTTCAAGACATAAATAGACAAACTGCTCCTTCATGAGACATCTCACAATATATGGTTTCTGGAGCACACTGCATCTTCTCCTCTTTCTAAAATAATAAAGATATCTCAACTGACGTAGTTGCACATGGCTAATTACTGAGACCTGCTTTATGATGAGAAGTGTTGGAATAACAAATCCTAATGGTCTCGTAGATTACCTCAGATTGGACTCTTGTTGAAGGACTCTTGTTTTTCTTTTTTTTTCGCAAAATATCCAAAAATTTGTTTTAACATTGTTTTAATGTAGTGTTCAATAGAGTAAAATAGATCTGGTACCTCCACTGACCTTCAGATCTTTATAGAAGATACAAATGGAGTTTAAAAAATGAAAGGGGGTGGGGGTGCGAGAGAAGCAGGAGGGGGACCACTAAGACCAAAAGGAGTGCATATGACCTTAAGGTACAGAAACATGCAGCAGAGATAAAAAGGAAGCCGAAAAGAGGAGGAACCAATGAAACCCATTCAAAAAGTTCAAAACGTTAAATCATTTTCATTGCATAAAATACCAGTGGATGTACAAGAATGATAAGATAAGACAGGGTGAAAAAAGACATACACATTAAGAGGGGCCTGAGACAAAATGCAAGATTCAAAACTGTGTGCCATATGTGCATTATAGCTTAAAGCTGGGTTTTGGGTTTTGGGATTGATGGAAAATTGCTAGGCAAAAATCACTGCTAAACATCAACATAAAGGTCAAATGTCATGTGATGAAAAGAGAGATATGACTTGTTTGTGGATTCTGTGGCTATAAACAAGATATATAACATATTCGTATAAATGTAAAAATGGATCTGATTTTGACAAGTTCACAGAATCAAACAATCAGTTGATGTATTATGAGTTATAATAATTCCCCAAACGACTGTCTGGATCTGATCTATAGTAATCTTTCTGACAGATGCTCTTTAGCCTATAAAATGTTAATGTTATACACTACCATTCAAAAGTTTGAGGTCAAGAGAAGATAAGATAAAAGATAAGATTTTATTCAGCAAGGGCATATCAATCAATTGATCAAGTCACAGTAAAGACAATTTGATGTTATGAAAGATTTCTATTTCAAACAAATAATGTTATTTTCAACTTTCTTTTTATCAATGAATCTTGGAAAAAGATGATTCACAGTTTCCACAAAGCCATTAAGCAGCATAACTGTATTCACCATTGATAATAATAAGAAATGTTTCTTGAGCAGCAAAATCAGCATTAGAATGATTTCTGAAGGATAATGACACTGAAGACAATGCTGAAAAATTATTTTTAAATTGTAATTATACTTCACATTATTACTGTTTTTACTGTATTTTTGATCAAATAAATGCTAGATGAATATGACACACTTCTATCATATTGGTTATTATGAAAGTTTTAGGATGCTGAGTAGGACCTTAAATGGGGACAAACTCTACAAATCATTTTAGGAAAAAACTATTTAACCAATAATCTTGTTTTTAAAGTACTGACAGGCTCTCAATCCAGGGCTATTTTCATTCATGAATACAAGCGAGAGATCAGACACTGAGCCGTAAAGTCAGTGACCTGTGCATGCACACACATTTAGCTCTCCCCAACCACTCCTTACCCCTCATTTCCCATTTTCCAAATCCGATCTTGACTTTTTCCGAAGGTTCCCACTGAAGTTTGCCTACAAAGAGGCCCTACATGTTTATCTACCAGCACAGAGGGGCACTATGAGCTCAGAGCCCAAACACCAATGAGACCAGTTCACACAATGAACGGCCTCTCAGGATTACCTCATGAACATTTAAGACTATATCCTACATATACAAAACCCACATCCAGCTACAATGACCAACTGAAATTCACCTACATTAAAACAATCTTGAACTGTTGAAAAGATGGTTAGAAAAAAGAATTATTCCTATATTACACATCATATTATATTACATTATATTATATTATAAATAATCCCTATTTTTTAATTTCATATTGTAATAAAGCCTGTGTTGCGTTAAGAAACAAATCACATAACAAATACAGTATGACTCAAAACATTATTTAAATAGCATGAAATAACATATTACCAAGTGAAAGGGTGGAGCACTACTTTCTGACCGGGATCTAGATGCTATTCATTTCATCCTCAAAACTCATCTCAACATATCCCATTGTTAATGCTTCTTTTTAAATCAATTGATATAGGCTACCACTATCATAATTATATTAACATTTATATTACCATGCATGGAACATTTCAATATTATTTTAGATAATGCGCGCTGTTGAATTGAGCATAATAAGACAAATATAGCGCATTGAGCGTTATCTTGAACATGCAACAAATTTTGCTCCATGCTTAATCTTTCCTCAAAGTAGTGGGAACGACAATCTGCATTAATAGACACAGTTTTAGGTAATAGTGGCCCACAACTGATTAGCAGAAGCATTTCAGTAAGACAGCAATAATGCCATTTAACCAGTAAGCAGGAGACCTACACAATATAAAACTCAAAACTAAGTAGAGGCAGAACCGATTTACTGGCAGGCCAATATTATCTGGCCGATATTAGGCATTTTCCAAACTATCGATCTCGGCAGTTATAATGGCCAATAAATTAATATTTAAAAAATAAAATAAAAACGGACGAAACACGCTTCAACCATGTCACGAGTGTTTGGAGTTGTGTAATTTGTCCACCAGAGGGCACTCTACACTGTCGATTAGGCAACACTCAGTGTATAACGCACCGCACATCCTGTAAACCTGCTGATCCAGGTTGCAGGTAGCTTATAAGGCAATGTAGGGACTAATTATTATTTTATTTATCAGAACTTTAATATATTTTGATGTTCCTCTGTTCTGTTGTGACAATAAAAGAAACAAGTTTCTTTTTAAAATCATATTATATTATTTTAGTTAAAACTCATAAATAATTACAAATGACTAATTTTAGGGAAATCTGTTAATGTTTTGTTGCGCGTTTCTGGAAAAAATAAAATAAAAATATAAGGCCAATATATCGGAATATTCGATTTTAAAACCAACAAATATTTGTATCTGTATCGGCCTTCAAAATCCTTTGACGGTCAGGCTTTAAAAGTATTTTGAACACCATCTTCTAAGAGCAAGCAATACTGAACTCCGAGATTTGAGAAGTTGTTAGTAAATAAAAGGAACACAGCAAAAGTTTAGGATTACTGCTGTATATTGCATCAATATTAACCACTGATTCTTCACATTTCCATCCTTGGCAGTGTAAAAACCTGCCTTTACCTTCCCATTGTAGCACAGCAGCTCTTTGACATGATGGATCCAGTATCAACAGGAATCAGCTGCAGTGTGTTAGGGCGTTCAAGTTTTCCCTGGTGTCTGCACGCCGCAATAAGTGGGTGGGGAATATGCTAATGTTGGCATCACAATGAAATAAGACTACGTTTCGAAAACTCGTTCATTTCATTAACTTAGAAGCTGACTTACTTTTGAAAGTCAACAACATTATAGATTTAAAACTTTGCAGGATGTTTACATTCACTTAAAGCCATGTTACACGCGACATCCAAATAATCCATAATAGGGGCACTTGAAGACTTTAGTCTTAGCATATGGTAAGCAATTCAAATGGATATACCTACTGGATATGGAACAGGAACAAAATTAAAACAATATGTAATGGATCCAAAAAGCATTTTTGCAACATATGGAAAAACAATATACATATGAGAAATAAAGATATCTGTTGGCAAGAGTAGTCGATGTATAGGCAGCAGGCTGTTAAATGATTTATATCCCCTCTCAAAAATGCAATAAATGTGTGGTGCATATTTCACCCTGGGATCAGGTTAATGAATATTAATGTCAAAAGGAACCACAACAGAGTTGTGCTTACTCGATTAAAAATGGGTTGATATAGAGGGCTTGTCCTTTTGCTGTTGTAAGCATGATTAGAGGATCTTAAAAAGAAAACTGCAAGTATTTGAAACACAGGAGAATTGTTGTATGTATGCTTGAACGCAAGATCTACATCAGTCTTTAAAGATGCCAAAGACAACCAAAATGCAGCTAATGAAAAAGGCCATGATTAATATAGAAAATGTAAAACAACTAATGGTTACATCTAACCAGCACAAAGAGGTATTAGATAACTTTTTAAATGCAGTGTTTAAAAGAGGCCAAAATGCTTCCCACCAATGCCTATGCCTCCAATCAGCAAGACAAACATGAAACCTAACCTGACTATCAAATGGTCACAAAGGGTACACATCAACCAAACCGCTTAGAACAATCTATTTCCTTTTACTATACCCAGGCAATCTTACAAGAACAAGGAAATCCCTATTTTATGCCTACTTTAATAGCCTGAGCATAAATGGAGAGCAATTTAGTCATATATGGAAAAGGGAAAGTAGATTTTGAGTAGTAACTCTCTTAATACGCTCTGACAAAATGAATGAGAATGTGTAGGTCTAGAGGACGGCTTGACCCAGGGCAAGATTATTGACATTGGCAGAGTCCAAAATATTCCCTGCATTTGCATTAACAGATATTTTTACTGTAATCAAAAGGCATCAATCACGAATCGCCAACCACAGGAACAGTTCCTCTACAGAGATTTGGCATGTTTCACCCCACTACCGTTTCCCCCTGCTTTTGTTTATGTTTCCAAGACACAGGGATGTAATATTACTTAATATATGCCATTAAATAAGTCAAGCCCTGTATTGCCAAAGGGACTGAAGTGTTTGGCGGTGAGAGTTTAAGATCTCATCAATGAAACTCTGAAGTTTCTCTATGGCTGTGCTGGACTGGGACGAAATGAGGTTTCTGTGGGTTCGAATGGCCATGCCTGCTGCTGACCGCTGGCTGACCAAGTGCTCTTTGAACAGCAGTAAATCAATGAGCAGCATTCACAAGGAAAGCCACCAGTGACTTCTGGAGAAGGAAGCTGGATTTGAAAACCTGAAGTTGTTTCTAAAGGTCATCTGAAGAAGAAAACGCAAACCAGATCTCAACACCAAGTCAGTGACGCCATGGTGTTATTGAAAACAAAAGACCACCAATTCTACAATCAGCTAAGTTAAAGAAGCCTGCAAAACTGCAATGACAGCATCTTAGTATTTACTGAAGGAAACATCATTTAAACAGTTTAATCGTAACGTAAATAATGAATAATAATACTGAAGAAACGTTCCGCAAGTGCCTGCATGATAAAAAACAAACACTTCCAAGAATCTCTTTGGCAGTTTTTCGTTGATTACAGTCTGATATACTACATCCTCAGCAATGAGGAGCAACACAAGCAGCTATTTCTTCAGACAGGGGCATCTGTGAACCAAATGGCAGAACATGATGAGGGATGGATCATTAGATGAACAAGACAATGTGCTGTGGAAAGAAAAGCCCAGTATATTTGATACCGCCACGCTTAAGACAGCCATTGATGGTAATTCAGAGAATGTCACTCAAAGAGCGGCATTGGGGAAATGAATTGAACTTTTAATTGTGTCCCTGCTTTCATCTGTACTGCCTTGGCAAACGCCTGCCGCTTGTCATCTCTTGGCACATTTGAATCTGTTGTTGAGTTTGGACTTTTAATCATCCAGCTCGTGATTGCGTGACATGATATGAACAGCAATGGATGTCATCGTCTTTTGTGTGAGCCAAAGATCAGCTGTCTGTCACTGAATCCTTTAAGACTATGATTCCGGTAAAAGTATTTCCATGTGTTCACATAGACAAGCAATTGTTTGATACTTCAGATTGTAAAAAATATTAAAGGGGTGGTTTACTGCTTTTTTTCTTTGCATGATTGTGTTTATGGGATGCAATATAATGCAATGTATTCAGTGTTTTTTCTTTTTAAAAAGACTTATTTTTCATAAATTTCACCTTTATTGTAAGCCGCTTTACATCCTGATTCTATGAAACCACTCCCTCAGAAACAGGCAGTGGGCTCAGATTGGTTAGTTTGGCCGGTGTGTTGTGATTGGCTAAACCGTGTAGTGCACGTTGTCCGGAAACTTCACGCCCATTACCTTTACGGGCGAAAGTTGCATATGTGTTCCTGTCAAATGTACATAATGGTGTCGATACTGCAGTATCAGTATGAGCCAGAATCAGACCCAGAAAGCGGAGATGAAGAGAGGCAAGCAGAACCTCACCACACACGGCTCTTACAAAACATTTCTGAATGGTAATTTGCCTATATATTTTTTTAACTTTATACACGTTTGTTTTACACAATAGCTTCGAACTGCCTGGCTACTATATACACAAACAGCATTGGCATTGGTTTACGTTCTTGATCAAATATAAAAATAACGTCATAAAGTATATATATACATAAAAAATACATTTACAAAATTAGCACATGTACAAATTCAGGTCCAGAAATGTCTGTACGACGTTTGTCGTAGACACGAAAATAGCATAACATAAGTGGCTATAAAGCCAGCGCTGGCATTTGATAAAACTAAAACATTACGTCTGAAATTATACATGCAAATACATTTAAAATGATTTAGCCAACTTACAGGTTGTGGCCCAACAACTGCTGCCTCTGGTTTTAAATGTGGAACTGCTTCATGTTTTAGTAACAGTTTATTGTTGAATTCGGCATTGAATTCGTGGAGATTCTGGAAGCTGTCTTTTGTAAAATAAGCAGCACAGAAGAGCTAAATTAACGATTGTAATTTTCAGGAACATAATCAAACATAAATTGTATCCACTGTTGACTAACTACAGACGTGCCGTGGGAAGCCCGAACACAGAAGACCTGACAGCTGGGTGAACAATCAGCTTCGACGAAAATATGGGTAACACTTTATTTGAAGGGTGTATGCAGTAAGCACTGACATACACTGTCATAAACACTGAAGGAGCTCTTTATAAATGTTTGACTGTTTGTCATTAAGTGTCATTCGAATAAATTATTAACACTTTAAATGCCAGAAGTTGACATTGTTAAGATGTCTTTGTTATGACAACTTGACATCAACAAAGACAAATGTCTTTGTCATGACAACTCGACATTTAACAAGTACAAAAAATGTCTTGTCATAACAACTCTGACATCGACAAAGACAAAAAATGTCTTTGTCATTATCTGACATTAACTAAGACAAAACTGTTGGTTATGACAACTGACATAGCGAAGAAAATCATAACCTGTTAACCTATAATGTGTTAACATTACATTACCCTATCATAAGTTATGGTTGGTTTTAACTTTTGGTTGTCATGACACCATTATGACTACTGACATGACATGAATACTTGTTCCTCAAGTAAAGTGGAACACATTGTACTAGTTCTAAAGATGTCATTATGGGTCATTACACTGTAAAATGCTTTAACAACAGTGTCATTAATATTTCCCTTTACCTAAGAGTAAAGTGGAACTCGTTGGACTAGTTAATGATTTTTAGGTTAATATCAGAGTTGTCATAACAAAAACATTTGTGTATTTGTTAATGTCAAGTTGTCATAATCAAAGACATTTTTGTCTTGGTTAATGTCAAGTTGTCATGACAAAGACATTTTTGTCTTTGTTAATGTCAAGTTGTCATAACAAAGACATTTTAAACAATGTCAACTTTGCATTAAAAGTGTCATAATTTACGAATGACACTTAATGATAACAGTCATAAACATTCATAAAGACTCCTTCATGTTCATGACAGGTGTTATGTTATGTTTATGAAAGTGTCATGACAGCCTTATGCACACGCCTTCAAATAAAGTGTTACCCATTACACACTATTTAAAATTGTGAAATCGCAATCAACCACCCCTTTAATATTATCCCACAGTTTCACAGGCAAGGCTAAAGACTAGTCCCAGACTAAATGCATGTTCAAGCTGTTTCAACAGAAAGCAACTTGCACTAACATATCTTAAAACATAGTTTATTCTCAAGATGCACACCAGTAATGTTTTTTTCTAAGGCGTGTTTATAAAAGCTATTTAAATATCCTAATTGAACTAAGGCCTAATACTGGCTTAATAAAAACCCGGGCTGTAAACCCAGGCCTTTCCTGGACTAGCTAAGAGATCGTTTCAGCTTGCTAGAAATTTCAGATGATGAGCTTCAAGAAGTTTTGTTCTGGCAGATCTACTGTTTTGATTATGGTAATTTCTGTTTATCAGGCGGTAAACAGACCTCAAGAAGATATACTAAGAAGTGCAAGGTCCCTGCAGCTTGTTTGTCTGGTCAGCTAAAGTGACCAGTGTTCATCCAGACTTTCCTATCCATCAAGCAAGCCAGTAGAAGTGCTGTTTTTGGAGAACTCAGCCATCTGCATGTGGTTTATCTTATTACAGGTGTGGGCTTGGTAATGTCTTTCCCACGTAGCAAGCTCAATAAAAATGTCCATGCTGCTTTATGGATGATACATGCCAGACTGTCATATACTGGCTTCAGGCAGAGGAGGGAGACACAACTTGGCTCGTTCGTTAGTCCCGAATGCATTCCACCTTACTGTGGGCTCTGTGTAAAGATTCCAGGTGGAGCATCCTGCACTCTGACACTACAAACCAGCATATCAGTCAGATCAGTCTTTAAGAGTGACTTCAAGTTCACAGGCAGTGTTTGTGCATGAGGGTACAGTAACTGAAAATGAACAGGTTTTTAAAAAGCTTCCAATGGAGCCATAACATTCTGTTTAATAATTTAAACTATTTAAAATTTTAAATTGAGTTTACTCGAATATCTAAAACTAAGGTAAAAAAAATCATGCTTAAAAAGACCTGAAGCATCAAGGAAATTTTGTGAGAAAAATAAACATACCACTGTAGTGCTATTGATAATAACCATACAAAAAAAAATTGGAAAAAATTGCAAAATTGGAAAATAAAATAATTTATTATATTAATAAAATGCATTATTATTGAGAAGATTTAGTATAAAGAAATAATCTATTGATTACAATTATAATTTAATATTATTAAAAATAATACTTAAATAGTAAATAAACCCAAAACCATTTAAACAAGTGTATTCAAAAGATGCAGAAGTAAGGAAAAAATGATAAATAATTACTTCCTCTAAATAACTAAAGTCACTTAATTATCTGCTGCCATCTACTGACTCATAACAGTGGTGATTGATACTATGGTGAGTCAGAGGAGAGAAAACATAATTTGTGATGTCACTCTATATGCACTGTTTACACTATGACATTTATGTAAACCCAAAAAGTTAATACAGGCTGAAATGATAGAAAAAAACAGGGGGGTGTATTGAAACATTTTTATCCATAAAAATCATCAATAAATAATCAATAAAATTTTTCACGAATGAGAACATGAACTTCATCACTGCATTTGCAGGAATTGTAAAATATTTTTTATTAATCAGCATGAAGTAGCCTAACGCAATACTTTTACTCTTAATAGCTTATCTTTCCCCACATATATGAACTGTGATCATGCACAATAAAAAAAACATGCTATTAATAAATGAAGGAAATATATCAGCCTCAGAAGAACACGGATTGATTGCAAAGTTGAACCATCGCAGTATAATTATCTGTCGCAGTCAATTGGCATCTACTGCGCTGAACGCCTATAATCGTGCGCAGAACACCTAGGGCACGCGTAAACACGCTCTTAACATTGTCTTGACATTGATATCACTCACATCAGACGCTCAAGAGTGAGCGAGTAATCGAAAAAACGTTGCTTTAGCCTCTAATTGAGTGCAACACCGTATGTGTAACTTTGGCCATTCTCAGTGGTGTGACTGGGACACCGAACTCTGCTTGTCATTATAGAAACAGAAAAATAAGATTGTGATGTTTATTCCGCTTCAGTAATATGCTGAATATGCAAGTGTTGATAGGCTATTACTCGTGAGGTGTAACCAATCAGCGCTGTTGGCGGGACATTGAGTTGATGGTGATTACAGAGAACTGCGGCAGCTATAGTAGAGCCAGCCAAAGTAGCAGATTTTAAAATAAAATTGACTTTAATCAAACTATGGACCCATGATAAGTTTTGAGATCCATCTCACCACTAGTGTAGTAGCACTGATCACTTTGAGGGGGGATAAATTTATACCCAACAGGGATAAAAATAATTGAGCAGATCAAGGGATACATTGACCAGAAAGGGGGAAATCCCATGCACCCAACCGGCAAATCGCATCCTTGGCACACAATATATTGTAATCTAGTCCACATTTGCATAGGCTTGCACTCATCTGAGTCAACCAATACAAAGACAAACTAGTCCATGAACAACCCACAGAATTGGAACAGACATTATGTCAACCAGTTGCATGACTTTTGCCTTAATGTAGGACATGCACAATCACTTCTACACCTAGGACTGCACACTTGATTTTATGCTCCTGTCAGTAATGCTAGCTCAAATAACCATATCTAGATCATTAGAAAGTGGTGTCCACATACTTTTGGCCATGTAGTGTATGAAAAGACGGAGATGTCCCACCTTCAATCATATCAAAGGTTTCCGGAGGCATACAGTGTCCGGCATGGCTCACAGCCCAAACTGGATATCTCTGGAGGAACGTCTGATACAATGTCCGCATGTATGTCTTGTAGAAGCCCACCACACCTGGGTTACCTGTGGAAAGGTCAAAATGTAATTAGGCCAAATATTTGTATTTCTCACTTGTTTCCCTTTCTTCACTTTTCCACTATTTCTCACACACAATTTAAGGATGGTTAGACAATCTATTCATTATTGTATTCTAATATAAATATAAATTAATTTAAATAATTTTAATTATTTGTTGATGAAAATGTCCATCAGTCTAAACAACTGTATCAGGTTTTAGAATATTATTTTCCTATGTCCTGGTTTCGACAAGAGCAGGGTTCTGTTTAAGGTTTGCTGACGTAGCTGTGCTGGTCTTCACAGATGAGGTTAACTGCGAGTGAGGGGAGATAAGGAGATAAATGGCATCTCTGATACCCAGCTGCCTCCAGTGCAGAACAATGGGCACTCTGTGTGGTCATGGGAATTCGCTCTCTCGCTCAAAAGAGTATCGACGGCCCACAGCCTCACAGGCTGATTAATTTACTATGATGTTGTGTGAGGTGAGATTCAAAAACATATCAAACTAATGTTTGAAATATAATAATGCTTGTATTTTCACAGTGTTATAGAATCACCCAGTTCTACAGATACACACATTTTGGGACTATTGCGAGTTATGTAAATTAACAAAACTTGTTCTTTTCTAATTCATATTAACATGCAAAACACAATATAATCTAATACTTTTACATGTAAAATATGTAAAAAATTACATGCGTTTCATGTTTTTTAATCATATTTGATAAATCTAGCTCATTATTTTTAAGGCAAATAGAGCTCACAGTCGAAAAGTAAAAACCACTTCAATTTTATTCAGAGGCCCAAACATAACAAAAATATGCAATTTGGTGCAGATGTTGGCACTTATTTAGTTATTTCTATGGATTAATATGTATATAACATTGACTTTTATGATCAAATTAGTATTATTGTAGACTTCTGTGTTAATTGTGTGGCAGAACATATAATGCAATGTAATACAAATACAATGATGATTAAAATATGTACAAATAAACATTCCTCAACAGCCTGTTGTATTGTAAACCTAAGTTGTCTCGAGTGCAGTAAATGGTCATCTTGAAATAATAGTAACAACAATGTAAAAGTTAATTATTTTATAAGGTATATGTTTACTTGATAAAATCATTAAATATTTCATTGCAAAAAGATGTGTACCATGACCTGAAGAAGGATTGTGACTAGTATGAATTATCAATCGGAGGTCATGTAGTAGGTGCAACATACAGCAGATTTTTCAGCGAAGTTTCGAATCATGTTGATAATTTCGAGTTTTAGAAAATTCATGTATATCAAATATGATACAGTTGCTTTCTCTGGTTAAAGCAGGGCTGGTGAAGCAAAGCTCTCCACCATCCCAGTCCTCACAGCAGGGGCAGTGTACGCTAGAGTACGGTGCACAGATACTGAGCGGTAAGGGCCAACACCAGCCCTTCTGAGCTCTTTCAAACTGATTAAATCCATTTGTATGTTTTTATTCATGCTGAGCATTCCTAAATCTCTTTCAGATGTGGAATTGACATGCTCAAAGTCCAAACTGCTTTAAGACAGTGTTATTAGAAATGGCAGGTTTTTCCCAACCAGTCACCACAATGAAGTCCCAGGCTCTTTTGCTCTATAAAGGCAGATGGAATCAAAGAATGCACTGTCACACATGGGCCCACGGATAGATTTCATATATAAGGGCAGGGGAGGTGGAAGAGGAGACAAGTGCTCCACAGCTTTAAACACTGATCTACCCTTGATCTAGCTGATAATTACACTTCTTTCCATTTTTCCTGTCCATGCTAAAGGTGAAAATCTTGTAATACAAAATGCAGTTAAAAATACAAAACTAAAAACAACCCACAGCCAATCAGAACGCAATTGTGGTACCAATTATGAATTCACAGTGTAAAGGATCAACTAGCTCAGACGTGACAGACAGAAAAAACAAAGATTGTCTTGTCTCTTGACATGACGCAGCTGTTAAGGACAGAAACAGAAATCATTTATCTGGCTTCATGTAGGATTGCAAACCCGGAATGACTTCTTCTTCCATACAATGAAAGTGGATGGGGGCCAGGAGCTGTAAAGCTCCACAAACAATGAAAAAATACCATCAAAACTAATAAAAGAAGTCTGTATAACTTTTTTTGCCATATTTCTTCTGAAGCAGCTGATCCAGTTTTGTGATGAACAGAACAAAAATTTTAATTTTAGCATTTTAGAGGTGGTCACCATACACTTTCATTAGGGATGCACCAATATTAAAATTCAGGCTGATACTGATACTTTCATGTTCAAATTCTTTGCTATTTTGATCTAAATAAATTCAAAATAAAATACTTAAAACTTCAAACATTTCAATTGTTACAAGTAGATTTAGGCATCATAACATTATAATGTACAGCATTAAAAATGGAGATTCATTTTTGAGATTTGCTAAAGATTACATTTAACAGTGTTATTAAAAATAGTTTTAAAATGAACTTGAAAGAATAGAGAACCACGGTTTTCTCTAAAAGAGGGAATGAGTACTGCATAATATTGATACGCAAGGAGAAAACCTCGATATTGAAGCCAAAAATTATCCTTAATTTTGAATTAATGTAAAGACGCGTTGCGGCAGCATGCAGACATAGGCAAGATGGCTTGCGTGCCTATAGGCTGAACTGGTGCCCTTGGTGACGTCAGATCCAATGGGAGCACTACGCCATTACGTCACGTGCCGCAGAGACAGGTGTGGCCTTTGCTCTATAAAGTACAGCTCGATGGGCTGATATGATCTGTTTTTCATCGCAGAAGCAAAACCAGAGCGTGTTGCATGCACGGCAAAAGCAAATCATTATCACATTTAAAAATTTCTACAATGACTAAGACACTGACGCTTTGACTCATTGTGGCAAAGTGAGAAGTGGCGACTTGCATTTAAAGTGAAGGTACAGTACGCTAAAGAATAAAATATATAAGTGGTGTATACTGCGTACCCGAGTCCATTTCGAGCACTGGTCATACTCAGTACTTAAGACACAGTTTTAACTTAATGGCTATATGTTTATGCAACTGGCCCCAGGTTAGGACATGGTGTTAATTGAATACATTAAAATGTGACACTAAACATACCTACTAATGAGCTCTTATTTGTGTGTATATTACACCAAGGAAGTAGAAGGTCTCCTCCCCTTTGAAACTGTGTCTGTTCCATCCCGGTGTTAAAACTATGACAGCCTCTCTATTTGGACATCACAGAGCTAATAGTGAGGCCAAACTAAAAGCTTTGCCTCTGTGTGGGGAGAAAGAATTCAAAGGAGCATTCCTACCAGAAAAGACGACAGAAGCATGAGCTATCCTCTCTTCTCCCACACGTTATCATTTCCCCCTCTCACAGAGTTCATAAATTCAGGGCTGCTCACCAGGACATTAAACAGATACCCTGCCTGCTGTCTCTGACCCAAGGCTGCCTGGACTACCACACCACTGACAGTAGCCTTGCAGGTGCAGGACACGTTCTCACTTTGTCTCCTCCTCTGACACACATCCCACTTGCTTAACCAACCATACAAATTCAAAATTACACAAGAGGGAAGTCACTAAATCAATGCATAAACACCAGCAGTGATGTAGGAACCTATGGATATCAAAAAATAAAATAATTTGTTCACTCAAATAAAGGGTCTCATTCTGGTTTAGTCAGTGTGGTTTTATTGAGACTATTTTAGATTTGAATAATATTTTGAATAATTTTATTTTTTAGTTTAACATTAGTTTTAGTAATGCTGTTGTCTGTTTTTTATCTCATTTTTTAGTTTTAGTTTTAAATCTAAATAGTTTTATTAATTGTTTTCAGTTTATTTTACATCAAGCTAAATATTTTTTATATATTTTTTTTCAGTTAAAGCTTATTTTAAGTATTTTTTATGTTTAGTTTGAACCAATTCTGAATTAAACTGAACACTTTAGTTTATTCTTTCATAGAAAATGTCCACTATTTAGTAGCATTTGAAGTGCAAACAAAACAGGAATCAAGTCAAAACAGGTTAAAGTGACCTGCCGTAAGGAAGGCATTAGCAAGTGCTGGAATTCGTTCATGCAGACAGTGTGTGAAGTTATCTTTAACTTATTAGGTCCAACATGCCATAAAGCTGATCCAGTCTGCAGAGGGAGAGGAACAAGTGAAAATGCTTATTGACTCTGGCAAACATGCAGACACAAGGGTGACTATAGCCAGATCTCCTAACAGATTGCTCTCTGAGGGTTGTTTCAATCTATTCAAGAGGAATTGTAATCCAGGATAAAAGGCAGTAGGGGATTTGTCAACCTCAGGAGGTGAAAAAGCTTAGATGGATGAAGAACAATTTATGAATCAATAGAAAATACCGCAACAGGTATTTTTAATATAATAGTCAGTTTAAACTCAATTGGTGAATGCACCTTACTGTACTGTTGTAGGTTACAAACAATATATTCAACAAACAAGGAAAACTGTACCAAAAAAAAAAAAAAACGAAAATGAAGCTTATAGATCGAAACTAGTGGGGAAAAAATCAAATCGATTATTAGAGCACTAATAATTTAATTTTACTTAATTCACCAGCACTTCTGCAAAGACTGGCTATTTAGTGCAACAGCTGATGCTAACAAACAAACCGTCTCACATGTGAAAAGTCAGAGAAAATTCTGTTATAAATGGAAAATGAACACTACATGGTTCAAAAGTTAGCGAGTCTGTTCAATTATTTGAATTAAATTCATACTTTTATTTACCAAGTATGCGTTAAATTTATCAAAAGTGACCTTAAAGACTAGGGATGCACGAAATATATCTGCCGGCATATCGGTACTTCGGACGATTTTTAATGTCATCGTTACCGGCCTGGTAAGAAAAATGTGGCCGATATATTAAAGCCGATAAATAATGTATTTTTCCCTTCAGCTGAGACACTTGTTGAGCACTGTTTATGTTTTTGAATTTCTTGAAATATGATTGAAATCTCTTCAGAAAATGAAAATATTGGTCATTGCAACATGTGCAGCGCAAATCTGTCATATCGGCTATACAACACTATAATGAAAAAAAACATCATTATAATTGTGCGCTTGGGACATGGATTGGGACATGGATTTAATTATGAGATTATTTAATTTTGTTTTTGTAATCAGGCTCTCAAAATGATCAAAATTTGGATTCAAGTTTATTCGGCCGATATATTGGTTATCTGGCTTTCAAATATAAAGAATTATTGGTATCGGCCAAAATTTTCATATCGGTGCATCCCTATTAAAGACATTTATAACTACAGAAAAATATATTTCAATGCTGTCCTGAATTTTTTTTAATCATGGTTTCCACAAAAATATTAAGCAGCATACTTTTTTAAAACTGAGAATTGCTTCTTGAGCAACAATCAGAATATCAGAATGATTTCTCAAGGATCATGTGACACTGAAACTGGAGAAATGGCTGCTGAAAATGTAGCTTTGCCTTCACAGGAATAGATTGCATTTCAAAATATCTTTAAATAGAAAACAGTTATTTGAAAATGAAATACTATTTCACAATATCACTGTATTTTTGATAAAAAATTCAGCCTTGGTGAGCGCGAGACTGCATTAATTTGATTCAGTAATCAAAAATAATGTATTTAAATAATATTCACGCACCTGTCTAATATTGTGTTGTTCTACTTTGAGAAACTCAGCCAAAAATCACATAAAAACTAAACAAACTGTGGGTCGTTTTACTGCACATGTCAGCCCTACAATCTCATAGTATCTAAATGGGCTGTTCATGCCTACAAATTGCATTGTGGTCTTTTGCTATGGAGTTAAAAGGACTTGCTAGACGAGAGGGAGGTAAAAGGTCAGCGCTAGACCGGCAATCAAATACAACCTCCGGGTAACATTCCTAAAAGCATTATGCCTGAAATCCAAGAAATGCATGAAAAACAAAAACAATAACCTCCCTTGGCAAGCCCATCGTAACTCCTGATCCACCTGCTCAGCAAATACTAGCAAGAGAATCATAATTGCAGAACGTTCATGTTATTTTATATAGTTGCAAGGTGGTCAGCAAAGTGGAGTGGGGTTGTTCCTTGCATGAGCCATGAAAACCGACATAAATATTTGTTTCAATGTCCAAAAAAGAGAGTGAAACCCCTTGGAAACATTTGATGTTAAAAAAGGCCATGTTATTGGGAAAATAAGTTAGAGTAAAGTCCACACTGATTAAAGTGAACACAATGTGCCTCAACCTCAAAGTGGGAACCAGCAAACTGTCTAAATATGGTTTAGGAAAGAGGAATCTTTGTAAGATTATTATGAATTATCAAACAATGTGATCCTGTGGGCTATTGGATGCAGCTGGTGAGACAAGCAGAGTGCTTTGCACAGCAGGTTCCTATAAATCAAAACCATCTGGATAGCTATCCCTGACCCCTGAACATCTATGTGCTTTAAATAGGACTCATCATAAGTAACTTTTCTTCTTTTAAAATGTATAAAGGGCTTAACAAATTTCTTTTACAATATAATACTGTATAAACATCCTTCCTTGTATTTATACATCATTACACCTTTGTTAAGGTTAGACAAGATCACCATCAAGTCTATTGCACTTGAGTTGAAAACATGACAATTTTCTTTAGATGGTGGAACATTTTGATAAAAAACTTTGATAAAGATAAAATTATGTAGATCACATTTAAAGAACCTTTAGAAATTGGTCTAAAAGCTCACTTAAAGACCACATACTGACCATTTAACAGGTTAATTGCCTATTTTCAGTGCAATACTATACCAAGTTATTAGTTCTTCCATTGTAAAGCTTTCAAAAGAGGAAACATCATGAGACACTTCATGCTCGGCAGGGGACATACAAAATCAGCAATAACACAGCAAACCTGCTGCCATCCAGTGGTTTAGTAAGTTAACACGGTTAGTGTATATGTGAACTGAGGTGATTTGGCATTTATGTCACACACAAACGTCAATGTGCCTGTCTCTAACTGGACTCGAATTGGAACTTGATCTGAGATATCTGCCTCAAAATATGAATATGACATTAAACAACTGGCATTTTTAACAATATGACTTGCAACAGAGAACTATTAAAGACTAAAAAATCATTACTAAATCAAGATCTTTCAAAACATTCACTTAGGGAAGTCTGATGGGTAGAATGCTTTGTTATACCACACAATAAAAAGTTTACATTTTGTATCATGTAAGCTAGGGTAATAAGAATATAGTGTTAAAATCTTAAATCTACTTGTCAAATAAAATATGGTTTGTATTTATATCCTTTAGTTTGCTCAGTTAGTGTGCTTGTCTCAATAATACAACACAGTCCAGAGTCCATTAAAACGGTAGCACCTGTGCCGGCCCTGGCAGATGTAAGAGCCAAGGGAGCCTCTGGCCAGACTGCAGATTATTGCGGTTATCTCTGGAGAAAAGGGCACAGGTTCTACAATAACAGTGCCGGCGTATGGGCTCCCCATTTCCCATAAAGAGTCTATTGAGCACAATGCTCAGTGACATTCAGAGCCTGGTGAAAAGCAGCCCTCTTTAAGGTCATCAGCTTGACCGTGCTCTCTCTCTCTCTCTCCAAGACATCTGCAGTTGGGGGTCTCTTTTTTTAATAGTTTGCGTCAGGAATTAAAAAGGTGATATATGTACGGCACGCTACCATTAAAAAGTTCAGCGCCAGTAAGGTTTCTTTGTTTGCTTTGGAGGAAGGAAATTAATACTTTTATTCAGCAAGGATGCATTTAATTATAGGAATTTAGTAAAGGAATTTATAATGTTTTTCAAATAATATTTTATGAAAAAATGTATCATAGAAAAAAATTAAGCACCAATAATAAATAATAATTAGAAATGTTTCTTGAGCAGCAAATCATAGCAGCATATTAGAATGACAATGATCATGTGACACTGAAATAATGCTTGAATTCAACTTTGCCATTACAAGAATAAATTATATTTTAAAATAATTCAAATAGAAAAGAGTTATTTTAAACTGTAAAAATATTTCTCACTATTACTATTTTTATATTTCAAAATTTGTATATTTTTAGACATATTTCAAAAACATTTACCTTTTGAAGAGTTTAACAGTAGTCTATTGTAAATTGTTCAAAATGAGAACAATGAGTGAAATCACCTTTTCTCTGTCTAGAGATGGATAAACAAAGAGGCATTGGCAGAGAAGGGATGGTAACTTTTGAGATCTGGTGACATAACATGAGTCACTCCACTGACATCTAAACTGGTTTGAGAAGACAACTATAGTGAATACGTGCAAGTGCATCCAGTAATCCAATGAATCGTGAACACATGACAACTGCCTGGACACTGATGCCTTTTTGCAAAACTAAACTCTTTAAAACATTCTATAACAGTAATAATCATGAGATACGACAGAGATGGCACAGACAAGTAAAAGCTATATTTATTTTAGGGTTTCTTTTTTAATTAAATTAGAATTGACCCTATTTCTGTCGTCATTTACTCACCCTCATGCCAATGAAAACCTGTATGACTTTCTTCGTGGAACACAAAAGATGATATTTAGAACCATTTTATTGCTTGTTATTTCCACACCCTTACAAGGAATATGTCTGGAAATCACCATAAAAGAGGTGCATGACTTGTGCACTTTATTCCAAGGCTTTTGAAATTATATGATAGCTTTGTGTAAGTAACTGACTAAAAAAAAATTAAGTTATATGCCCTTGCTCCCCTTGGCACAGAGCGTTCTTGAGAATTCATTAAAATAGGATTGAGCAAGTTGATTGTTCATTATGAATGTTCTTTAAAAAAAAATTGTTTTGTCAATTTGGCTCACAAATTCATGATTTATTTATGATTGAGATGTTGTTACATCTCTCCATACATTGGCAAGGACAGCTACAGTATGGCCGTTTTAACTGAAAAGTGAAAATTACTATGAAATGGATGCAGAAGAGTTATAATATACTGTAGGAGTCATGTGGGATGTGTGTGGACCACTTTTTTGATGCAATATATATTTATTTATTTTACGGTGCATGAAAGCTCCAATCTCCATTGCATGGAAAAAAGATTTCTATCTTTTTTGTGTTTAACAGAAAAGTCATACTGGTTCAGAACGACATGAGGGAGAGTAAATGTCAAATGATGACAGAATTGACATGCTGGTGAATGATCTCTATAATTTTCGAAATTCAAAGAGCTTCAACCAAATTATAATGTAAATCTAACCCAAAAAGTGAAAGTTGCATCTAAAGTGCCAGGTCTAACATAGTCTTTCTGACTAGGTGTAATAATCTGAACAGTATTTTTAATGCTTAACATCTGCTGAGCTACACAGCTTTTCCATGAAGTCAATGCACTAGAAGCTGCTGTCAGGGGAAGAGTGGTGGCCCATACAGCCATTTTCCACAGGGGTTTTCCTCTTGACCCAGGGCCAAGTGTAAAAAAGGTAGATTCCCGACTGTGCCTGAACTTTTCTTCATATCCCCTGTATCTGTTGGGCTGTGTTATGTCCTATGCTTCAGATACTGTAGCTGTGACACAATCACCCACCTGTGTACCAATCACTGCTACACAAGTTACATTAAGTTATGTTTATAAATTAAATGGCTGTTGGCCATATCACCCTGGCTCAAAACTGCAGGGCTGAGCCTGGTTAGTACCTGATGGGAGACCTCCTGAGAAAACCTGGTTGCTGCTAAAAGAGGTGTTAGTTAGCCCAGCAGCGGGCGCTCACCCTGTGGTCTGTGTGGGTCCTCCTAACACCCCAGTGTAGTGACGGGGACACTACATTGTCAAAGATCACCATCCTTCGGATGAGACGTTAAACCGAGGTCCTGACTCTCTGTGGTCATTACAAATCCCAGGATGTCCTTCGAAAAAGAGTAAGGGTGTAAACCCGGCATTCTGGCCAAATTGCCCCTTGGCCTCTGTCCATCATATACCCCTTTTCCACCAAAAAAGATAACTGGTTCGGAACTGGTGCTGGTTCAAAGTTGGTTTCGGAGTTGCTGAACCGCTTCAGAACCTGTTTGTTTTTCCACTGACTAGAGCGCCCAGGGAACGACGTCGTTACGTCACTGTTTACGTCGCCATACGTCTTAGCTGAGAAACGCTTGCAAATACAACATTACTTTGGGATTATATCTAACTCGTGTACCAAGAAGGGTTTAAAAACAATTGAAATATGTAAGTCTTTAAATCTTTTCGTTTGATATGTAATATATTCTGATAAGTTTTCTTTTTTGCTTATAATGTCTTCAATAAAAAAATTACAAAAAATAGAAACGCTTGCGTTAACTTCAAGCATAACAATTACAAAGGCGGACTTTGCGATCCTATATTATTATGGTCAGAAAAGATGTTTAGGACACATCTAAACCCGCCGCCCAGCCCACGTAAGCATGACGTGGTAAAAGAACGGTTCTAGTCCAGCAAAGAGTTGGTGCCGCTTTGGAACCAGTATTCCTGGCCGAGAACCGGTCCTTTGGCTGTCGAAACATAAAGAACTGGTTCGCGCGCAGGCACCGGCTCCGAACCGGCTCTGAAAATGCTTTGGTGGAAAAGGGGCTATGGACTCCTAATCATCCACCTAGACTGCTTGGCTGTCTCCTCTCCACCAGTAAGCTGGTGTGTGATGGGCGTTCTGGCGCAATATGGCTGCCGTCACATCCACAGGTGGATACTGCACATTGGTGGTGGTTGAGGAGATCCTCCCTTCCATGTAAAGCACTTCTGAGTACCCAAAAAAGCACTATATAAATGTAACTAATAATTATTGTTACATACCAAAACTGAATACAGCTCGGTCTAAGATATGCATTTTGCCTCAAGACAGATTTATTTGGTGCTTGGTGCTTTGGAAGTAGAGTCATAGGCTTTGAGACTGAGCAAAAACTAAAGTCTTTAAGTTTATTCAAACATCTCCTGACATTCAAAATTTAACCATCAAAAACAATACAGCAACTGCAAAAGAAACCATAAACCTGAGAACCGAGCGTGTTCGGGCCAAAACTTAGACGAGTGCCTCGGCAACGTGTCAGGTCAAGTCTCAGGTAACTTAAAATAAATGTGTTTCTACCAAGTGGACCAGAGTAGACCCAGATTCTTTTAAAATATCATGCCAACTTCCATTATTTGTTTGGGCACTGAACAATGCTTTTTTTATTTAAAACAAATACACATCAATGATTGCATGACAATGTTATCCCCCTTCATCTCTGTCAATCCGTGCTTCTTTTGTAAATGACCAAACCCTACAGCACACTGGTGCTTGCTTTAGTGACACACACTTCATATAAACTGCCTTTTGCAATACCCTAAGTCATTCAAGAATAAGCGCAGGATTTGCTTTTTACTATTAAAGGAATAGTTCAAGCTTTTATCCACATTTAAACATTGATGTTTATATATGAATAAAAGTCTAAATTCAATCTGTTCGGTGCAGTAAAGTGAAGTTGTCTTTTCAGAAAATTTGGACTAAACCACTATGGATTAGTTGTGCAATCTTTTTATAAACTTTTTGTAGTGTCAAAGCGGTAGTCCCAGATCAGACTGGGTTAAAATAAAGTTGCTGTCAGGTCAGACTCAGGTCTAATTTTATCAGGTCTGTCTCTGGTCAACTTTTTATTTATTTTAAATTTATTTTACGGGACATCAGGTTCAGGTAAGAAGTGATTCAGGCCAAATAGAGTGCCAAAGTTACGACGTCACTCTGTAAGCCAAAAGTGAAGTATTTTAGCACTACTGGTTCCCTCGCTCTAAAGTCTATGGGATTTTTAAATGGGTTTTTGCTAAATTGCCTGAAATAAGGTCTGTGGTGAACAAAGCCTCTAAATATTTTCACGTTTTGATCTATGACATAAAACACACCAGTTATAACCTGCTTGTGTTTTTTTAAACTTTATTGTGTCTGCTTGTGTTTTTAAAAAACTTTATATAGGCTTCAAAATGTATACATTTTGGATTAACTTGTAAAGATTATCTTGATATAACAAAACGTGTAAGGGTCACAACTCTTTGTTAAACACAGATCTTATTTTTTGCGATTTTCCAAAAGTCTATGGGGAAAATGCATAGCTTTTCGATCGAGGGAACCCATGCGCCGCTAACTTCCGAGTTGTCCTACAAAGTGACGTCATCACTTCGGCACTCTATTGAGTCAGGTGCAGATTTTAAGACTCTGAGAAAGCCTCTACTCTTGATGTAATGTAATTGTATAGTTACAATAGTAACAATTGTATTGTAATTGTATTGTAATTGTAATATAGAATAAATAATAACATAATATATATATATATATATATATATATATATATATATATATATATATATATATATATATTAATAGACTCTTTAATGTTTAAAATATATGTTATATTTAGCCCCTTTTTTTGCCAAGTGGAAACTCTGACCCATCTTACCTGGAATGACAAGGATGAGCATTTTAGGAGGGTTTGGCCCTTTGCTGACAGCATGCAGGTCTGTTGGTCCATACTTGAGCAGCTCAGTGATTACACCTCTACAGTAGACATACTCCACAGAGGGATCCTCTCGGGCCCCTCAGATCCGGGACTGCGCATCACATCAGACCGGATCAGCTCCACACAGTTCTGGGCCTAAGTTTAGAAACCAATAACTAATTATATAGACAGTCTCAGATCATCCAACTACAACTTGATGATTGAATGTACAGTAATAGAAACTAAACAAAATAACAACAACAACAACAACAACAAAAAAACTGCATAATTAATGTTAGATCAGCATTTGGTGATTATGATCACAAGCTGTGGAACACTGTCCCAGACATTCAACAATCAGTTCACTCAATTAACGTTTTTAACACGTAATGTGGCCTTTAACACTTGTCCATAATTTTAATAAATTTTGACTGCACAAGTGACATGTCACTGACACCATGTATGCAGCAGTTCTGCTCTCTGATGACATTCAACCTCTGACATCTAATGACTTAATGACAGCTTGCAACACACTGAACATTAGAGTTTAGAGTCTGTTATCTCAGTCTAAGTCCTCTGATCAGTATCAGTTCAGGCTCAATATGTATAGAGAAACAGCAGGATAGGAAAGAACGAAATAGAATATGGGTCATTTACATCCAAGACATCATTTACAGCTTTCGATTATGTTAACTTTCGATTATGTTAAGCTTGTCAGTGCAGAACTTCTTAAATTAACTATAAATTAAAAGTCTAGTATACTCATTAAATTTACCTATGACTTTACACGCAATTACAAAGATTGTCCTATGTGAATGACTATTGCATTTCTTACCAAAAGTTGATATTCTTTTTAGTGTTTGAGAGCGGAGAAAGTTTGTAATTAGAGATGCAATGACATTTACCGGTAATCTTCCCAAAGCAAAGACCATTCAACCAAAGGAGCGAATCGCTCTACTGTTTCTTCTTCATGTTTTGAAGTCCGCGAACCAACATGAGCTTATCGCCACCTAATGTACTGTATGTACGGATCAATCTACACTACTACATTTATTTATTACCTGGAGAGAAGAGGGTTGATTTAAGCTTCAAAGCAAAGATAGAGCGGTTGAGAATTTTTCTTTATTTTTCTTGTTTTATTAATTTTATTTAATTTTGGCCACCGTGGTTCTCTTTTACACCAAATACTTCATTCATTCATTAGGCTAGTCATTTAAGTCATATCCGACTCTTGGTGAGTCTGGGCCATCTCTTGCCATACGTGAGAGACTGACTGTCCATTAATTTTCTTGGCCATGATTTTTTTTCTGGGGTAGGTCGCCAGTTCTTTCCCCAACCCTCCCCATTACATGTATTGGGACTCACACGACACGCATTCACACACATACGGACAATTCAGCATCTATAATTCACCTATCCTATACTGAATGTTTTTGTATTATGGGTGAAACAGAAGCACCCAGAGGAAACCCATGCTGAACTAAGTTCATTATTAGTTCTTTAAAAAAAAGGAACTAAGTTCACATATCTAAAAATGAACTAGTTCACGTTCATTTGTTAAATGCTTTTTAAGATAGGCCACTATCTTACTCAATCGAACCTCTTTACCATCCATTACCAGCTGCAAATCACTGCCACTCCAAAATCCTCCTGCCAGCCATCCCCCTGACCACGGTTCTCTTCGGCTTTTTAGAGCAGCCGTCCTTCCGATCGTCACATAAAATAAATAAATAAATTTTAAAAATCACATTCAGTAACAAAACCTAGTGACGAAAGTGGCGCCTTGTGCGCTGCCATGGTCCACTGGGGAGACACTGGAGGACACTTCCGTAACATCTTTACCATCCATTGGTCCCAGTGGACCATGGCAGTGCCACTCCTCCACATGGCATGGCAGCGTATTTGTTTTCATTTCATAATTTTGAATCTTCTGAATCTTTATGTAATCCTTTTCTGTCTTTCTTTCTTGTAATTAATTTGCTTCATTCTTACAGAGTTGTGCACTGTTTGTTTTTTTGAGGGATTTTATGTGATTTTGCATTTTGCCTTATTGTTATTGTGTTTTCTTGCATTAATGAAAAAAGAAAGAAGCTTTTTTATTTTTTTTATTGCAGAATGACATAACAGGAGGAGACTAACACAAAGAAAAATATATTAAATAGTTGACAGAGAGAAACATAGTTTCAGAATTTTTATTGTAATTTTGAATGATTTTAAACTCATTTGAAACTTACCTGAAATTTAAAATGTACAGTATATTACGATTGGCAGTTAAATTATTTTCATTTTAAAATATAAAGAACCTAGAGTATTTTTAAAGTATTTCTGTAAAAGGCCAGGGACAGAAAAATTGAACATTTCCATAGAATGGCCCATATGAAATTAAAATGATGTATCAATCTGAATCAGAGAGATAAAACTTAAAACAGAAGCAAGGTGAAGGACCTATAACTGACCTTCTCATCTGATCTGCTTCAGCGCAAACACCCACTCGTCAATGTCCAAATGTTTGTGAGACCAATCAAAGCATGCAGGATTTTTGTTCACAGAAGCGCAAACCGAGCGTGCGAACGCTTCACTTCAGTTAACGATCATATCATACAGTGCAAGATGAGATACGATGCAAGTAGCAAAAATATACGGCTGTTTTTCGATGTAAGTTTTAAATGGCCGACATAAATAATCAGTTTGATCAAAGATAGTTGAAATTATAAGCTCAATTTAACAACACAAGCACCCTATTGAATATATTGCCATTATTATCGTATAAATATATTCAATAACGTTTCCTCGAATGTTTTCACCGCTTGTCTGTGTTTACGTAACTTGCATAATTAAGCCAGAAGGGGGCGACAAGTGACTGTCTTTATGAGTGAGCAATTGAACCATTAATTAAATGAACAGATTAGTCCATAAACATTGATTCATTCAGGAAAGAAAAAGTAGTATCAGATCAAATACTTAATGCTTTTAAAACTACTGTTGTCAATTTTTTTGGCCATCAAAACAACTTCAAATGAGATCAGGAAAATCAAAATTTTCTTGAGGAGCATGCCCCCAACCCCCTTGCAATAAAATACTATTCCTGGGTATTTAGAAAACCCTATGTACAACCCTGTGCAAAAATACTAGTGATTCTATATGTTCTATTGTATTCATTATATAAAGTCTTGCATTTTCAATACTAATGCAAGAGTCTTGAATGTCACTGTTTATAACACAGAGCGTTCATCCTTTGCTATGATGCTTAAAAAAATCTTGGGAACCAAAATTAAGAGTATACCCACTTCTCCAGGCACCACTACATCACTGGTGGTGGCTGTTGTGTGCATGTAAGACATGCTGCTGCTGTTGCTGCACTATCGGTTTATGAAGTATCCCCAGCAGATCTATACAGGTGAAGCTGGGGAAGGTGGAGGTTTTCTGAAAGCACGCAGCAGACTAGGCTACTAACACCAAACACTGCCAGAATTTGAATGTTGAGCTACAGCTCATTGGCCTCTTATGCAACAGCAACCAATCAGCTGCTCTATGTAGAGATAACGATGTGTTCACTACCAAATGAGTCAGCCTGTGCCATCTTGATTTTCTATTTAAAGATATAGGTAAAATAGGCATGTATAGTGTGAGAGTCTTCACTGAGCAGGTTACATGTTCTGAACCATATCGTCTTAACCATAACCATTTCACCCAATTATTAAATAAAATGTAACTCCATTTAACATTCATTTTGCCTATGTGTGATAATGCATTGATTTTGATCAAATTTTGATATCAGGTCCACATAGCACATTCCAATAGTTTGCATCATCAACATACTCTGGAAAGTCCCCTTTGCCTTCATTTGGTCATCTCTCTCTCTCTCTCTCTCTCTGAGTTTGTGTGTGTGGTGCAAGAGAGAGAGAGAGAGAGAGCAAAATAGTTTTTGTTCTAGAATTTTTATGCTGGAGACTAAAGAAAACAAAAGATAAGGCGCAGCGAAAGATGACTGCATATGCCAGTTTGATAGGAGACATGGATTCAGGGCTGGACAACTGAGAATGTTACAACTAGGAAAGGCCCGCTACATCTTTATACTGCATTTAATATGTCCTCGCCCTGTAAATTCAAGCAATGGTGTCGTGACATGTGTCAAAAAACTCACTTTGACCTCTCTGAGCTATCATTTTCAGTGGATGTTCTAGGGTGAGGACTCAAGCGGGTCGTAATGGCCACACAGCAGTGCTCTACAAAAACTTTTAGCCTATACCTTTGGATTTTAAATAGAATCTTTATCTTGTCACATGCTGTGAGCTTTCATAAAGACGAATGCACACAATTAACTGAACTGCCCTCTGTTGTATAGCTCACGTATAAACTGTCTCAACGGCAACTGTTTTAAATATCAGTTTTAACCGTCATGAGTTCCACAGTGATATCTGGATATAATCCACTCTCGTACAGAAATATGTTGAATCTGATTTTCTGCCACGGTTGTAACGGCCAGTAAAATGTCAGCACTAAATCCAAGTAAAGCACAAAAGGCTCCAATACTGGCTCAGGCAGTAATCTCAGTATTCTTTCAACACACTATCACAAAATCACGAGTTCAATCACTGAAAGAAAATGAACTGATTAGAACTGGTAAAAAATCATGTAGTAAGAGCCAAAACGGAAAAAAGTTCCCCACACATTTTATTAGATCAAGATTACTTTTAGGAAAGAGCATGCAATCTGACATTATAGGATATGGTACCTGTGTTTCTCATGTTGGACAGACACTGTGACATGGGCTTAGATGCAGATTTCTTATACAGAATCAGGTGTCCTGAGTTTCCGCCTGAAAGTAAATCCATATGCAGTCAGCAGCCAGATCCATGTTTGATGTATCACGTCCAATACCACAAGTAAGTAACACATTGTCGCCTAGCAACATAATTTAAAAAGTGTTCAGAGAATATCTGGAAAGTCATACAACTGTTACCTGTCAAAAAGATACATTTTGTGATGACTAAAGTCAGTTTTAATAATAAAAAAGTGTTTAGTCATAATAAATGTTTGCAGAGAAAATATAGTTTAAAACACACTCTAATTTCAAACTTACTTAAATTTGTAAACCCTATGTGCTAATGGTGCCAACCAAGATTTATGAATTACAATTAATTAATGCTGCTTCATACAGGGTTTAAAGCATACAATAAAATAATTGTATAGCCTTTCCACAAATTCTTCTCATATTGAAATGCAAATGTATATAATAATAATTAATGGATTACATTAAAGTGTGTTGTTAGTAAATTAAATCACTTTGAACAAGTATTTGTTTTATTAAATTTATATTCACATTCTTTGCAGATGGTTCACTGTCCTACTGTACATCCCATTGAGCAAGTAAAATAAATCTAAACTGGCAACCTTTGTTTATACTATTAAACAGGAAGAAATAAGCATAACTATATCTGGTTAAGATTGTCAGATCATTCTTAAATGTATGCTTATAGCCTTGGTCTAAAGAGCATTGCTCATATACATGCAGTGAGTATGCCAATAATTCCATGCTTGTGACCTGACATTCTCACATCTCAATCTAATAAAAAAAAAAAAAATATTACTGGAAACACATGTAACGTCTAACTACACACACATGCACACTCAAACACATTTTCACAGAGCTGTTTGAGGACAATAGGGAATATTTAGTGCACCTGTGAAAACACTATCAAAATATTAGAGATCTGTTGTTTAAATATGAAAAAGATAGATTATAATGTTAAGTATTTCCTGAATATATGCATGACAATGAGAATATCATTCATTTATTATGACCAAATCGTACGAATTCCAACGAATGATTAAAAAGCGTCTAAATTTGGTAACAATTCATACGACCTCACTCGACACGAATTAGTACGATTTTTGCTAAATCGTACATATTTTACGAATTGGCCAATTCGTATGAATTCATACGAACCTACCACTGACCCCGCCCCTAAACCCAACCATCACGTGGATTTAGACAAATCGTACAAATTCGTACGAGTGAGGTCGTATACGAATTAGTACGAATTAGTACACTTTTTAATCATTTGGATCAATTTGATCACTAGAATTGGTCGTGGAATAGCGTAGGGTCCGTGTAACGCTTCACAATTCAATTTTCTGACCATAAAATGCAAATGAAAAAAATAAAAAAATGGAAACCAGACATTCATTTTCTTGTTTTTCCAGTTACATTATCAATGTACAGTTCCTCTTTTTTCAATTTTACTTGTGCTAAATTGTGACTTCAGAAACAAACATTTGAATTAATGAAATCTAACTGATTTTTTTTCATTTTCGTCTTGTTTTTTCATCCAAAAACTGCTATGTCGTTTTTTGTCTAAAACCTACTTTTGCGAACTAGTCCCTGGTTTTTTGCCCAATCAGGACTAAACCAGTCTAGGCCTATCTCTGGACTCTCTAGATAAATAATTATCGAAAAAAAGTTGAAATTTTGCATTTGGTTGGCTACAACAGGGTCATTTAGAACAGTGGTTTTCAATCCTGGTCCTGGGGACCCACAGCTCTGCATATTTTATTTGTCTCCTTTATCTGACACACCCAGTTCAGTTCATAGAACTCCCCCCCCCCCCCCCAAAAGGCACAAATTTGGGATCCATGGAGACTATGAAATTAACTGCAAAGACACACTCACATATATTGCATAATGCATTTGGAGATGACAGCTTCAACCAAGGGTCATTCACAGCTCACCTGTTTGTCCTGGATTGTAAATAAGTTTGTCTGTTTGGATGAAGGTCAAAGGTAACGTCTGAACATGATTTTGCTCTCTTCAGTCGCTCTGAAGACCTTCCCTTGAACAAAGAGGAAGATGGCAGAGACACTTTGGATTTCCATCCCACACTCAATATCCAACATAAACACACACACACAAACACAGTGAAAAATACACAAAATGAAATTATAACCACAGCCAACCCCTCCCGTTCAGTGACCCAATAAAAAAGAAAACACAAACTACTCACATACAAAAGATTTTACACTTGTAAAACAAAAGTACATATTCATAAACCAAAGCAACAAACACTTTTACTCAGAAACAAAATTAACTCAGTTTAGACAGAACTCAAAACAATAAAAATAAAGTTATGTCTACAAGAGCCATTAAATTGAGACTCACCCAGGCAAAGCAGCAGTGCAGTCACAGCAGGTTTAAATCCTGCCCTCAGATAAATCACAGGAACCCTTGGACATTGTCACACCTGCCAAAGATAAAAAAAAACAAACAAAAAAACATTTACTTAAGCCCTATTCGCACGGGATTAGTATTACCTGGGGACCATGTGTAAATTTGAAATTACCCACCCACATCTGAATTTCGTGTGGCGCATTCGCACACGGGATAAGCTTAAGCCTGTGATTTTACTCGAATTTACTGACTTATCTCCCGGATATGATGTCATTAGGCTATAGCTTTGAAATGTCTTGTCTTTATTATGTCTAGCTGTATATAATAAACAGAAGAATTGTCCTTACCATATCCTGCTAAACATGTCATTCATCTCCATCTAATCGTTCTTTTTGTTTTTGCTCTTCTGATGGTTTTCAGCTTTCTCTTTCTGCAAATTGTATAGTTGTCTACTAGCGATATGATCCCGCACCCAAAATACTATCAAAACACTCCAACTCAGCCTCTATTCTCCGCGAAAGATGGATAAAAAGGCGCAGATGAAACAAAAACCTTGAAAAAATTATATACGATCCGGCCAAATCACAGAGATGTCGATTCGCACGGGACTAATATTATCACAGGACCTCGGTGTTCGGCGAAATATAGTAGGTAATTTGCGGGGGAATTTTTACTTTACAAATTACAGACATGGCCGATTCGCACGGGATTAAGATCACAGACAAACTCCGCAATTATTACAAATTACTACAGGTCACCAGATAATACTAATCCCATGCGAATAGGGCTTTAGAATAAAAACAAACTAAATTAACTTAAAATCGTACATACCACGGGAGGTTTCGTCACTCGTCTTATGAGAACACACTGAAAACATACAAGCAGTCTCCCGTTAACCAAGAAAAGTCTTTAAAATACGGAAACTTACCTGGCAGCCAGGCACGTGCACACATAGACATCAAAGGGGGCTTGAGCACCTGCCCTTTTTATTCCTGGAGAGAAAGTGCCCTTTTTTTTCTGGGGTGCTTTTTTAATTTTTAAAAAAATAATATATATTCCTTTTTGAGCACAGCTTCCCTGTCAAACAAATATATTTATTGAATAGTGTATCTAAATATCAGGTCTGAACATAGACAGTAGGGTCTGAAGCGCCGATCAAGAGTTAACGCGTCTGCTCTAGTGAGCTCGCGCTGCGCCGCCGTTTGGACTTTGAACCGAGCGGATAAACAGTCCGTGAGACGCGCGCGGTTCAAATGAGTTTCGTTCCGCTTTTGGCACATAAACATTATCGAACATTTATCGAACTCGACATTGATATCGAGCATTGGCAATATTGACTCGAAATTGAATAAAAATATATAAATTTAAGACGTGGCTGAATGTAATTTATGACCTTGTATGGAAAATCCGGATGTTTTTATGACTTTTCATGGCCTAAAATTCTTATTATTAAAGTTAATGACTTGCATACATCAATAGTCTTTCCCCTGGAATTTAGAAATCTAAATTGGTGAATTTAGAGGAAATCTACAGATGCAAACAGATGGAGGATAGTAGGTTTAAAACAAACTCCATCTAAATGTGGATTTTGAAGGTTTTATTTGATGATGATACAGTCTTCCCTCAAATGTGAAACTAAGTCCATGTCACTATCAGGTGTATCAAATATATAGCATAGAAAACATGCACATTGTGGCATGGTTTCCTTTGCTGCTCAATAAACCTGGTGAATACTAGGGAGAACATGAACTGATTATTTTGAAGACATCTTTTGAAAATGAAACAACTGTGTGAATTTGAGGAAGACAAAAACATTTTATACATTTTATAAAAAGTCAGAGTTGTGTTAATATATATTTTTGTTTAAAAAAAAGTCAAAAGAAAAAAAAAGTAATTTTGAGAAGTGCCCTTTTTTCACTTGACCCCTGCCCCTCAAAATGTCTGTGCACGTCCCTGCTGGCAGCTATCCCAAGGCCCAGTGCACACCAGAGAGAAAACCAGAAACTCTCCTACTAGCCACATCATGCTAATGTAAACATCAATCAAGTTCGAGATTAAAACCCACCACTACCAGGCAGGACCCATTGTGACGCATACCTGGCAAACAAACCACTCACATTTTTATACTCCCCAAACTGTGCACTGATAGGCTCACTTGGCATGACAAACCAATCACAGCAAGGGCTAAACATCTCGCTGCTACATTCGGCACTGATAGGCTCACAGGGTTAGCGTGACACCAACCAATAACAGCAAGGGATATACATACCCTGCTACAAATATTATAAGTTAAAACACTTTCAATCATTGATCTATAAACAAATGGATTCGGCGACTCAAAACTGGGGTTGGAGATAAAACCTGACTTTTCAAATGAGCGTGAACGTGAACTGCGCGTGGCGTGCTGCTCATTCATTCCTGACAGAGTGAGCGACGCTCTCGTTCACGTTCATTGTATGAAAAGTGATTCGTTCAGTTCAGCGTTCGGCGAAAATATGAGAGTTCAGTGAACGCGTTCATGCACAACACTGCTTGTGCTTGTGTTGATCGAGCATTCATCGAGAAAGTAAAACAGGCTTTACCGCTCTGTATTTACTCTGTAGAGCTGAACAGCGGCCATAGACTGGGACAGCGGCGTCAGGGATCGATCATTGTCGCCGTAACGTTACTTGCATCCACCACACCCGGCGAGTTTGGCCGCTTTCAACGGGCCTTCCAGCCTACATGTGATCATCACAAAGAGGGTTTTTTTATTACACTATTATTTGCTTTAAGATAATGCTTTACTTTCAACCTTTTTTTGGCATAGTTTAGTGTAGGAAATAGTATTTCACATGACTTTGATTTTACTTTATTGACACTGTCATTTCCGGATGGTATTCATTCATTAAAAATAAACAAGTTCCGTCTTTTAAACTTCTCCTCAACGTGCATGCAGTGTAAATAAAGCAGTTGCATCAAAGTTAGTCCACGGCCACGCCCCCGTGCTAATGGTACCGCCCACGGCGCAAATTACAAGACGAAAATGAAAAAATCATTTAGATTTCATTTATTCAAATGTTTGTTTCTGAAGTCACAATTTAGCACAAGTAAAATTGAAAATCGGGAGAAAAAAGTAACTATACATTGATAATGTAACTGGAAAAACAAGAAAAATGAATGTCTGGTTTCCATTTTTCATTTGCATTTTATGGTCTGAAAATTGAATTGTGAAGCGTTACACGACAGCGTAGGGTTTTCTTATTTTTTTCTTCTCATTTTAACAAAATATTTCATCAAAAGCTTCATAAGCCTTTTTTTTACTGGAGCTCAGAGTTGAATGCAAGAAATCTGATGTGGTTTTGATAATTAATTCTTAAACAAAACCTTGCTTTTAATATGGAGCCACACACAGAAAAATGTCATAAATGAATAAAGAATATCCTATTGCAAACATGATGTTTATTTAAAGACAAGCTTTTAAATAAATTAGGCCCTTAATTAGTTTTAGGTAAAAAAAAAATAATAAAAAACTGTACTGCGAAATCAATTTCATGTCATGGATTACCGCAATTAGACCATCAGTGACCGCAAACACTTGCTTTTGCAATGCAGCATCCACACCAACACCACTTGTCAGTGTAATATGATTAGTGTGACAAACAAATTACTACACTTTCACTATGCATTAATCTAAACTTCTGTTTGCACGTTATCAGTTGCGTAACCACTGAGAATTGTTTAAAAGCAGATTTCACATGTTTGACACAAAAGCACCAAGAAATGTTTCAAAATTCCAAGTGCCACACAGGAATGATTCACTTTGCTGTCTGCCATATCTGTAATATGTTGCTCAGTGGCCAGCTGTTGTTTTATGCTCCAGCTTGGTTGTAAATCTACACAAGATTTAGAGAGACACTTTGAAATCTGCTGCAGTGATTTACATGTATGACAGACCCAACAGGTTGAGGTACATCATCTGAGCTCTCAAATGGGGGATACTGCTGTCCATTAGAGGCACTACACAACCCACACACACATAACCTGTAGCCAAAAGGGTTAGAAACAGATGCATCCGAAATCTTCCAAGTGCCCCGTGCGGTTAAAGTCCATATTAGTGTCTTGCTCCCTGTGGGGCCCTTTTGTGCTTGAGTATGTGTGTGTGTATACAGTGAGAAGGATGTGATTTACACATGCACGGGTCAGGAGGAGAAAATGCCTGGTGTTCGGTATTGCACCTGGCCCGTCATATCTGGTCAAATCAGTTTCTTCTTTCTCCTTTACTGAGACATTTATGAAACAAGTTCGTCATCACTACAACCTCTAAATCCTGTCTGAATACATCTGAGCACAAAATATTCCACTTCTAAACACCTGTACCTCTATTCAGTGAATAATACAGAATTTATTGTTAAAGGATTAGTTCACTTTAAAAAAAACTTTTGCTGATAATTTACTCACCCCATGTCTTCCAAGTATGTCCATGTCTTTCTTTCTTCAGTTGGAAAGAAATTAAGGTTTTGATGAAAACATTCCAGGATTTCCTCTATATAATTGACTTCATTGGGAACCAAACGGTTCAAGGTCCAAATGAGAGTTTCAGTGCAGCTTCAAAGGGCTTTAAACGAAACCAAACGATGAATAAGGGTCTTATAAGCGAAACGATCTGTCATTTAAAAAAATTATTAAAAAGTTTACGTTTTATAAGCACAAATGCTTGCCTTGCTCTGTTCTGTGAAGAGCGTTCGTGTACTCTCCTGTTCAAACTTGTTCATCAAAATGAACAAATCTTTTTCAAGTCATGACTCAAAGGGTCCTAGATAAGACCCTTATTCATCGTCTGTGTCGTTTAAAGCCCTTTGAAGCTGGCACTGAAACTCTCATTTGGACCTTGAACCGTTTGGTTCCCAATGAAGTCCATTATATGGAGAAATCCTGGAATGTTTTCATCAAAAACCTTAATTTATTTTCAACTGAAGAAGAAAGATGTGGACATCTTGGACTGACATGGGAGTAAATAATCAGCAAAAGTTTTTTTTTAAAGTGAAATTCTCCTTTAAGGAACTACTGCACCCCAATGCAGACTTTATGCATTTATATTTGCTAATAATTTAGCAAGGCATTAGCCTGGCATGCCAGACCTACATCTAGATGTTAGGTCTGGAAACTCTTCATTGACAGGGCTCAATTCGAGGGTGGGATAAATGGTTGTCTTTCAAATTCTCTCTGCACGCAATTGGATAGCGCTAAAGCCAATCAGAGCAATGAAGAAGGTGACGAACTCAGCGGAGCAAGTGATATATTAAACTTTTACCGCATCCAGTCCAGCTGTCAACATTGTATATTGAAAATAAGGGAGATTTCCCGAAATCCATCCCCAACATAAGGGATTTTTGTTTTTGTTTTTTACACGACCCACAAACTTTAAAAATAAAACACTAATCATTAAAAGCCTAAAGTGTATAACTAGCCTACATATGTGTGAGAGAAAGTGACAGTATGTGTGTGTATGAGAGAGAAAGAGACAGTGTGTCATTAAAAAAATAATATCATAGAGAATGTTTAAATACTAATATCAACTTACCAGGGAAACGGAGGCGGAGTAGTGGCGCTTCGGAGTGGTGGAGATAATTCGGGAGAGGTCCGTGCACCTTACCGATCAAAGCGCGCGCTGACATGGAGTAAAACCTTTATCCTCGACGACAAAATGACAAGTTGATAGTTTCGCCACAGCTTTTTTGTAACAGCGCTCGCGGCGCCGGCCGCATCCGAGGATGAACGACTTAAAACCGAATATGTCCGCAGCTGGCTCTGACCGTCGCAACTCTGTCGTCATTATGTTAAGCCCGCCCGCCAACTCTATACACGATGTGATTGGCCCGGCCAGAGTTGGGCCTTTCCAGCTAAACCGTCTATGGAGAGTTGCTAGACCACACTTTGCGGCAAAATAATTTTTGCTGCCGCTAGGGTGCGTCTAGATTTCTAGGCTAGCAAGGCATCACTTTGCACGTTAATAATTCAAATGGGATTCTCAAAAGTATTACAACCAATAAGCTTTAAATCATACACAACATTAAATCACAAGATTATGTGTGATCTGGTTCACTGCCCATAGACAGTGCCACTCTCTCTGTACTGGTGTGGCTGCAATTATGCCATTTCCTGCCTTCATGTTACTTGTGTCAGATTCACTCACCAGATTTCATTACTGTTGACATTTCAAATAAAAAACCATTGGCAATGCTCTTTGTCTGGCATGGCCTGTCCAGCATCAGGTCTCTGTTATGCGAGGTGTTGGGGAAAACTGGTTTAGGGTCACCCTCTGCTGCCATGGATTAAACACACAGCTGCAAGATGACTGACAGACTGACACCACTGCCAGCATGCACCTTCCAACCTTTGTGTGTGTGTGTGTGTGTATATATATATATATATATGGCCTACATATATATATATATATATATATATATATATATATATATATATATATATATATATATATATATATATATATATATATATATATATATATATATATATATATATATATATATATATATATATATATATATATGTATATTTGCTAACTAAATAGAGATGCCCATTACAATATTCTCTGTGCACAGCCAAAACATTGAGGACACTTGGCTGTTTTCTTTATATCTCATGGGTTGACTTTCCAAAGTTTGTTACACTAGGTAGGCTATATTGTAGATTTACCTAGACTTTAAACTAGAAAAGTTTAAAAACAAATGGATAAATAATCATACATGTATTTCAATATTCATTGTTGATATACGAACTTACTGACCATTTCCAACAGTCTCAGTGCTAATGGAAACACCGTATATGTGTTTTCAAATGTGAATTTGAGAGTTTTTATATTACGTGGAATATATTTTCATCAGTTAACTGAGCACCATATAGAGTAAATGTAAAACAGGCTACTTTTGTTAGCTTCCAAATGTCTTGTAAATGTCAGCAGATGGTCAGGAGCCACATGAAATCATTCCGTGGAAGGCAATACATCATTTCAGGCCTGTATGCCCTCAGAATTGTGATGAATTTTTCTTTTTCTTTTTGTAATAATTGATGCAAGACAATGTAGACATTCACACAAATCAACACAAAACACTGGCAATTGTGATATTTCAATATCTGACATTAAAAACCAAGATAAATTCTCTCCTCCATTAAAAAACAAACGTCAAAAATGAATTAGTGGGAAGATTTATGGAATTTTGAAGTCTCTGTGCAGGCTGAGAGCATGTGATAGATGAGCAACAGTACAAATGGGGAATTTGAAAACTGCTTATCTGCTGCTCTTTCCTCAAAAGACTCAAATCCTTTTGAATTTATGAACAGACAAAACATAGATTATTGTTAAAGAGGCTTTTAAACTCTCTGGTGGACTCAGAAAAAGACATACAAATTGGAAAATACATAAATACTAAATTCTGTCCACGAACTCTATTTTTCTAACCGGTGTTTACGGAATAAAAAACAGTGTTACATTAAGTTGAACTTAGTTCACCAAAAAATGAAAATTCTGTCATCATTTACTCACCCTCAAGAAGTTCCAAAGATATTTTGAAGATGGGTAACCAAACAATTGATGGAAGTCAATGGGGTCCATCAACTGTTTGATTACCCACATTCTTCAAAATATATTCTTTTGTGTTCAGCAGAAGAAAGAAAATCATCCAGGTTTGGAACAACTTGAGGGTGAGTAAATGTTGACATAATTTTCTTTTTTGGGTGAACTTTCCATGTAAGCCATATGATTGTCTGAGACAATAAAGACTGGTTTGGATCTTAAAAAAAGTATAATTCAAGTTTGTAGTCAATCGCATGAAAAGTTCACTTTTCAGGAGTGGAGAAAATGAATGACCTTTTGATTAATATGACGCTGGTGTGAGGAGCTGATGAAATGCCAGTGACTAGCAGAGAGACAGTCAGCATTTGATCTATAAGAAGGTCAAGTGAAAAGCAAAACAGCTAAGGAGCATGAAATCATCCATCCATGTGATTTTTATCAGTTTCCAGCCTTCTTCCAGCTGCAGCAGGTCTGGATGGTGGAGTGGGGTGGAGCGGCGTAGACCAGCGTGTGTTTTATTGCCTTTTACGCACCCTGTAAATCATTGACATTTTGTTTTCACTTGTTAGACTTCTATTAGATTACTTAGGGCTGGCACTGAACCAGCTCAGTGATATTTGACAATCAGGGATGTATTATGAAATATGTCTTCTGCTCAGAGATACTGAAGCCATGACAAACACAATGCCTTGTTTAGGCTTATAACTTTGGTTTGCACCACAAACAAACCTAATTTCACTGCAAAATATCAGTATTTTTATATATTTATGTAAATATCCTATTTTGCTTTCCATTAAAATATTGGTAACGCTTCCTTTTACAGTCCAGTTACGCATGTAAATACTATGTACTCATTTTAGTAACTACAATTACTGGGTAATAACTAGTACTAACCATGAACCTACCCCTAAACCTACCCCTGTTCCATGTACTTTCCTTATCTTAGCCTGTACTTTCTAGGTAAGTACACTGTAAGTACACTATACACTCACTGGCCACTTTATTAGGTACCCCATGCTAGTAACGGGTTGGACCCCCTTTTGCCTTCAGAACTGCCTCAATTCTTCGTGGCATAGATTCAACAAGGTGCTGGAAGCATTCCTCAGGGAGTTTGGTCCATATTGACATGATGGCATCACACAGTTGCCGCAGATTTGTTGGCTGCACATCCATGATGCGAATCTCCCGTTCCACCACATCCCAAAGATGCTCTATTGGATTGAGATCTGGTGACTGTGGAGGCCATTTGAGTACAGCGAACTCATTGTCATGTTCAAGAAACCAGTCTGAGATGATTCCAGCTTTATGACATGGCACATTATCCTGCTGAAAGTAGCCATCAGAAGTTGGGTACATTGTGGTCATAAAGGGATGGACATGGTCAGCAACAATACGCAGGTAGGCTGTGGCGTTGCAACGATGCTCAATTGGTACCAAGGGGCCCAAAGAGTGCCAAGAAAATATTCCCCACACCATGACACCACCACCACCAGCCTGAACCGTTGATACAAGGCAGGATGGATCCATGCTTTCATATTGTAGACGCCAAATTCTGACCCTACCATCCGAATGTCGCAGCAGAAATCGAGACTCATCAGACCAGGCAACGTTTTTCCAATCTTCTATTGTCCAATTTCAGTGAGCTTGTGCAAATTGTAGCCTCAGTTTCCTGTTCTTAGCTGAAAGGAGTGGCACCCGGTGTGGTCTTCTGCTGCTGTAGCCCATCTGCCTCAAAGTTCGACCGTACTGTGTGTTCAGAGATGCTCTTCTGCCCACCTTGGTTGTAACGGGTGGTTATTTGAGTCACTGTTGCCCTTCTATCAGCTCGAACCAGTCTGGCCATTCTCCTCTGACCTCTGGCATCAACAAGGCATTTCCTTCCCACAGAACTGCCGCTCACTGGATGTTTTTTCTTTTTCGGACCATTCTCTGTAAACCCTAGAGATGGTTGTGCGTGAAAATCCCAGTAGATTAGCAGTTTCTGAAATACTCAGACCAGCCCTTCTGGCACCAACAATCATGCCACGTTCAAAGTCACTCAAATCACCTTTCTTCCCCATACTGATGCTCGGTTTGAACTGCATTAGATTGTCTTGACCATGTCTACATGCCTAAATGCACTGAGTTGCCGCCATGTGATTGGCTGCTTAGAAATTAAGTGTTAACGAGCAGTTGGAAAGGTGAACCTAATAAAGTGGCCGGTGAGTGTAAGTACTGTACTGTAAAAGGAAGTGTTACCAAAATATTATGTAGTTTTTTAATTGCAAAATAAGAGGACATTTTTTTTAGGTTTTAGATTTTTGTTTTGTTGCAATAAAATAAACATATCTTTATCAGTTTACAATGTTGTGCTCTTTCATGTACATTCTTGTTTAAAATGTGATTTACCCAAGGGTCAAATTTATGCACGTTTTAAAACGAACGAATCTTCACTGAACTTTTAACCATCCCCATGTATGAACACTGTCATTTAGGAAAAAGCAATATGTTATGTCTGAGTGATCACACACTAAGAAAATGCTGGGGATCACAACTGGAGGCTGATTCTCCATATCCTGAAGTTCATTTTCACATGCTGGGGGTTCACAATGATGGACAACCATGAATAAACCTACCAACAAACTACCTTTCATTCACAGTGTTGGCCACTTTTTCAGTGTATTTGTTTCAATAGTCTACCTTTTCCACTTTTAGGCAAGAATATTCTATATGAATCTTGGGATTGGGAATCCCCGTAAGAGGAAAAAAATGGACAGTGACCAATTTGCTTGCTGCTTCCTTTTGGACACGCGTCGGAAAACAGCAGACAGCTACGCTGTGCTACTCAGCTACTTGTGAAACATCAACTAAGTTGTTTTGCCAAGTATCCATGGATAAATAATAACTGGCATACTCTTCGGAGTGTTACGTTAAACCTCTGACAAGTGAATGAATAAAAGCCAAGAGAAATGGAAAACGTCTTTCCTAAGAAAGCACTTCATCATGACTATGGTAGCAGGCTACTGCCTTATTCCCTTTAGAAGCAGATGCACTAACGTAAGTACTTTTGGCAAGACACAATTAGATAGTTCTTAAAACTTCTCAAATAGTTTTCACAAAATTACCCTAACCCTAATTGAGAAAAAGTCTGCCATTGATCTGAATCAGCTATCTGAATTTTTTCTTTTTTAGATCAAAAAACTGATATTTGAATGTTTCTGAAATGGAAAAGCAACATAGTGTAATCTCATACAGTACAGCAAAGTTGTCAAAATATGAACAGGAAGTTCCAAAAGAGCACAGGTGTTTATGCATGATGAGTGATAAGGCGTTTTTAAGGTTTAAACATCACCATACACTCAGTATATGCTTAGTTTGGAGGGATTCTGACAGCCAAATTGTAAGAAAAGAAAAAAAAGTTCTGCATGATTCATCCAGGTACCAAAAATAAAGGTGGGATAAGAGCCAGATGAGGCCTACATCCTTTACACCCCCACTCCAGTGCTGATGACCTCTAACCTTGTCTGAAAAGACTGGTGTGGGAAAAGCAGCACGCACTTGAACACAGCACATGCCCAGATTCCAAACAGGTGGCAGTCTCTCTGCTTAGCAACATTTGTTTTGGGGCTCTTTTGATGAGGTTATATGAAATAACAACAGGAGGGAACTGTTCCCCACCAGGTAACCAGGGGCAGTATATGGTGGGAATGTAACCTACTATATTAGACTGGTGTGGCCATGCACTGAGTGGAGTGAAACAGCATGGCTGGTTAACCATTTATGATCTTACAAGACACAAGAAGTGAAATCCACAGCCGTGCGGTAGTTTGTTGTCATGAAGACATCGCCCTCTTTAGGCAAAAAGCTGTAAACACCATCACAAGTTCAAAGCAATATGTTGGAAAACTGTAAAGACTTTAGGATTTGTAGAAAAGAACTCCAAAGTCATCCGATTATGTAAAAACTCCCTGCATATGTAATATCATGCCCTTTTTATTTCCTTAAATACAGTTTTCCAAAATCATTTTAGCTGAATTATATTCTTAAAACAGTTCAACAAGACAGACATTCCTTACATCAGTATATTATTTATACTTTAATTAACTACAATTAAACTAAAAATTAAAATGTAGAAATTACACACCAACTTCATACATGTTTAGAAGAACACGAATATGGACAGAAGAATATTGCAAACTTTTTAGATAAAAAGGTTTAAGCCATGCTGGGCCATTCACTAAAAGATTTCCAATAGAAAGGAAGAGGAATATCCACATCCGTCTTTTTGTTTGAAACCCGTACGTATGGCTCTGTGTATGATGGCAATGACTTCATAAACGTAAGATAGCTCTTAAACAGGCTATTGATATGTGATTCTACTACCATGAGAAGATCATTCAGATTTGAGTTGAGATTCTCCATGGATATTTCATTGTACAGCTCCTGGACTTTACTTTTGGCAAAGTCTCTGAGCTCAGACAAAGCTTTTTTAGCCTCCCGCATCCATTCACGAATCTTCTGTGTAATTTGTAAGTTCCCTGCCTCTTTGTAAATCCCATAGATGTGTGAGGAAATGTTTTCCAGTTTTTCAGTCCTGAGAGAGTTTATGAACACTTCTGCCCTATGGATGTGAACCCTGACTAAGTTTAACATGTCCTGGAACATCTTCTCCAACTTGAAGTTATCCCATCTCTCTATTGCCTGCATAATCTGATCCTTCGCTGATTTCATGGCAGACCTTAGATCTTTCAAAATGTTCTTTCCACTAATAACTTTAGTGGTACCAGGAAGAGTAAATTCTACTTTGTTGATATTACCTGAAACGGAGTCAGCAATGGCTTCCATGAGACTAAAAAACCATGTAGTAGCTCTATCAATTGCCTTTGAAATGGACTGCCTGGTTCTATTGTACAACTCTTCCCCGGTAAGCTTCTCCTCCAGACCTGGCAGGTGGAATTTTGTGTCCTTCAAGAACTTCATGGCAGCGTCCAAGAGAACCCGCATATTTGACTCATACTTCTGAAGGTATTCATTGGCGCTGCTGGAGAACCTTCTACTCAACTCTTGAAGATCCATCTGGGGAAAGTTCTCTAGTGTTCTCCTCCACATATTTTTACCCTGTTGTCTGAGCTGTTCAACTGAGGTCTGTAAAGCATCAATCATGCGTGGGATCTCCTGGTAAGCTCTGTCGATACCGTTGGAGAGTGCGTTTTTCAGTTTTAGGGCAGCACGGTTCAGGTCCATGCCAAGGTGATCAATGTGGTACTGGTTGATAAACTTGTGAAGAGCTGCTATGATAGATGGAAGTCTGTCTTTAAGCCCATTAATCATTTCTGAGAGTCCATTAATATGATACCCAAACTGAACGCTCAACTTCTCAGAGTTCTTCAAAGTCACCTTGAAACTCATCAGATCTGTGTCTTTGTCAGGAGTTGACTGGATAAACAATGAGGATATTTTGTTACAATATGTAAATAAGTTGAATAAATTGTTGACAAAAGATTATCACTCGCTTACCAAATATCTGCTGAACAGTTTCGCATAAAACTGAGATGGTGACCTCCTAGTGAACTGGAACCCAATGAAGCTAGCTGCTGGTGAGGACATCGAGGATGTGATTCCATTGTTGTGCGATGCATAACGAAAGCTCATGTCAGCAAAGGTCTGGCTTGCAATGTCAATGCCCAGTGTATGACGTGAAGGACTGTAGTGTAAAAACACATTCACAGTAACATTAGTATTGCAATTTCGCAATGCATAATGCACAACAAAGCCTATAAAACAGAAATTCAAGCGATTACCTGGAAACTGAAGACTCTTCACGTTTCATTCTAGAGAAACAAAAAAAAATAATTGGAAATTATGACAGGAGAATTTATAAATGTGTAGGTTTGAGAAATTGATGTGTTGTTCAGTTCTTACCTTAGATTCTGACTAAGATCATGCTTCCAGTTTATATTCACATCACGATGAATGAAGGTACTTTTTCCATCTAGACCCAGAGCTCCATTCTCAAAAATGATGGTGCCAATCACTAAAAATAAAATGTAAAGATCAATCATATATACACACAAAATATATGGATGTTTATTGGTTTGTTTAGAATTATATGATGTAATATATACAAGTCTTTAAAACTTACCATCTAAGTTATACTCCAGGAAAACCATGGTGGATGTGCAAGCGGACTTCATTGTGCAAACAATTCCTGACTCTGTGTTTTCTATATTTCCAGTCCATGTATTGTTGTAAACTGGGGTAGACATTTTGACAGTGGCTGACAGGGCACCAAAGGTTGGAATAAACACACCAGCAGGAAGATGGAGTGATATCTCTGGGACTTCAATTTTTTGTTCAGGGATGATAATAGTTGGCAATTCAAAATGATATAGTGTTTTTGTGATGTCATCCAGACGTATTGGGTACTCGCCAATATCAAAATGATTTGGGAAGGTTAAATGATGAGATGGTGATTTCATACTCTGGCAAACTGACAAACAGATGAGCCATTTTGTCTTTCAGATACTTAGTTTTAGCATTAATGCTAGGGACTTCCACTTTTGGAAAACCAGGCAAAATTATATCAAAGTTAGGTGTACTGATCTCACTGGGGATTTTGAGATTTGTCAAATCAATCACAAAGGACGGCACATGGAGAGTGGTGAAAGGTACGGTAAACTCTGGAACAGCTATAACTGGGGGTATTGAGATATAATCAGGCAGGTCAGGCTTTTCGAAATCGCATATCAACCCGCCTAATCATTTGTGGAATTTCTTTAAACCAATTCGGAATGCTCATTGTTGTTTGAGGGAAATTAAACACCACGCCATTTTCAAACAATTTTGTTGGTAGCACAAACAATGTTCCCTGCATACTCTTGGTGTATATCACAACAGTCGAAACATTGAGGAACTGCAATTGGTCAGTACTGGTGACCTCACCAAATTTAAATATGTCCCAGAGACTCTTATGGTAGACTGGCAATTTGATTGACTTCAGGAATGCAACATTCCCCTCAACGGATTCAGACATTTCCAGGCGGATTTCAGATTGATCATTTGATAGTGTCAGATCAGAGGAATGGATCAACGTTGCTAGTTGTTCCTTGCCACTCCAAAGTAATTTTTGCTTGTCTGAAGTGATGGAAAGATCTGCATTTTGCACTATTCCAGCATGACCGAGGTTACTTGGCTGTGACAAGTCAATATCAAGATTAGCTGAAAAAGTTGTCAATGGAACAAACTCAAGCGTCAACCTCACATTTTGCTTTCCATTTGTTGAAAACGAAGCAATACTAGCTGCATTAGTGCTTGTATAAGTCATAGTAGCATGAATACGCCGCAGAGTGGCATCAAGAGCGAGGTCCTTAGTGACGTCCATATTCCAGGAACCAGCTTTTTGGTGGTAGACCTTAGAGGTTACATCAGTTTTCACTGTGGAACGAAGACCATTGGCATTCACATAAAGAGTTGCTTCATTGTTCAAAGATCCAGCAAGATTTGCACAGTCCATGATGGCTGCATCTGTTGTTCCTTTCCAAGTGCTCTCCAAAGAGAAATAGGATGACAGTGCCTCGAAGAGCAAAATTGTGATCAATGCTTCCAGTGCCTTGTGTTTCGATTATGGGTACATTATAAGTGTAGCTAACTTTGACATTAGAGGCTATATTTGGTTTCAACTTAGTATTGCCACGAACCACTTGATTTAGGTCCATCGTAAAAACTGGAAGCTTAATTTTAGCTTGGTTTGTTAAGGAAGCCTCCATATTCCTCTTTGTGAGGCTCACAGTGCTTTCATGAGTACATTCAGCACTCATATGTACCAAGGACAAGCTTGTGGCCATCTTCAGACCTCTCCTTTTATTGATTGTGGTACTACCGTCAAGTTTTGATTTTAGGACGTCGAACACGGATGTTGACGAGACATCAAACTTGATGACAATGTCAGACTGATTGTACAGGCCACCATTGGCATTCAGAGTTATTATAGGAGATTTGATTGAGAACTCATAGGTCATATTTCCAAATGCAGGTATCATGATGTTATTCTGAATTTCTGGGATTGTAAATGTGGGTAGAGTCAAGTCTTGAAGCGTCTCAGGCACATGCAAGACCGGTAGCTCCAAAGATGGAAGCACAAGGGTATATGATGGCACTGAAAACCCCATCAAAGGAACTTTAAAGCTTGGTGTGCTAACCTCCTTAGGTATGAAATAACTGAATGCGGGTAATTCGGCTCGGAAGGCTGAAACCTCAATGTTTAGTATGGGTATGGTGTATCTGGGAACAGTGAAATATCTTGGCGGCTGGTTTGATGCGTCAATTTTGTACTTTTCATTCTGAATTCTGGCTTTGTTGTAGGAATTGGTGAGGGCATCAAAAATGTGGTCTCGTCCGAGTTCAAAATGCAGACTCAAGATCTTGGCATTCTCATTGAAGGCTTCGTAGATTGGCTTGAGGTTTAGATCAAATGTGTGCTTATCTGGGTTTTTCTGATACAAGAGCCTGAAATCAATGTCAAACGATTGCTGAGGAGTGGTCAAAAGATCTTTCAGACCATAATCTTCCCAAAGAGAAAACTCTTTGACTTTAGGTGTTTTCATATCCAGGTATGGGATCGTAATTTCTGGGATACTGAGTGGAACAGTCAAGAAGTCAAGATTGGCTTCACCATCAACAAAGGCATAGATTCCAGCTTCATTTTCACTGTTATCCAAAGTAAAGTTGTGTTTGTATTTGTACTGATTGAAGCGAGCCAGACTTACCCAAAAAGCATGTTGCTTATTGGAGTTCAAGGTAAATCCAAAGTCATCTTGAAGATCGATTTTTCCAGTCAGCTTAAGGGGCAAGATAATTTTAGGGTTACCTTTATTTCTGCAATCAAGTGTCACCTCAAATGGTTGAGCCAAAAATGCGCATGCATTGGATATACTTCCACTCACTTTTCCAATAAGCTCAGCATTATGTGAAATTCCTATTTCCATTCGGACATCCTCCATTTGAGCCTTTCCTTTAAGTGTCAAAACACTGCCCTTAATGAAAGGAGCCTCAGTCTCAGCCCTGGCATCAATAGTAATGTGACTCAGGATGACAGATTCTGCATTAACTGACTGCTTCATCTTAAGATTCCTGCTGTTTGTTTCTCCATCAAAATTGAGTTTTGCTGTGCCAGCGTTGACAGTGAACTCCAAATTGCTCTTGTGTGTAATTTCATCAGAATAGTCATCAATGGACTTGATGGTCCTTGATCGACTTAATGGAGACCACTTCCCACTTCCCACTGTTCCAATAGTCACAGATATAATCCCTGATTCAAAGCGAGCCACTGCTGTTTTGGTCATTATAGCCTGACTGGAAACATCTATGTTCGGTATGTTCAGATTATGCGTGTAAGTTGTGTCCATATTTGCAGATATTCCATTTTTTAAAGTAATGCCTACATTGTTAATTAGATCAGCTGTGTATACATGAGTGATGACTTTAGCAGCTGACTTGACTGTTGCTTCTGCTGAAGAACCACTTAAGAGAACAGAAGCCTCATGGTCAATTTTAAGTGCCATGTGACTAACTTTCACAGTCTCACTAATAACCATTTTCTCAATTTTGGAGCTTCAATTTGAAGCATTCCATCCAGAGTATAGTCAAGGTATTCAAGGCTTGACTTTCCCATTGAGTTCAGAGTAGCTTTAAACTGTGGGGATTTGGGTGTTCTTGTTGTGTTCTCGAGAGCTGCTGATGTCATCAATGTATAATAAGGAGAATCTACTTTGAATTCTCCATAAAGTTTGCCGAAAGCTGGTAGACATGGTTCAAATGGAATTTCAGGGATTTTGACTTCGGGGATTGTCAACATGGTGATCTCAAAACTATCCAGTTTTAGTTTAGGAACAGTGATCTCTGGGAATTTGATCTCTGATAGTGTGATCTCAGAGAAAGTAAAATCAGGCAAGTCGGAAAGATAAAGAGCTCGCAAGTTCCCGAAGATGGCTTCAGGGTCCACTTCTGGCATTTCTATTTGGCGAATTTTGTCAATGAAGTCAATAATGCTCTGCTTGATTTTCTCAAAGTCAACTGTGATGGAAGGAAGACTGAACAGGTCCAGGATAGTGAATCCTGGTATTGCTATCTTCGCTGGAATTGTAATATCATGTATCCTTGCCATTTTAATCTTAAAGCCAGGAACCTCCAGAGTTGTGAATGGAAGAATAAAGGCAGGTGCATCAATTTCTGCCGTCTTTAGAGCATTGAGAACTCCCTCCACAGCTTGAGCAATTTGATTGAGTAGCTTCTTATCTTCAACCATCTTCTTAATTTCATCAATGAGTTTTATGAAATGTGATGAGATGAATTCAATAATATTGACGTAAGAACCACTTGCCCTTTCCAAGTAAACCAAGATTTCATTTCTGATGTCCATGTCACTGACTCTCTGTCTAACATCTTCAAGAATGTCTTGGATCTTCAGTTTTATGTCTTTATATACAGTAGTGTGAATTACATCTATCATATTCCTGCAAACTTCAGCTATCCTTGTATTTTTCATTTTCTCCAAATAATCAATAACCGTCGCCTGCATCTCTTTTATAAACTCCCTGGATGCTTCTATTTTTGTGGGATTTCATAAACTTCATTTATCTGCTTGTTAATATAATTGACTATGTTCTTTACTTTTTCATTTACTTCATCAACAAATGTGTTATAATCAAAACTTATTAATGTCTTTATAATCAAGAGAATGTGCTCATTTAAATTATCTATAATCTGTTTGAAATCCATCAGCTTTAACAGAGAAGCAATTCTATCCAAGATCTCCATAACCTTATCCGAGATGTACTCAAACTGGATAGATTTTAAAGTATCCACTACAGCCTGCACTAGCTCTTGGATTCTGTACTGCTTGACTAATATAATGGCCTGCTCCACAAAAACTTCAATTTTCTTGTCAATTTCATACCTTAAAATAAGCTCTTGTGCATTTAAGTAAACTCTATTGATTTTCTCTGGAACTTCGTACTCCTCTATCCAGTTGACAATGACATCCTTTGCAGAATCCATCACTCTCTCAATGTCTTCATATGGAATTTGATCAGATAGTTCTTCCACATATTCAGTCAAATCAAATGACATTATATAGTCTCTCAGACCTTCAAATAACATCTTAATGTCAAATGTCTCAATAATCTTCCTCAGTTCGCTCAGTTTTTCCTGAAGTCTCGTTTTAATTTCATATTTTGCATCCAGTTGTTTTAACCAAGCCACACTGCTGTCCTGCAGCTTTTGTAAATCGATCTGTCTTATTATATCTTCAATACCATCAATGCCTCTGATGATTGTTTTGGTTATTTCATATTTCTCATCAAAAGCTTTAAGTTCATCTTCAACCTGCTTCAAAAATTCAGAGACAGAATTGGCCCACGATCCGCTCTCAATGCCATCTTTGATTTGAATCATCAGATCCCGAATTCTGGTTGCCAAATCAATGATTTTCTTCCTAGAAGTCTCCTTAAATTCCTCAGCATATGCATCAAGGTCATCTATTGATACAGTGTAGTCACGTATGAAAGAAATCAGCTGGTTCTTGACATTGTTGACTTTGTTTTCAAGGTCCATGTCCACTATAATGTCATTTACTTTTTGAGGGAGTTCATCCAACTTGTTTCTGAACCGACCTATCAAACCATTGATATCTAAACTGTTGAGGTAGTTTTGGAGGGATTCAAATTTGTGAAGAATTGCATTTTTCATACTTTCAAAGGCAGCAGGGAAGCTCTCGATAAATGGAAAATAAATAATGTGACAGTCGCTGTTCTTATCATACTTGACAAACCCAGAAGCACTAAACTTTTGATTGTCTAATTGAATATCACTAGATATTGTTTCAGTGTTCAAAAGATTAGTTTGAAGCACTCCGGAAAACTGGGCCCCTATCTCATTGTCTTTGTTGTACATATTGACATCTTGGTTGTATGCATGATTATTTAGCTTTGACTTAAACTTCCATTCCACAGACTGTTCATTTGGAATCAGATAGCTCTCAATCTTGTTTTCAATGTGCGTTTCAGCTGACTCTCCATTTAAGAACATGTGTACAACAGAAGCTCTGCATTCATGGGACTTAGCAATGGCCAATGGTTCAGCTTTCAAGAGGAACTTACTGTAGAGCTGACCACTGTGCTTGCCATAAAACTTCACAGTGCCATCGCTGTTCAAAATGGCATCGACTGTAAGGCTAAACGGCATGGCCATTGTGCGAATGTTATTTTCAAGACGTAAAGATTCACAATTGACTTGTGTCTTGCTGTTCATAACAGAAGATAGTCCAGCAAAATCCAAGTCGAAGTTGTTACTTATCTGGGAATCAAAGACTTTTGCTGTTGTATCGCATTTTATGGTGCCTGCCAGCTCTGCATAAGTAAATTCACAGCTGTGCTTGATGCTATCCTCTTCCCCATACTTCCCACTGAGGCTTCCAGCTGCATCCATCTTAAATGCCTCCATCTTAAGGTGGCCATCACCACTGAGTCCAAAATCAAAAATCTCAAGTTCGTTATTTGCACTTATCGATGTGATGAATGGCCTCATATTAATGTTAATGTCATGGTTGTAGGCTGCTCCATCACAGATGAAATTGTCCATTTTGGAGCGGTAAGTCAAGGTCCATAACGTTACAGTCAGGGTATGTGTGCACTCCGATCTCATTTTCTGTAAGGTACCCATCATAGTATTAGACAGACTCAGTCCTTGCTTATTAATACCAAAGTTTATGGTGTTTCTTGCAGTTCCATCAAAGACGTTTCCTTTAAAAACACTGGTTATATACACTTCTTTGGGTGATATCTTACCCTCCGCACTGAGCTCAACTGTATTATCCTGTGTTGATCCTTTTGATACAAGAGACATGGAGGCTCCATCGCCATCAATACCACCATTGAAGTTATTTTCAAAAGTCAAAGAAATTCCCTCAATGGTTGTCATGCAACTGGTGGTCAAGCCATTTGCTCCTAAAGTAAGTGTGCCTTTGTGTGTCCCACGTCCATCTTCAAAATTCAGCATACCTTCTATGTTCATTTCAAGGCCATTACTGTTTAGAGATCCAGTTAGGAGGGAATATGCACGATGTGTTGCTTCATCTACCTGGGATTCAACTTTCAGTCTAGCATCTTCACCCATGACATCAAGTTCAGTTTTACAGCGGAGCACTTTTCCAAGTGCAGTCATGCTACCATCTGACTTCACAGACAACTGGCCTTTCTTGTGCTTTAATTCTGCCACGTGCTTCAGAACATCATTTTGCACATTGGTTTTGGACAAAAGCGACAGCTCTCCATTGACGTAGGATCCTTTGATCACATTCTCACCTTGGATGATTGAGGAGTCAAACTTTAATGTGGACTCTCCTTTTCCTTCTCTTTTGAGCATATTATAGATATAAGATTGGCTAAGGGTGGAGTTGGCATAGAGAGAGCCCACCTTGATAAATCCATCAAAGTTTCCATCTCCAATGACTTCATCACTCGTGGAAACTGACTGAGCCGAATAATACACAGAGGTATCCAGACCAAGTGGACTAGATGCTTTAATCCTGTAGTTGGTCCTACCACTGATTTTGTCAGCCATACTCATAGTTTCAAAGGCACTCAGGCTGGCATCAAGGAAACAATGACTGATGGATCCATTTACTAAGTACTTCAGAGTATCATCGAATTTTACCAGTGATCATGCCCATACCTATGAGAAGAGAAAAAAAATCGATATTTAATAAATTAGGAACTAATCATTTAATAAAATGTTATAAGTATAATAATAACAAAGTTCTAATGTCCTGAAGAAGGTAATAGAAATAAAACAAATTCAAATAAACTGAAGATGTCATTTTGACAGTCATCTTTGGGCCAGATTTACTAAACACGCAAATTAAAGAGCAAAGATGCTTTGTTGAGCATCATCTGATCAGGAAATGGAAATCATGCTTATCATTTCCATAATAACCAATGCAATCTACCAAGAGTAGCGCAAATTGGAGTCTGGTTTAAGACATGTTTTTTAGGCGGTAAATAATGGTGCAAATACCAGAATATTAACAAAATATACTAATTGAAGTGCAAACCTTAGTAAATCACTTTACATGATTCAATACTCTCCTCTCATGAATTTTGCATTTGAAAGGGAAAGTCCAACAAATGCATATACAATTAGGTCAGCAGCAAAAATAACTGTGTCCATGCCTTTTCAGTGCTAATTTTTCACTGCATGTCTTAAGTAAATCTTTACAGTAGTTTTTGAATGACAAAATAAGGTTTGCGCTGATGCAAGCTGTTAGTAAATCTGGCCCCTTGTGATGAGTTTTGATGACTTAAATACCTTCAATTTTGTATGACAGTGGTGTCACAGGGCAGCTGGCCATCACTTTGTACTTAGCAATGTAACTGGGAACGTCAACAGTGTTGTTTCCCCCTAAGATGGAACCCTCCCAGTCATAAAAGTTGCTGTTCATCTTGACAGAAACCTCTCCTACACCTAACATGGGTAAGGAGAAGTCCAAAGCACGGGGAATTGTGAATGCTGGAATCTTATAGTTGTTCTCAGGAATATCTAGGCCAATGAAAGGAATTTGAATCTGTGGGAATGTTAGGGTGGGAGGGATGTTCAGTTCAGCAGATGACTTTCCTCCCAGGAGAAGAGGAAGTGAAATGGAGATTCTGCCTTTGTTGAACTGGTATCTCATCAGTGAATCACTGAACATAACAAAAAACATGAAGAGACATTTTTTAAGCTCAATATCAATGTATATAATATACATGCATATACAGTAATCATTACCAGTCTAAAATTTGACACATCACTATATTTTCATTATATTATATAAAATGTTAATGTGATACATTACATTAGTGGCCTATATATACACCCTTGGGACTTCATCACGTGACAACTAGCCCCAGCCTCCCCTAGATATTTGTTTTTATGTAAAAAGTAACAAATAGCATCACTCACGATTTAATATATATTTTTTCCGGCAAAGATGGCAAAATTAGTTCGGGGGTGCTTCTTTGCTCCTCTGTATGTTCACGAATGAACTGCCTGCCGCCAATTTATCCAGCCAAATGTTCACTGCCTTGAGACAAAAGGACTGATTATGAAATGTTCATCTTCACCAAAGCCATTAAAATATTAAAAAGGTAAAATACATGCAATTAAGACAAATCTCAAGTTTGATTTGATGCACTTACCTCTAACCCTTTTGAAACAATGTGACGAAGTTTCATGTCAGTCTTGGTGACTTTCTGGTCAAGGATATTATCAATACTTGCCTGCAGCTGGCTACGGTACTCCTCCATGTTTGGAAAAAGTTTCTCAACTTCCAAGTTTATATCTGACTTCATTTCAAGTTCAACCTTATTATTATCTGCAAATTCAACAAGAAATCATTAAAAACTCAATGACAAATTCATTCCAGGCACGTTTGCTAGCAATGTGTGCTTTATTACCATATCTGAGTATGGCTTTCTGCACAGATGTTGTCTCCGGCATGTTTAAGGCTGTTTCAAGCTGCAAGATGAGCCCATTATTATTCTTTAAGGTAGCAGTGGCAGAGGTGTCCATCTGTAGTGCTGGCACTGCCAACTGAAGCTCAATCAGACCATCCTTCATAGACTCCAGCCTTCTCAGAAACACATACATATCCAGATTAGAATCAAATGAAACTTCCCATATCAGTACAGTATATGTCATGTTAAAATAAAAGTCTCCATAATGCTGATTCCAAAATTGTACTAGAGTGTTTACTAAGTTATATATATATATTTTTTTAAATAATTGTTTATACTGTACCTGGCATGCCCAACTAATAAAAACTGTGGGATGTCTTTGTTAGTTACATCAATTGTAATACCACGCATCTTTTTTCCTTTAGCGCTGCTATCTGTAACTGCCAACTTGATGCCAGCTTCAAGGTCATAATCAGGGATCTGAAGGTCAGTGGTGAGGAGGTTCTTATTGCGATTGTATTTCACAACTGCTGTGGCTTCGGTTGGTTCAGCACCTTAAAATAAGAAGAACTTATTTTTTAGACCGATTTCACATTCAATCTTAACCAAATAAATAATTTTTTTTAATTTACATAAACTGTGGTTTTTAAAAAGCACACGATTTCCTGAGCTTAGATACTTTCAATTAAATAGCAAATAGGTTATATTTCCATCACCGCCATAAGCCACCATTTGTTACTTGATAACATGCGAATGAATTTGACTGGACAAAATCTGTGTAGTGCAAGATGAGCCATCCGCATCTTTGCTCCATTCCATTTTCCAAACATACCGTTAACATAACACAGGTCTGCATTTATTTTATCAAAAATATATTAAAACAGTAATACTGTGATATAATCTAAAATATACTATAATTTTTTTATTATCAATAGTAATAGTAGCTGTGGTAGTAAAATCTTATTAAATATTTTTAAATACAATTTAAAATCTTTTTATTTTATTTTAATATATCTTATAATGTAATTTATTCCTGTGATGGCAAAGCTGAATCAGACATTATTCCAGTCTTCAGTGTCACATGATCCATTAGAAATAATTTTAATATGCTGATTTGTCGCTAAATTATTTTTTTCTTATTATTATCAGTAGTGAAACTAGTTTTATATTTAGGATTCTTTTATGAATAGAAACTTAAAAAATGAACAGGATATTTCAAATTGACATCTTTTGTAACATTATAAATGTCTCTCTAATGAACATATGTATTAATTTCTTTCATGAAAAATTTTACTAACCCAAATCTTTTGTACGGTAGAGTATCTTTTAAAAATAACTTTTGACAATATGTAACACACGCATATCCTGTAGATATAAACAACTTAAAGCTGCAAAAAATAAAAATAAAAGCACTGATAAATGTTCATTGCCACTGTTAGAAATAAAATAAGAAAGAAGTGAATTCATTCAATTTGTTTGAAATCTTACTCTCAGCCTTGAGAACAATTTTCACAGAGTCGACTTTATGGCGCCCCTCTTTCCCTCCCTGAGCAATGCATAGGCAATCGTTGCCGTGTACTCAGGCACTTCTCCTGTAGGATGAAGTTCCAGAGCAAGCCTGGAAAGAAAGTTATTCCTGTTACTAAGATTTTTAAGAGCATCCATGGAAGTAAATAAGTTGTTTGCTTATGTACATCCACTTGTTTCTCACCTTGTCTCTCCTGTTGAGAGGATAGTATGGGGCTTTATTGGTTAAACTAGCATTTGAATAGCGCAAAATAGTGCAGTAATTCATCCCAGGAAAGATAGGATTACACTCTGTTGAGTCAGTCCTGTCCTCTACCATGGAGGGGACAATCTTAGTCTGAGTGGAGGTCACTGAAAGCAACTTGTTACTGTTGTGGAAGAGAAAAAGAAACATATTTTTTGTTACATTTGAACCTTTAATATAATTCAGTAGTACAGAAAAAGTGACCTTTGAGTATAAGTATGTAAAAGTATAAATGCATAGTAAAAAAGCATCTGATAAGAAACAATAAAGGATACTAAGAGTTTAGATGGCCTACCTGATGCTGAAGAGCTGGATGTTTCCCTGTGGTGCAGGGATGGAGAGCTTGATCTGACTGTCACTTAAAGTGACCTTGGCATTAATAGCACTTTCATGGTACATGTTTGTGTGTGTCTCAATCCCAGCTACCACAAATTCTGGGATATAAACACCCATTTGGGTAACAAACTCCATTCCTACAGATGGCATGAATGAAAGCTGTTGCTGTAAATAAATACAGGAAAAAAAATGAATAAGTGACTACTTAATTGTGAGTGACATGATAAAATGTACACTAGTGAGAAGGATTACCATCATGCGGTCAATGGTCATGCCTCCTTTGGCTCCAGGTGCCAGAACTCCAGATAGGGAAAACTTCAGTGGAAAACCAGCACTTGTAGGTAGTGTAAAGGCCTTGTCCAGGAACATATAGTGGACAAAAACCTCATTCTCTAAGCTAGATATCAGCTTTCCCATTAACTGCAATAGCAAGATAATATCACACTTAAATTTACAGTTAAATGTTGTTGATGAAGACTGAGATTTTTATGGCAATGCATTTTGAATAGCATACATTCAAAGTCTGTGAATAACACTTACATTCACAGACATCGACTTAAATGTGTCTGTGTATAGTTTAATGTACTGAATAATATGATTGAGCTCATTGGTCTTCAAGTATCCCAGTTCTGTTCCCATAAACCGCAGGTAGGCCAGGCCTTTAGGAGCATCTTCGATCTGTTCAAGGCGTTTTGTGAACTCTGAGAGGTATACTTCCATATTCCTCATGATGTCTTGAGGGACCTTAAGGGAGAAGATATTTTAAGCATTATGTTTTATTTAGATGGATTTTCATTATACACTTAAAAGATTTGAGATAGAATAGATTTTTAGATATTTACCTGTCTTTTCATCCTTTCACCTCTTAGTGGGGAAATCCACTTATCCAAAACCCGTTTGATGGGATGTGGAATCTTGTCACTGGCCCAGTATATGGCTTTTGAGATTGTATCAGGGAAGAAACCATTTTCACCAAAAAGAACTTCAATGGCTGGCTCAAAACCTTCACCTTCAAGGCCAATCTGAGAAAGAAGTGATCACATGCATTCATAAAAATGGAAAATATAGGCACACAAAAAATATCAAGGCTTTTTAAAATATTTATTTTATGATAAACTTATATAGTACCTCGAGTATTTCTGGATTTAAATTGTCAAGTGTGGTGGCTAACATGACTTCTCTGGGCATGTAATTGGCAGAATCAAAAATCATGTTGCTTTCCACGGAGCCAACCAGAGGGACTTCAATTTTGTAGTTGCGTGAGAACTTTGTGAAGTCCATAGCATTAAAGCTTGCATCCCCTTGTACAGCTTTAAGAATGTAGTCCTTTGCTCTAAACATAGACAAAAAATAAATAAATATTTATATATACACACACACATACATACATATATACATACATTTATACATATATATATATATATATATATATATATATATATTTATATATATATAAATATATATACATTTATCACGGATGCACAATATATCAGTGCCATTTGGGTTTTTTAAAGTTATAAGTATCAGATGATATAAGTAATCAATTGTGGATTATCAACTGGATATCGATTTTGGATCCATTTTATATAACTAACACTCACTTGATGATTTATCGACACTGTTAAATTTAATTTATGTTATGATGCCTAAATTCACTTAGCATTTAAAACAACCAATTTTAGTTTAGAGTGTTTTATAATTCATTTATGAAGACAGAATAATAAAGAATTTTAAGTTATCGGTTATCTGCAATAATGTTAAAATAATCATAATATAAAGCATTTTAATATTAAAATATATTATAGCATATTAAAATATATTATAGCATTTTAGTTATAAAGCATTTTAATATTGGTGCATTCCAAAAATGATTAAAAGTATGAAGACTGGGGTTATTTTGGGGTTAAAAAGTATTTATTTTGTCTGAGGAAAAGAATTGAGAATTTGTCCTCAAAAGGTAAGATCTTTAATCTTAATACAACATGGCCAAAACTTCAAACACCTTTTGAACATTCATTGTGCTACATCCTGAGCACATTTTCTGCTTCTGCTTCCAATGAAAACACCAAGACAAATCATTTTGAACTAGAAGGCCATAATATTAAACACATTTAGTATTTGAAATATTAGTGTACATACGTTCTCAGGTTTGGATCTTCTGATTCCAATAAGTTGGTGATATGGGAGGAGACAAAGCTCTTAACCTGCTCATTTTGCTCACTCTTAAGTGTTCTCAGCACCTTGTTTGCTACCTCAGGATTCCTCATGAGCATCAGATATGCTGCAATGCGTTTTTGTGCTGGTGCCTCTGTATTCTCATACTGTTGTATCAGGGCACTTCTCACCTAGTAACAACAAATCAAAATATCAAATGCTTTAGAATAAATCCAGATCATCCTGTTTTTCACTTAAAAATAAAGTACTAAATTGATTTTATTTGAGTAACTGATGCATCATTTAACAACTGGAATGAGGATAATCTAAATGCTGTAAATCTTAACAAGAGTTGATTTACATCTGAGTTCATTTCCATGAGTCGGAAAGCCTGGATAGCTGCTTTTTGTATTGGCAGAGAAGCGTATGTCTGGCCCATGCAATTTAGGAGAGAAGACTTCAGAGATGGGAATCTCTCCATGTACTTTCCCATGACACCAATAACCTGTACAATAAATACTTTGGTTAATATTGAGACATTTGTGTTCATTATATATGCATCAGATGGATGGAGAGTTAGATGTACCCTTAATGTAAGAAAAGTGCTTTCTTCATCTCCAGAGCAATCACCTAGCATGAACTCCATGAATTCAGCTACTTCTTCCACTTCAGGTGTTGAGGTTGCTTGGTCTTGAGGAAGTCTGGTGCAAAATATACATTTATCCATTCAAATTCCATTTAAAAACATCAAATCTTAACCTATACTAACTGAAAAGCTAACTGAGTAAACATCACTGACACTTACTGTTTCACAGTGTTGGCAAGAGCATACATGATGGCTTTGCTTGGCTTGTTTTGGGCCATGCTCAGCATGTCTCTAACCCTCTGAGGGCTGGACTGGGGTAAGAGACTCAAAGCATAAACTATAGCATCCACCTCTTTGGCCGACTCATCAGAAGTCCTGAGGATCTGCATGATGGCACTGGTACATTCATTGGTTCCACACTGGAAAAGTGTCTGCCATGTAAGCCACTCTGAGATCTTCATCATCTCCTCAGCAGCTCCAGAAAGCGTTTCATTTTTCAACCCCCGGACTTCAGACACCAGCCTGTGGAAGAGGCTGGCTCTCTGTTGACTCTTTCCTGAGCTGCTAAGAGTATTTAGCTCTCTCACTGTGGCAAGCACATCATCCTTTGACTGAACAGGAAGCTTGTCCTCCACCTCCTCAAAAAAGAGCTTCTTCTTAAGAGCGTCTGTCCAGAAGAAAAAGACAGAGGGAGATTGTTTATTTATTCATATTATCACACCTCTATACCTCTCAAAATCATGTAAAATACAACTAAAGTAAAATAAACTATTTATATAAGGCTACTCACCATCTTTACTTAAATATCTACTGTTTATTTTCACTGAATCCTGTAGGGTTAGACTCTGTTTTACTTCTGAGGAGATACCATACTGCCCCCTGTAGGAGAAATTATAACATTGATTATTACACTACTTTTATAGGTTATGCTAGGTTTGACATCAATTATGATGTCATCATCATTTTTTGTCACCAAACTAATCACAATGCAGCTAATTTAAATGTGCATTTTCAAATTGCGAAAATGAGTTTAGAGAGCTAAGATGTAAAAAATGACTTTCTGTGAATAACAATTAAAATTTGCTCTCATAAAGCAATAATATAATAATAATAACAATATATAACACAGCAAAAATATTGTGATTTCTGGAACAGAATGTTCCCTTAATGTTGGTATGTTTAAACGTTCAGAAAACTTCCAGAAATGTTTTATAACTTAATGGGAATGTTAGCAAAATATTCTTAAATTTGGAACGACACAAGGATGAGTTTTAATAATTATAATAAAAAAGCAACACCAAGTAACTTTTCCTCTGCAGTCGCCCTACAGGTTGGAAACGGAATTGTCCATTACCGCTGTCGTAAATAATTTAGCCTACCACAGCCTATTTTCGCATGCACACTCATTGTTTATTCAGCACAAGCTGGATATGGAAATTGGAATGAACGATGTCCACAGACAAGGTACAGTATGTTGCATGATTTCTTAAAAGTATGATGTATTGCGACATCAGAAACGAAGAAAAACTAAATATTGACCATTGTAACGCTTAACGTAAAGCAAGTCAAATTTGTAGTTTTCTTATGTCTCATTAGAACTACAGAAACGCGACCTCGATACATAGCATGGTTATAGCAGATATAGGACCGCAAAGCAAATCCAGAAGTGTCTTTCACCCTGTTACGACTTAATGAACCACTGAAACGATTTTGGAAACATTATTTTAAGGTAAAAAATCTTACTTAGTGTTGCTTTAACAACAGAATTTTCAATTTTTGGGTGAAGTATCCATTTCTGATCAGGTCAGTAACCAGGCATCCAAAACAAAGCCTTTATGGGAAGAGAATACGCACTCATGTGAGAATGGGATGAAGATATGCTTTTCTGTACACTGGGCTTCAGTCATGTGCTTTCTCCTGTTGTCAAACTGATAGTTGCAAGTCTGAGTACTGCTGATTAGCTTGGACATAAGACCATTCTGCAAAAGTAAATTTCAGTTAAGTTGTGTGAGTAGCATTTTTGACTGAGATGAATATGAAAGAAAGGTTATTGAAAGAAATAAGCCATGTGTGTCCTACCAGGCCAGGTAAGAGAGACAGGGGGCTGGTGGGGAGACTGTGAGGTGAGAAATGGCTGCAGTCCGACAGATCTCTGACTACAGTGACATCTGTGTCAATGTCCTTCCGTGAGTTGACCGTGACATCAGTCTTGCACATGCCATGGACTGTGCTCTTAAAAATGTTAGAACAGAGAAGAAGTTTCAGACTTTTGAACCCCACGTTATAAAAGAAGTGTTTTTTACATATGACAAAAATACAATGCATTAAAAATGAATTGTGTAAACTGCATTTGTGCATCTACTCTAAATTTTTGTTTTAATCTCACCATTTTTTTATTGTGTTCTTCCTCCAGCACTGGCACGAGAAGAGCAGAGATGATTCCTCTTTTGATGTTCAAAATGTTTTCTGGCTCATCCGTCTCTGGATAAATGGAAACACTGGTGACCTGTTCCACCACAAAATTCAGAGGGTTCCTAGAGAGGGGTATTAAAAAGCATTGTTGAGTGAAATATGATACTGAACAATACACTAGAGGTATTTTCTCTATTTAAGAGGAGGAATATCCAAAATATTACTGGTTGCTCCACATACTTCTCCATGGCAACCTGGAAGGCTTCAGCTCCAGCAGCCTGTCTGTAAACAGGTTGACCCTGAGCGTTGATGACAGAAACCTCGCTCAGGATGCATTCTTTTGTGTGAAGGACAAAGCTGCACGTCTGTGGGACCTCAATTTCAACCTGATGGTGGCCGGAGAAATATACAAAAGATTTAAGATTTAATAAAAAAGATTACTAACTTGACCTCGGTTCCCTGAGATAACAGGAACGAGTACTGCATCGCTAGACACAATTGGTAAAATCCCTTTTCTCTGATTACTGAAGATTGTAGAATAACACATTGAAACTGAATCAATGGCTGAGCAATAGAGCTGCACTAACCTATTGTGAGAAAGCCTGCTGAAATAGGCCATAATCGGCTAGTTGGAGTGGCTTGAAGGGAGGGCCCTTGAAGGCCCTGAGCTACTACAGACATCGTGAGAGGGTGGGCGGGTTTAGCCTCCAAGACCCCATGACAAAACGAACAACCAGGTTGTGCTTGCCTACGGACTGTCCGGCCACACGAGAGTGGAAAGCAGCTGTGGCCACCACATAGATGAGCGTGAAGGGTGTGACCCTTATCCAGCAGCTCCTGAAGTAACGGCAGTACCACTTAAATGTCACAGAACGTCAGGTCTTAACTCCTAACTGTGCACCAGCTGGAGAAGACAGACCATTTAAGGGTAGAGAGGAGACTTGTGGACGGGGCTCTAGCATCATAAATAGTGTTTAGGACTGTCGCATTGGCTCACGTCCAGGGGCCAGAGGTGGAGGGTCCTCAACTCTGGTTGGTGGTGCCAGATTGTTCCTTTTGCTTGGGAAAGGAGGTCCTTCCTCAGGGAAATTAGCCAAGGGGCTGCTGAGAGCAGCCGTGTCAAATCTGGAAACCATGTTTAGTTCCACCAGAGGGGAGGGGGCATTAGATCCGTCTGATGACCTGAGGAAGCAGTGTGACTGGGAGGGAAACGTATAGAGGAAGGCTGGGCTCAGTGCGTACCTGTCCCTCGAGAACTATATTGGGCAGTGACAGTTGTCTTTGGAGGCGAAGAGGTCGACCTCTGATACTCCAGGTCATACGAACCGTCTGGGGGTGAAGTGCCCACTCGCCCGAGGAACACGTTGCCCCGGGATAGCTTGTCTGCCCCTTGGTTCAATCTGCTCAGCACATACGCAGGCTGGGTTGGGTCATAATAGGAGGTGTCTCACCAGTCTCACCAAGGGGTCAGGGCCAAGATGCAGCTGTGATCCACCCTGATGCAGAGGCATCCGAGATGCCAAGCGTGGACTGAAACTTAGGGTTTAAGCCAGTACTGTAGGGGCTGCATGTAAAGCAGTATTGGTGATGCGGACGCCCAGCATCCTCTGAAACTTCCTGGGGGGGGGGAGACCCAACCTTGAAAGATGCCACGAGCCGTTCGAATCGTAAAGGCACGTTCTGACATGAGCATGGCCCCCATTTGGGCTGGATCGAGAACTGCTCCCTGGAACGAGATTTGCTGGCTGGAAGACAGTGTGAGAGTCTAGCCTGGCCTCCGACTGGGCTAGAATGAGCCAGTCATCGAGGTAATTCAGGACACGTACTTCTTTCTGTCTCAGTGCCATGTCCATGCACTTCGTGAAAGTTTATGGAGCTTAGAGACAGTCCGAATGGAAGGACCGTATACTGATAACGGCGTCAGTTAGCTATAACAGCAGTCAGTTGCATCGAGTGTGAACATGAACAATGCTTGCAACACATTGCTTCCAACACCTGGAACTGAACAGAGGTTGGGAGGCAAATCGAGGCTGTTTGGGGGTGGTCTGGCCGCAGCAAGACTTAGCCCCGTCCTCTCCATTTTTCTTGAAGGATAGGGACGGCCTCTGAGTCCGCAGATTCCAGCGTCATCTAAGGCCGGGACCGTGGTGCTTCGGAAATGGGTATCATTTGGCAGAGTGGGAATGCTGTTGAGGCTCAGGCTCTGGTTTGGGCTCGAGCGGCTGGAGGCGTGGGTTTTGCAGGCTCCTGAGTCGGCACAATCTCCTGGCGCCTTGAAGCAGCTGCAGACCTGGAGGGGTTGGGCAGGAAGTGTCCCAACTTATATAGAGGCATAACCCCGCCCATTTCGGTTGGCTCTGTGGGGCTTTCTCCCCATAGGTTTGAGCAGCTCTGCTGCTCAGTCATTGATTCAGTTTCACTGCGTTATTCTATTATCTTCAGTAATCTGAGAAAAATCAGTTTTCCCATTGTGTCTAGCAACCCAGTACAAGTGAACCGTATCAAAAGGGAGACAACATTTTTCTTCAGCTAGGATGCATTATAATGAGTATAATGGTAAATGGACTGCATTTATATAGCGCTTTTACAGACCCAATGGCCACCAAAGCACCTTACATATTGCCTTTCATTCCCCCATTCATTAATACTAACACAGTCTCATCCCAAGACATCATACAACTGATGCTTTTTTAATACACATCAGCAGCTGGGGTTAGGTGTCTTGCTCATGGACACCTCAACTCTTGGTCAGGTGGAACCAGGGATTGAACCACCAACCTTACAGATTGTAGACAACTTACATGAACCACTGAGCAACTGCGGTTGATTAAAAGTGACAGTATGGAGATTTATAATATTACAAAAGATGTCTCTGTTTTATATATATATATATATATATATATATATATATATATATATATATATATTTAGTCATTTAAGTTTTAATAATAATGATTTACAATATTACTGTTTTTACTGTATTTTTTATTTTTAATAAAGATAAATGCAGCCTTGGAGAAAAAAACAACTTACCAACCCAAATTTATTTCAGCGGTAGTGTATCCTTATCTTTATATATAAAAAAAAGGTTTTAAAGGCAATTTTAAGGATTTTTTTTTACCTGACAGGAGATCTTTGGCCCATTCCTGAGGTTAGCTGTACCCGTCACCCCATTTTTGCTCTCGGCTGTATACTGATAAACATATTTTCTGAGATTTTTGAACCTTGCAGACACTTGAAAAGAAAAAAAAACATTCAGTAATTGTCAATATAATATTTATAATGTCAGTGATAAAAAAAATATTTCACAATTGCCTGGTCTAACATGCTTAGTGTTTATGATGACTTCTGCAGTATTTCAAAGTCAGTTCTGTAATCAGATGAACGTAAGACCTTTGGACCATTTGCTGACAGAGTGGCACCTCTCTGATTCAATATTCTTGACACATACACATGTAACATGTTCCAGGGTTCAGTGCTGCTATCTTCTGCAGCCGATAGTAACACAGTTGGTCAGACTAAAGAAACTTATCCTGATTTGTAGCAGATTGAATAATATATGTCACAACTAACAAACTAAGATAATCAGCATGTTGTGTATTGGTTCCTTCTTACATGGGCATATGGTTGGTTCTTCACAGTCTTCCTCAACTACCTCAGCATATGCTTCTACAGAGACAGATAAAAAGTAGTAGCTGGAGAAATTAAATCAACTTTAAATTTAGCAAAGGACAGCAAATCTTTGTAAACAATAACTACAGAGTTCTTCTAGAAAGGAGGACAGAAAAACAGATCAAACTTAAACGTAAAAACTGTGAACAATCTCTAGACTTCAATTCAAACACTGGACTGCAATATATTAAACTTTGTATAATCTGTTTTTTTATAATTACTAGAAATTTGAGTAAGAAAAGACCTAATAATACAAATAAGAATAACAATAACATAAAAAATAAGAAAAAAAGGGAATCTGGCATATAGGTGTAATTGTTAAAATGGGGGAAGATGTAGATAGCACAAACATAGATGTATAGTCAAAATTTAGCAAAGAGTAATAAATAAAAATCTTACCTGTAAATAAATGTGCACTGAGGAGGAGTAATAGACACAACTTAGTGTCCATCTTTATGGTCACAAAAAACTCTTTCTTTCTTTGTTTTTTTTTCCACTTACTTCTCTAAATATTCCCACCCCAGAACCTTTATAGCATGCCTCCCACCCCCAAAGCCTCCAACTGAAACCTCCTCCAATCAGTCAAAAGACCACAAAATGACAACTCTGACTTTTCAAAGTTCATGAACTTCTATTTGAGAACACAGGGAGAACACACAAAAAAACATGATTAATAAATATGTTTATAAATGCAGGCATCTAATTTTGTCTAGAAACATAAGCGTGTCTACAAGTATATGTATATATATATATATATATATATATATATATATATATATATATATATATATATATATATATATATATATATGTATATATATATGAATAGTTCAGATGCAAAAGCCTCTAAATGCCATTTGAAATTTTCTTCTAAAATGACCATTATTATCAAGCTTGTATATTTAAGTTCAGTAATTTCACTTAAATGACAATTAATAGGTAATCTTCATTGCCATTTAAGTGAAATTACTGGACTTAAATATACAAGCTTGATAAAATGATCATTTTAGAAGAACATTTTAAATGGCACTTTAACTCTTCTTGGAACTCTTCATATGTATACATACATACATATATATACATACATATATATATATATACACACACACACACACACACATATATATATATATATATATATATATATATATATATATATATATATATATATATATATATATAATATTCTTGTAAAGTGTAGCCTAATTGCTATTATAAAATTATGCTAAATTAATCTTGAGTGAAATGAAAATTTTACTGGTTTAAGTGGTTGATGGTTCATGGCGAATTAAATTTTACTTCACCCACCGTTCCCTAACTTTCTGAGATACTGAACAGTATAGAGACTGTATTTACCCACTGTCCTATTTTAAAGGGTCGTATTTCATAACACCTTATTCACAGATCTAATCAATATGTTAACTGATGTATAGAAGTCCAAGCTGATTTGGCAACAAAGTAACCTTCATTGTTCCTACATACGAGGGTTGCATAATATATTCACAATCCTCATTTTGACATTCCTCATCCTCAATTTTTTTACAAGCTTACAGAAACTAATCAAATAGCAAAGATTTTGTTGCAATGCACATGATGCATATTATTTGCATTTGCACACAGTAAACCAGTAGTTGGCATGAAATATATCTTGGTCAAAGTCTGTTTAAGTCTGCACCTTTGCAATAAAAATAAATAAATGTATTTGAAATGCATTTATCAGTTTATATTAACAATTAACATTGGGACTTTTAATAAAGTCAATATTTATGCATTATACAATGCATGCAACAAATGTAAAGATTTTCCTCCCAAAACCTGAAATGAAAATAATAACCTAACATGCTTGGACTGCCAGACTAAATTATTGTATAGCCTATTTTTTTTAAGAAAAGGAATGGATCACATTTTCTTTCTTAAACTGTCATATCTGTAAACTCCATAAATCAATGGGTGATCACAATGTCCAAATCATGGAGCAGTCAGAGATGTCCATGAAGGTACAGCAGAAAAGTTTGTATTCATATTCTTTCATTTATTTTTGTTTATTAATGTTTCAGTGCATGATAGGTCTATAAAAAGAAAATGCTTTTTTAAACTGTTTGAACAAATCAAAGAATCCACCATTGCCTCTTGCATAGCCTAAAACACATATCAAGCTGGACTTTGTTTCATACGCAATTCAATTATATTTCATGTTACATAATATGACTCTAGGGTAGTGTACGCTATAACACTTATCAGGCTACTGAATACTAACTTCAAAAACAAAAGTGATACGTTAGCCTACTCCCCACTCACACAAATGAAATAACTTCAGTCAGGTTAGCTGAACAGCGCATGCGTTGGACTATGCCAAAGTTCAGGGAACTTCGCACCTGACAGAGTAGCAAATTCATAAACTGATTCCGATGGACAGTAGGCCTATATTTAGATGCGAAGAAAATGTCTCGAAAACGTGTCAAGTTCAAGCGGAAATCAAAACATAGTAAGGAGGACAGATCTAAAATCGTTCCTATTAAAGACGCTCCGACAGCAGAGGAAGGAATCGAGACTCTGGAATCAACGAGTTGCGTGAGCAAGAAAGAAAAGTCGGCCAAACAAGTGCACTTCGCTTATCTACCGGAGAAATACCAACCGCTGGTTGAGGACGATATTGACCAACCACGAGATGACAATATCAAGAAACACGACAAATATAAAAAGTTAAGAAAAGTACGTTGTCTACTGTAAATGTTCGTTGTTTGTCTGATCATGATTGTTTATGACGGTAAAAGGCTAAACTGATTTAAAGGGACAGTTCACCCAAAAATGAAAATTCTGTCATCATGTAGCCTACTCACCCTCAATTTGTTCCATAGCCGCCTTGTATGAATTTATTTCTTCTGGTGAAAATAAATGAAGATATTTTGAAGAATGTGGGTGACCAAACAGTTGTGGCGCACAACTTCTTTTTTCATATGGAAGTCAATGGGGTCCACCTACAGTATCAGATGTTTGTTACCCATAGTTTTCAAAATATCCTATCTTCAACGGAAGATAGAAAATGCATACAGGTTTGGAACAACTTGACAGTAAGTAAATGAAAACAGAATTTTCATTTATAGGTGAAGTATCCCATTAGGTATCCGTGGTGAAGAAACAATGATGTAAATAAGACAGAAACACCAAAATAAGGAAATAATTACAGAATTATTTCATATTTTTAAAGTATGGAAAATTGTGATAGGCCTATATTCAGTCTTTCACGGCTGGTTTGGATATAGGCTATGATGTAGTTTAGCAATCTAAAACAAAAAAGATTAATTAAAGGAGCAATGTGTAAAAATTGAGTATCTATTAACTGAAATGCAATATGACATCCAAATCTGTGAGACTTCATTAGTGAAAAGATCTTTATAAGAGATTTCTGTCCCTCCATTGACAGTCTACACAACTACATTGTCACTTCAAAAAGTTTATAAAGAGATTGTTAAGTAAATGCATCTGAATTGATACGTTTAATACACATTTTGTCAAGACACACGGTCGGATCATGTCATTTTTAAAAATCAAACACTGCACCTTTAAATTGCTAAAATACATATCAGTGAGTAAAATGCTAAAACTTTCATCCTCTCAACAACTAGGCCTAGGCGTTTGTATTGAAGTATATTTGAAACGTCCTCACAATAATGTAGTTAATTATTTTAATTTATTTACAATTAAAACAATAATTCTGTTTCTTTTAGTAAAAAAATGTTTGAAAGCAAGCTGCTTTATCATCATTACAAAAGAAGTAGAGTAAGTACTGTATACATGGGTGAGACTTTTGAATATTGCATTGGTTTATTCATCTTTGTTCTTCCACCCTTTTGTTTTTGCAGAATATGGGAAAAGCTCTTCGATACAGCTGGAAGTGTCTAGTGGTTGGACTGCAGAATTTGAGCACGGCTTATTCTATGCCACTGGGTGCCGCTTCCACAATAGTGCCAGACCTCCACAGAGCCAGATCGCATGTCTAACAAATGACTCAAGATCAGGTGGTTGTAGAGTAACACAGTGGTCAGTGTTGGATGCTCATTTTTACTGCAGCCCCTTCCACATCAGTGGATTTTTATTTATGTGCCACTGTTATCAAAAGAGATTGAGGACGAGACATGGAAGAGACTACATTTGTGAGATAATTTGCCTTTGATAAGAAAATACCGAGTAGACTAGAGACTGTGATGGACTGATTAATTAATGCACATATTTTTATGATAATGCACAACTGATCAACTGGACTTGGGCCAAACATGTTTACCAAACAAAGAAGTTCTTGATTTTTTTATCTTTGGTATGATGGATAAGTAAGTAGAATAATGGTATTGTGGATGTTAAGCCAGTTGAGTGCATTAATTTAGTGCTCTCAATGAGAAGACAGACAGGAACGGATGTGGACTGAATAGTAATGCTGGACAGGTGGAACAAAGTGTGTTATGTTTGTTATTAGAAGTTGTATAGTTTCTCAAGATTTAATTATTGCTAATTATTACGAATGTTGCAAGGACACTGTATAAGCATAAATGTGATTCAACAGCACAGTTTGAACTATTCTGCACTTTTTTGTAATGTGAAGAAACACTATTTTTTAACAGGATTTAGACTTTTGATTGAACAAAAATATTGTTTTTAAATGTATGTTTATTCACAAATTGTATAAATGAATTTGAATAAGAATAAATTGGACTGAAAAGCTTGCAAATATTGCTAAAACTACTTCAAGCCTGAAATGAACTTCCATTTGTTCACCAATAGGTGACAGCATTGTGTAGGACAACAGAAATGAATACATTTACTCCTGGTTTCACAGATCAGGCTCAAGCCTATAGTCCCAGACTAAAATGCATGTTTGAGCTGTTTTAACTGAAAAAAAAAACTTGCAGTGACTTATCTTAAAATATGTCAGTGACATTGTTTTATCTCAAGATGCACACAAGTAATATTTTTTCTAAGGTATGTTTATACAAGCTACTTAAATGTCCTAATTGAACTAAGGCCTAATCCTAAACCCTGTCTGTGAAACCGGCCCTAGATAGATACAGATTGACATAGATAGACAGACAAACAGAATATTATACTGTACACTGAAGAAAAGTTGTTGTTTGTTTAGGCTGTTCTAAATCCAGTGTCTTACAGCGCTCATCAATGTCAAAATGATTAAGATGGCAATGCAATTAAATCAAAGGGGTCTTACCGTTTACAGAAGAAGAGTGTGCATGCTTTAGTTTTAATGGTGTAAAAGTGCAAGTAGCTAAAAATATGAATATTTGACAAATGTTGATAGAAATGTTCACAGACAGTAATATCCAGTGATACAAACTACTCAACTGTTTAATGATTATCAAATTTTACTTTTGAATAGAAAATAAGCTATTAGAATAAGGCATGGAGGCCAAATAAGGCATCTATTAGCATGGAATAGGCTAAGTTTGCTTATCTGAGAATTGGAAATCCGAAAAAGAGTGGGTAACGTTTCCTTTTACAGTGCAGTACTTACAGTGTACTTACCTAGAAAGTACTGGCTAATATAAGGTAAGTACATGGAACAGGGGTTCAGGGTTAGTACTAGTTATTACCCAGTAACTAGTTACTAAAATAAGTACATAGTATTTACATGGGTAACTGGACTGTAAAAGGAAGCGTTACCAAAGACTAAATGTGTATATTTTAAAATAAAAATATATATTTTAAATGGTTTAAATTGATTATTTCAGTCCTCAACTATTGACCAATAACTTTTTCTTTTTCCCCTGATGAAAAAAAGTGTCACCCTCATGTTGTTCCAAATCTGAGAGACTTCATTTGTGAAAAGATATTTCTGAGAGATTTTTGTCCCTCCATTGACAGTCTACATTGTCACTTCAAAAAGTTTATAAAGAGATCGTAAAATGAATCCATCTGAATTGATGCGTTTAGTACAAATTTTGTCAAGACACACGTCACTCTATATGAACTGTTTTAATTCAAGCTTTTATTCACATAAGCATTCATCAACTCACATTCCAGTTGTGGTTAAAGGAAACTCAAGCATGTTCGCTTGACGTGCAAAAACCAACAAGGTTCATTCTTGTATGAAACACGTTTGAGCTTCCTCAAGATCCAAAAAGGTTTATTCTTGTGTAACTCACAATCCACAAAATTAATGAGGTTCCTCAAGAAGTTCCGCAAGAATTTTGTTTCCACGCGTCAAGCAGGTTCGGTTGAGGTTCATGTTTGGTTTGCTAAATTAAATCTGGTAATCCTATAAAGCAATTGTGACTCTTCAGAACATTTGGACTAAAGCGCTCCATTCAAATGGATTAGTTTTACGATCTCTAAACTAACCCTTTAAATCCCTTTTAATCCTCAGTTAATACCTTTAAATAAAAATACCAAATAAAACTCAAATTAAACAGCTCATAAACATACTTAATCCCTAAAAAAAATAGATATAACCAGTTAAACATAAAAGTATTATGCAACAATTTATGACATTTCTCCAATACAGAACCTTTTTGGCATAAGGAGTCTAGAACCCCATTGAAACTTTTCTAGGAGTGTATGTGCTAAAAAATAAATTAATAAAACAAGATGGTTTAAACAAATTGCTGAAACAAACAACTGATTTATAATTATTCATATTAGTATTATTACTGATTTAAAGTGGGCTCTGGGTAGCAAATTTAAACTAAATATCCAGATACCAAATCAATACAAGGAGGATGCAGAATACTCAAGGCAGTGTCTTGTAACTTGGTTTCCGCAATACTCTTCTCTTTCTTGTTTGATGTTTTCTGGGTTGTTCCAGTTTTACTAATTAATTATCAACATGCCAGGGATTTCCCCACAGGTTCATTTCCAGTCATTTCATCATTACCTCAGATTCACTTACACAACACAACTCACTGCTTTTATGTTTCAGGTCTACACATGAGCGTGACAAAGTCAGTGTATGAACTACATTCACAGCAATATACCGTAGTGCTTCAGTGTAAGTCTATGAAAGCCACTTTTAGTCATTTGTAAAGTGGATTTTGTAGATGTTTAATAAAGGGAGGGACTTTAAAAAGTCAGCCAACAAGATGGCCATCAGAAAGGAGGGGAGCAGCTGTGCAAAGAATGTTTGAGACTTAAAATGTACTTTTTTATCAGAGGGTGTTGGACAGGGTTGCATGGCTGAAATGTGATCTATAGGCCAACGGAGATTAAGAGTTCATGGGTGTATTCAGTTGGCACTCTCCTCCTTACAGGTGCTATGGTAGAACTTGACTTAATAGGTGGGCTGTGATCACTCAGTTACGAGATAAGAAAACACTCTTTTTTAAGAGGTGCCAGGTCACTCTGAAGTACATGAAACAAATTCAATTACAGACTTGAAAATAATAATACTCATCGCTGAATAATCTAAAAGTCATAACAAATAAAACCACAAAAAAGTCTGAGGAAGATAAATTATAGACATTACTTGGACTCTTCTCAAATATATATTAAGTTTTTAGGACATTTTAGTCATCCACTGGCTACCAAGAATATGTATCAGCAGTAAATTGTGCTATATTAAATACATATTTTAATATCTTAGTGGAAAAGGTTCTATATAGAGCCTTAAAGGGTTCTGTCAGGGACTTCATATTAGGGGATTCCCATCATTGGATCAATTTATAGATTTACTTTTAATTAATTCAGTTTGAATTAATTTAATTTTAATTACATTTTCTGAATTTAACCGCTTATAAAACATGTTATAAGTAGAAAAAACCTGTTAAACTTGATTTAAGACATTTCTTCATACCTTTATGGCATAAATATTTCTGTAAAACTGATTCAAGAACCCTACAGTATAACCAAGGTTATATATTTAATATTTTTTTAGATTTCTGTTTTATTCTTTACTCATACTTGAATTATTTATTATTTATATTTTGAATACGTTCATATGTAGAAAAAGTTTAAAGCACAACAAAAACATGCAGTGAAGTCAGTACTGAAGGCAGATTTCTGATTCTAATAATGTTTTTCACTTTGATCTTCTCGAGTTCCACTTTTAACATTAAATATCAAACTAAATCAAGTCAAAGATGTTTTTAAAAGTCTGCCAATATTACACAGTGTTCTGTTGTCTTGCCATTTATTAGACCTCCCAAAAGCTGAATTTAGAAAGCTAAATCTAATTAAAAGACATCTTGCCACTGATGTTGTCTGATAAATGTGGTATTTACCTCCAGCTCCCTATATTCATTTTCAATTACTGTCAATTTGTAATAAATTTAAACAAGGTGTTTTTGTTATGGTTAAAACCCAGTCTTCTGGTCTATGATGAGCGTGAACTTTAATAAAAAAAGACAGCTGAGAAATTATGAGAAGCAAGGAGGCTGCCATTATTAAAATCTGCCATTCAGTCTTCCCAAAGTTCACCCTTCAGCTGGTCAGCTTGACCTTATGTGGTTTATATCTGTCATTTGCTGCAAGAGGAAGCAATGACTTCATCTTCCAAATAATCTGCCATTGTCAATAAATACACTGCATACAAATTAAAAAGCAGAAATCTTCCCAGCACTTGAAGACATTGGCAGATTGTGTTTCACGTCCCAATTAAACACAGACAGACCGACTCTAGGGCTGTTGGAAGATGTACAGAAGGCCAATACAAGCATCAGCAGTTGTTATGATATTTACATTCTCTGTTGCCTCAAATAGAAACTTTAAATATTTTCTAAATTATTGAGAGGTCTGAGAGAAACAACCTAGTTTGGATAACAGGAAACTTATTTCAAAATGGAATTTTCACATTCAAAACACAACCACACATGAACACCCTGGCAATAACATAGCAACTGCCAAGCAACACCCTAGCAAAGTCCTAGTAACCACCAAGGTGTGAGTTTCCCGAAAGCCTCATTGGTCGAAAGTTCCGTCGTTATCAGCATAGTTCAACGAGTCAATGTTTCCCGAAACCATCGTTCCAATGAACATTCGCAAAACAGCATCACAAAGTTGTGTGGTTGAACGACAGCTCTCGAAGCTGTACTATAGTTTCTAGATAGCATGACATGTGGACTTAATAAATCCTTATCCTGAGCAAATTAATCAAGCTGACATTCAGTACAACCTGTGCATGTGCGAACGTGCTCTACTAAGAACGAGTCTATGATTGAATCTGGAAATATAGCGAAATAACTGAAAATTCGAAAATATTCTCAGATACCATGTCTGTAATTTATATCAAAGCAGCATTAATTAGATCTCAAACAGTTTCATTAAAATAAGTCATTACTCCACCACGTGCATGACGTCATAAACCAACGTGGTTGAACGACCACTTTGCGACAGTATGGTTTCGGGAAACAGTCATGACTAGTTAGTTGATTTCTTCAACAATGCATCGTAGTGAAGCATTGAGTTACGTCGTTGTACAGTATGGGAAACGCACCCGTGAACAGCTTAGCAACTGCATAGCAACTACCCATTACACCCTACAACCACCCTGAAAATCCTAGCAACTGCCTATTAACGGCACATAGCACCCTAGCAATCACAACACTCTAGCAGCCAACCAGAACACCCTAGTAATTGCATAGCAATATCTACTGCCCAGCAACCACTCTAGCAATTGCACATGTAACTGGTCCTGCTCGTCAAGCTCCAAGCGGGATTCAAACCAGCGTCACCGGCATGGCAGGAGGGCGCACTAACCTGCCGCTAGTGGTCAGTGGCCAGTGCGCCTCCTGAGCCCTAGGGAGGGAGTTACAAACTTGCCTCTGTTTTGCTTAGCAAAGCCCTAGTAACCACCCAGAACACCTAAGCACCTGCCCAGCAATGCCCAAGCAAACAAACAACCATTACACCCTAGCAACCACCCTTAACCCTCCAGCCTTGCAACCCAATAGCAAACACCATAGCTACTGCCTAGCAACACCCTGGCAACCAACCACAACAACCTAGTAACTACCAACCACAGCAAGCACCACTCACATTTTCTTTCGGAAAATGTACGTCTAGTTAACTTTTGAATTATATTAAGAAAGTAAAAATATTTAAATAATAAAAAAAGATTATTTTCATGATGTTTTTGTAATAAACAGCTTAAATTCAGTTACTTGCTGGCGAAAAAAATAATACACACTGTAAAAAATATCCGTGATTTTAACAGTAAAATACTGTAAAAATGCTACAGTGCAAAACTGTTAATTGGTAAACAGAAAATTTCCGTACTATACACGGTAAATAACTGTGTTATAATTTTACAGTAAAATACCGTTAAATTTACAGTTTTTGAAAGTGAAAAAGAACAAATCGTTGTATAATTTACAGTGAAAAACCGTAAATTGACATTCCCACAATTCCCTGTGTGACACTTCACATTTTATGTATATTTGTTGAAATAACTATGGTTCCTCATAGTTTTATTGTTTTTTTTCTAATCATTTATGTACATTAGGGTTTTATGTTACATTTAATGTTGTTAAATTAATGTTTCTTGAATTTTTTTTAATTTTAATTTTATGTGTGTTATGATGGTGCTTAATGTTTGTGTGAATGAGATTGTGCAGTTTCTTCAAATAAGTATTGCTTTATACAAGCATTCACTTGTAATGAGCTGTGATTGCTCGTTTAACTCTCATTACTGCTGTGATGATTGTTGGTTGTCAGTGTATTACAATGGTCTAAAACAAATATCAATACGTTAATAAGTTGGTAAATCCACATTTTATCAGAAAATAAAATACGGTTTATTACCGTAATTTTTAAGTTAAGTCTGTAAAACCACAAATTTTCCTATAACGTATTTTTAACGGTAAAGTTCTGGCAACCACAGCTGCCGTTTTTTTACTGTAAAATTTATGGTTTATTTTTTACAATGAAGAATTGATATAAAGGCTACAGAGAGGCAGATTTCTGAAACTGTGCTCTGGTCTCATTCAAACTCTTTAGTGAAATGTTTTTTGCTATGTTTATCTTGATGCATTTTCCATTTCTCAAACTGCTTCAGTTCAATACGAAGCTTCCATCAAAAAACATTTAATTGTAAAACATTTTACCAATATGAATCATAATGCTGCATGATATCATATTTGTTTAAACAAACATATTTCTGGTTTGGTGTTGCTGCAGGAATATTGAGCCTTACAGATTAAGCAATGAATAAAATAAAATAAATCAAAATCAATTTGCAGGAATGATTACCACACTAACAGTTGTCTTCAATTGACTGGTTTGTTTATGATACACCTGGAAAGCTCTTGAGTCTGCCTTATTGATCACGGGTGGATGTGCAGGGGCTCCTATCACGGAGGTCTCTGGTCTGGCAGCATGGCTGAGTCACAGCTTCAAGCACCTTATTAATCAAACTACGCCTACACTATCTCCAGCCCTCTGATGCATCACTCTCTTCAACTGACATTTAGCTATCCGGCCACCAATCAAGAGGGCTGCTCTTTAACACAGCCCAATTTAACCTCAGAGTTTGGGCCATTGCCTATGATACATTTTGCTGAAGAATGGCAACATAGAAAAAAAAGCAAGTGCTTTGCAAGACACATTAGGATATGATGGTATGATTATGATACAGACTTTGAAATGTATACAAAGTTATGGAGTTAAAGAGTTAAAAAAATATTTCATCCATGTTCTATCATTCAGTAGCCTCACAGCGAAGTACATATAAAGTGAAGAAATGTAATGTTTTTAAAACTGTTATAAGTTCAACAAGCCTGCAATTATTCAATGAAAAATATACAGTAATATTGAGAAATAATATTATTACAGTTTTAAATATTTGTTTTCTATTTGAATATAATTTAATTTGTCATGGCAAAGCCTAATTTCCAGCATGATTAATCCAGCCTTCAGCATGGTCCTTCAGAAAGCAGGTCTCTTATTTATTATTTATCAATGTTGGAAACAGTTGTGATGCTTAAATATCAAAAGAACAGCATTTATTTGAAATAGAAATCTTTTGTAATATTATAATTATATTTAGCCCACTATGTCTTTTAAACAATTGAATGCATCTTTGCTGAATTAAAGTATGAATTTCTTTAAAAAAAAAATTATAATAAAAATCTTACTGACCCCAAACAGTTTTCAAAATATATATTTATACAGATACGTTTTGTTCAGGTCATGCAGCTGCATTACAAATTGAAAGCAAATTACATAAACTACGTATGAATTCAGGAATGTTAGACAATGCTCAGTGAACTGTGAGGTATATGCCAGCATACAGGTGTGAATTATTGCTTAATGTCTAAGTAACTTGGATCTGATAAGGATTTAATACAACATTTTGGACCAGCAAGGTTAATCTGGGTCTGTCACTTTTGATCAATTTAATGCATTCATGCTAAATAAGAGTATGAATTAATTTTTTTAAACCGTATTGACCTCAAACTTTCGAACGGTAGTGTATGAGGCGCTTGGCATTTGATTATTGTGCACAAAGATCGTAACACAAGTGAGGTTAAATCCTGCAGTAATCTCCATTGGCATTTTCTGTTGTTTCCGATGAAGGCATAGATAAGACAGAAGACAAAAAAATAAATAAAAAATAGAACAGTACATTATTTCATAAGTTCAAGGCAGGAGCAGTTGCAAACATGCGTAAAGTGCCAGTACTCTACACGCTCAGCTGCTTAGGTAAATATGTGGCATTGGGCTGTTAAAGCTGGAGAGAAAACTTGAGAGGGTTAAATAAATACAAATACACACTACACACCAGTCAAAAGCTGGGCTTTGTTTTAGCCTGCCGTCTGGTAAGTGATGATAAGGGGCAGTAAGCAATACCTGCAGTAGCAGCCAAGATGTGGGTCTGTCTTATAAACCACAGACACACTCCCCAAGAAGGATTCATCAGGCCTGGATGACCAGGTGGAATCCTGAATTGTGCAATTTTGTTCGGATGAGGTTATAGGCTACAGAAACACACAAGAGCTTGCCAAGATCAATAAACACATGCTAAATCATAACAACATGACTTCCTACAGGCAACAGGGCAATTCAATAACTTGAATTGTTTGAGAAATAAACCATTGGTTTAGATTTATTCAAGTTCTTTATAAACATTTTTAGGCTGATTTGCTAATGTTTTCCCATAGGAAAACAAGAAACATTAAGGAGCTCTGTTTTATCTCGGTTGATTTCTGCTTTGATTTGGCATATGAAACGCAATTTGCTATTAATAGTCTGAGGTTTCACATGCACACAGTTTGTAAAAAGATGCATCTGAGAAGTTAACAATTAAATGAAATGTAACTATAAACTGGGTTTTTAAAAAAGAGCATCCTTTGAGCAACATTTCTTTATATGTGAAATTCACAGCATGTCTTGTGTTTGTCTTCAGCTTGTTTCTCACGGCACAGAGGACCAGAATGAGGCTCAAGAATGAGGAGGACTGAATTCCCTCCGCATTATTATGTCTTGCAAAATCTTCAATATTTATTTGCATGTCAGATATGGTAAAAAGAAATAAATCACCAAATCTGGATTTCAAAATTTCTTGCAAGATTTCATAACATCAAATGATGAGTCAGGTTTGGTCAAGGGTCTTTTGACAGCTACATTACTTACAGAAAACTGAATCCTCATCTATAAACCAACAATCGACATGCTTTTCGACAAGACAAAAACATTTTATAAGCTATTTACCAGGAATAGTGCATCTAGAACAAATTAAAAAAACTAAAAATACAAAAATAAAGATAAAGAGATAAAAATACGTAAAGATAAAAACATAAAAAAAGACAATAATAAAACAGCTGCAAAAAAAAGCCATCTATTTGTGATCCGATCCAAGCTTGCAATGTAATGTAAAGTGTGTAAACTTCTTCTAGGCTATAACTTGCAAGTGACATACAAATAAATTTAACTCTTAAATGCAAACCACAATTTTCCTCAAAAGACCTGCTGGCTGATGTAAACTGAGGGTTTCCCTGTCTGATTTGCATTGGCTTGTTTGATCTCAGAGAGGGATTTCCCTCATGTTCATTCGAAGCGAACTGCAGATTGGGGACAGCTGAAATCTGAGGTGTGATTGCGACTAATAAATCCACGTAACATGTCCCAAGGGTGGAGATTTTCAAAAGCAGCATGACACACAGCCGTCTCACTCAACACAACCCCGATCTCAATAGAAGTTCTTTGAATAATATATAAAGTCGTGAGTTTTACCATACTGAATCACCTCAAGATCAATTTACACTAGGCCTAGTGTGTTTTTGTTTGGTGATAACAAGTAAACACGGCCATGCTGATATTCATACCAACAGCATGATTTAGAGTGGGACATTTCTTTTAGCCGTTTCATAAACAAGAAGCTAAAACTGAGTAAGTAACATACAGCCAATGAAAATACTTGCAAACCAATCCACAGCCAAATTAAAGGGATACTCCACTTTTTTGGAAATAGGCTCATTTTACAACTCCCCAGAGTTAAACAGTTGAGTTTTACCATTTTCGAATCCAATCAGACAATTTTCTGATATTTTGAGGAATATCAGTAACCAGACAGTTTCTGGTCTCATTGACTTTCATAGTAGGAAAAAAATATATACTATGGAAGTCAATGAGACCAGAAACTGTCTGGTTACTGATATTCTTCTAAATATCAGAAAATCGGCTGAATGGATTCGAAAATGGTAAAACCCAACAGTTTAACTCTGGGGGAGTTGTAAAATGAGCCTATTTTCTTTTTTAAAGTGGAGTATCCCATTAAGCCATTGTGTGTCTCCAAAAAACACAGGACAGGTTTTGCTCCTAAATGATTCAGAGTTTATGAAGGAACTGGCTGAATGAATGATTCAATGACTCAATCGTGAACACATCTCTGGTTCCTGAAAGGATCGTGTTTGAACAAATTGGGCAGCATCTGAAATCACAAAATTCCCTGTGATCAGTTGACTTAACTTAAAAAGGGAGGAAACCCATTGCCTTAAATTATTAAGTAAATAAACTTCAAGCGTAATTGAAAAAAAATTAAGTTGTCAAGTACACATAACTTATGGTGCATTTCCACTACACAGTACCAAGCTCGACTCGACTCGCCTTCGTTTGGTTTTCCACTGTGTAAAAGTTGTACCTGTGCCTGCTTTCGGGTACTTTTTTTATTATCACCTCCAGCGAGGTTCCTGAGCGAGCTAAGGCTAACTGAGCCGGTACTAAAATGTGATGTGAAAACAATGCCGACTGCTGATTGGTCAGAGAGAATCGTCACCATTCACTGCATCATCATTGCACGCACCAGATGGAGAATTCAGAAAATCCCCACCATTTTTAAATAGTTTGGCCAGAGATAGTTTCTAAACGTATACTACTATTATTATTATGGCAACTCGGAAGAATACGCCGTGGTCAAACGAGGAGGTGCAGACTTTCCTTTGTTTGGTTGCCGAAGAGAGGATCCTGCGAGAGCTTGATACTATGGGCAGCGAGTAACAAAAGGTGTCGCAATGACGACCGGGTACTATTTGTGGCGGTAACCGGTCGTCATTGCGAAAACGGCATGGAAAACAGCAAGCCGAGTCGAGGCAAGCCGAACTGAGTTCGAGTCGAGCTGGTACTGATAATGGAAAGCGCCATTACTTTCCAATTACGCATGACGTTTAACTTAATTTTAAGGCAATGGGTTTCTTCACTTTTTTTAAAGTTAACTGACCACTTTTTAAAGTGATATGTGAAAAACAGTATGTGACAAAAGAAATATGTCCAAATTCACAGTTTTCACAAATTCACAAAGTGGAAGTCAGTGCACTTTTGGAACATGGTAGGAACTAACTTTTGTGTAAAGCAATGCGTTCTGGTGAGTAAAGTATTTCCTAGTTCGCTTTATAGAATTACGTGGCCTTATATAAACTTTCAGAAACACACCACAAGGAGCTGGTTCAAAATCTAATTCATTTTCAGTCTGCCCTCAGCTGGAAGCAAACTCCGACATAATTTATGGGTGGTATGTAATATAAATTCAAATTTAACCTTAAGTCTTATCTTTACAGATTAAGTTCCTGGTTTCTTAAGGTCTTATAAAAATAAATCTCAGTAAAAATATTTAGCTTATATTTTGTGCTGTTTTTAACCAGTCCATGAAAGTGGTTTTCCATGTCATTTTTTGATGTAGGAGGCAGTGTGAGTGCACATATTTCTCTTTTAGTAAACCTTCTCTATTTTGATGCTCATATCACTTACACAATATAACAATTTTCCTGACAGCCTCCATTAAGTCTTCTCAGCCTAGTCCTTTTCTCATGTCACAATGCATACAAATGCTTCCATGTAAATATTTCTCATTCTAACTGAGCAAAAGATGCTCATTTGTAGTCCAAAGATGTGAATGAATCAGTTTTTGGACGTCACAGAGGAATTTGCTGCACAGAGTGCACATGAGGCTCTTCATCACACGATTGCCTTATGTGTCTTTTCTCTGATGACTTTTAGGGAGTTGTGCACAGATGACCTTAAAATCTCCACGAGGGGGTGTCAAAATTACTCACACAAAGTGATTTCAGCTTTCACTATTGCAGTCTTTCTCAAAAGATTTAGGTGTAGTATAAGAGACGCATTAGTCTTGCTAAATAGCCATGTACATTTTTCTGTCTCGTCCTCTGTGCTGTCCACCTGTCTGTGATTGTTGCATGCTTCTGATGTCAACTTAAAATGATTGAACCCTTTTCTTAACGGTGTGGGAGTTTTTACGTAGTTTGTTAGCAGACTGTAAAATGTAACATTAAATCAAGTGTAAATTATTTGAGACAATGTATTCATATTCCTGAGTTATGACATCATTCTTAATTTGTTCGAGTTCTATACATCATCAATCCGTCTTCCAAAGCAAGTTATCTTACCCTAATTCACTTTGGTATAAGCATAGGCTGTATAATGTTTATATTTTAGACGGGATGGGATGGCGTCGTTACTCGCCCGTGCGTGTCTCGTCAGTATCCGTAAAGAGAAAACTTTTAAATAAAAAATAAATAAATCTATTTTTCTCTCTTTAGTTATGAGAAAGAACCATATTAATCCGCACTTCAGTGGAGCTGAAGCACAACCAAAACAATGTTCTTCTGCAAAATCCATGCAGTTTTGTTTTTCAACCGCTAGAGGGCCAAAAGCTAGTGCATCATGTACCCTTAAAGGGATAGTTCGCCCAAAAATGATATTTAAACCATGCATTACTCACCCTCAAGCCGTTCGAGATGCATATGTCAATCTTGTTTCAGACAAACACATTTCCAGTTATTTTAGAAATGTCTTAGACCCTTCAGTGGATATAATGTGAAGAAATGGAGTCCCAAAAATGTGCATAAATCCTTCACAAAAGTCATCAATCCGGCTCCAGGGTGATAAACGAAAGCCTTCTGAGGGTAATCCGTGCGGTATTGTCGGAAAAATATACATATTTAAAACGTTATAAATGAAAATATCTGACTTCCGGGAATCGAGTCGCGTAACGTTCACGGATGATGAAAGTCGGCATGACGTAGCGTCGTGACGTTTCCTACGCTACGTCCTACCTCGTACGCCGACTTCCATCACCCGTGAACGTCCGTCAGCGTAGGAACCGGCGTGACGATCGTTGCCAGAAGTCAGATATTTTCATTTATCAAGTTTTAAATATGTATATTTTTACGACAATACTGCACGGATTACCCTCAGAAGGCCTTCGTTTATCACCCTGGAGCCGGATGGATGACTTTTGTGAAGGATTTATGCACATTTTTGGGACTTGAAGGAGCTGGACCCCATTTTTTCACATTATATCCACTGAAGGGTCTAAGACATTTTCTAAAATAACTGGAAATGTGTTCGTCTGAAACAAGATTGACATATGCATCTCGAAAGGCTTGAGGGTGAGTAATGCATGGTTTAAATATCATTTTTGGCCGAACTATCCCTTTAAAAGAATTGCCATGTTTTGAAAATAATTTAAAATGCCCATTGTATTGAGTATATTTTGATTAAAATATAAACTGGATTTAAAAGCTAATTCATAGTAATTAAAAAAAAAATTATTCTCTATTTGTGAATAGACATTTTGAATCATAAAATTTAAAAACACTCTCAGTACAAAAAAAAACATGCAGATATCAATAGACTTCTCTCCAGAAACAGAGCTTGTCACATATGTATGTGCGTTCATCACAGCGTGTTGGCCAACAAAGAAGTGATAATGTGTTATCTCAACAGCGGCGGGGATGGAATTTGGAAATCTGGAAGCTCCAGACACCTGCCATCAAATTATATTGATTTTGGCTGCACAATCTCATGTACGTGTGATTCCTCAGGTAGTGATTTGACATCCGCCAAGTTTATGTTTCCATTATGAATCTTAAGTAATCTCAGCTCAGAGCTTAAAAAAGGTAAAATGCAAAAGTGTCTAGTTTAACGTCCATCATTAAAGCTTTTGACAAGGCAAAGTGTGTGTAGTGACACTAATGGTCTTTAGCTAATGCCATCGTAAAGCTTTCGAAATCCTTGTAAGCTTTCAAAATCCTTAGCAAAGGTATTGTTATCACTTACTGAGTTTTTTGACCTGCTTGTAGAGAGTTTAATCGAATATTATAAAATAGAATGGTAATATTTATTTGCAACAGTGTTATAGGCCTATTTCAAGATAAATAGGAAACATAGTGAATACCATGAGGACATAATTAAAAGAACATTTTTCAACAGGTCTGATGAAGGTAAGAGACATTATTATTAATTATTGATTGCCAGGTGTCTTTTTGTGGCATGGAAAGTATGGGTGTCTATGCTGTTCATTTTTTTTTCTGTTAGCTTCATAAGGATATCCTATCAGACTGGGGCTCAGTTAGACTCTCAGTACATCATTAATAAATTATCAAAAGGAATTCCCTCTTTTATTTAAGCCATCAAACCTTAACATCAAAGGGAAATATTAACATATGACAAAGTATCAGTGTGAGTTTCGAACGTAACTGCAGAATGCATCTTAAAATCACAGTGCTTTTTAAAACTATTAATGCATTATTATTATTTGTTTAATTTTTTTTAAAGATTGGAATCAATCTGGATATAATATAATATAATGTGAATGTATATATCTTATATATGCCACACTTGTATAGAAAGTAATTTGTGTGGTACGAGCCCTCAAATCAGTAGCAGTGCTGTATAAAGAAGTGAAGTTTTGTTTTACTAAGGATTTTGGGGTTTTCAACAAGGATTTTTGAGCTTCCAAAAAGACATGAGAATAAAAATGTATGAATTTGTAATCCTATATAAACAATCACCACATAGTTTGTCTTCAAACCGCTCAATCCTTCCTCTGTCAACTGAGGCTTTCACTTTGAAGATTGTTTACAAGCCTCAACATAGAAAAGTTTTATTCCATCAACACCACATTGAATCTGTTTAAGACAAAGCATCAGAGACTGCCAATGATTACTGGAATTTTTTACCCTAAAACTCAAATTCTCATCGTTTACAACATGACATTCCAACCATGTTAGCTGTTATATTTTATTAGTAGTTTCTGTGCAAAACACAGAGGGGATTTAAAGAATTTCCAAATTTATACATGAATGCTTACATGCTTGTATGCATTCTGCTCCTGAATGAGTCATTTCAGAACTGTCTCTGCTTGCTTGGTCTCTACGGTTACTGACGACAAACCACATATACACATCCAGAGACGGGATAATAGTTTTGCTGGATACATGAGACATGTTCTCACATCTATTTTCCCAACAGGAACACAACAAATGTTCATGAGTTCAGGTTCCTCATACCATGGAATCAAATTGCTTTGAATCAAAATGCTTATGAAAAAAATTATATGAAAACAACTTTCAAACTGCAACTTTTAGAACTCAAAACCTACTCTCCAGTAAAAAAAAAAAAAAAAAAAAGTGCAGTCATCAGAACTAGCACCATAATTAAATTCATTTATGACTGTCTGTGGCACACACACAAAAGAAAAATATGATTTGACCGGATTTAATCGGGTCTGCTGGCTTTACACGAAGCACGGAGATTTCAAGAACACCCCTGCTACTTTTCTAAGTGGGACGCCACATTGATGCTAACTAATCATAACATGTGCTATAATGTATTACTGTTATTTGACTGTTTGCACATGCTATTTATGGATGCATGGTAATAGTCCAAGAAAAGAAACTGACAAATAAACTGAGGTGCGATTCCCGAAAGCATTGTTAGCCAACTATGGTCGCAAGTTCTGTCGTTACCAATAGAGTTCAATGGAAAATGCGAACAACTTGCGACCAGTAGTTGGCTGATCGATGCTTTCGGAAACGCACCTGAGCGGTTCCCTTACAAAAAAAGTTGCAGAATAATACAAATAATAAAATCATGCATTTAACTGACTATAAAAGACATATAAATAATATCAGTCCACATATAGGCTACATAATCAAGTCATTTTCAAGAATTTACAAGATGTCTGAGGAAAAACCTTTTGTGTTATTCATACTAGGGCTGTCAAACGATTAATCGCATCCAAAATAAAAGTTTGTGTTTACATAATAGGCCTTTATGTGGGTGTACCGTGTATAATTATTATATATATATAAATACATACACATGCTTGTATATATTTAAGAAATATTTCCATGTATATACTGTATATAGATTTATATATAATTTATATTATGTATAAATAACTATTTTATATATAAATACTATTTTTTTCTTAAATATACATGCATGTGTGTGTATTTATATCGATACAAAATAATTATACATAGTGCACCCACATATATTATGTAAACAAAAACTTTTATTTTGTATGCAATTAATCACTTGACTGTCCCTATTTATATTGTATTATATATATATATATATATATATTTATAAAAAAAGGTGTCTGAGACTATAAGGAAGGTTTGAGGAGATTAATGCAAGACATGGTCACAAGAGGTCAAGTGTTGTCTCTTAGCATGGTCCAGTTAGCCCCTGTTGGTAGATGATGTAACTACACCAACACATCCTTATCCATTGATGGCCATTCAAAAGTTTGGGGTTGAAAAAAAAATTTGTATATTCAGCATCCATTAAATTCATCCAAATTGACAGTAAAGATATATTTATAATGTTACAAAAGATTTATATTTCAAATAAATGTGGTCCCTAATTTTTTTAAAGAATCATGAAACAATTTTATAAAATATTAAGCAGGAAAATTATAGCTATTCAACAATGATGAAAACGTGAATTCTTTCTTGAGCACAAACTCAGCGTGAATCAGGTGAGATAGGAGTAATGATGCTGAAAATGTGATATTAAAATATGAAATTGTTTTAAATTGTAATCATTTTGTCACTATATTACTGTTTCCACTGTATTTTTGATTAAATAAATACAACCGCAAAAGAGGCTCCTTTCAAAAACATTAAAAAAAAATATCACACGGACCCTAAATTTGAATGGGGGTTTATCTTCTGACCAATATAAGACATATTCACTTCAGTACTAAAAATGACACACTTCACCTGTAATCAATACAGACCTGAGTAGACCAGTTATTAGTGACAGTCTCTAAGTATAGCATGGCTCTAGAAATACAGCAGTTATCTAACCAAGTTCACTGACTGACTCAGCAGTTTTACACTGTAAAAAAAAAAAAAAAAAACTTGACAAGTTTCGGAACGCCTGGAAAAACTGGAATCATCAGGTATAGCCGTGTATGGACAGCTGGTTTGGCTTTTACTCAATACCAACATATGGTGCTGACGTGACAACGAACAGACGTAACTAATTACGCAAACATATCAAAACTGCTGTCAAAGTTGTCAATGATATCAGATATGGCAAAGAGGTCAGCAGGGATTAAGGCTGTGGACAGGGAACTGGCATGAGCCAAGATTAATGAGTTAACGACTGAAAGAAGATCAGTGGATTTTAGGATCAGTGGCTGAATGTGTAGGCTGGACTGTGCGGTGCATATTTGGATATGGGTCGACATGACTGCTGTCAAACCAAGCACTGAATTATGACCAATCTGGAGTGCTTATTATGTGATAGTAGATGTAGAGGATCACTGCAGTTAGTTTGAGTGAGAGCAGAATATATTGACAGACTGTTAAGAAAGAGTCTGATGCCAGATTGTTCTGAAGAGAGGCAGGGAGGAGATAAAGCTACACGTGAGAGGCTTAGTGTCGCTGTTTGTGTTGTGTCGAGCAAAGTAGGTTCTGCATTGATTTCATGAAAAGGGTTTTTTAATGAAAATGAAAATATGTTTAAGCACATACGGATATCTACTGCAGTTCTTAAATCACATTTTTTTGAACGTTTTTGTGAGTTTAAAGAGTTTATATATTTCTGACCCTTGTATGCATATCGACCTATAGGGGGCGATATGCATACATATACAATTTATTATGTTCTCTCTCATGTTCAAGACCTTTTAAATGGGAATAGGCCTACATTTTGTGAATTGTTCCAATAAAATCAAATATCAAGTTGCCATATTTATACTGTGAAAGGTTGTTGCAGTTGCTTTCAATAATTACAGTATTTGCTGGCCAAACAATATTGATATTGTTGCATTGAGCATTAGAATTGTATTAACTGAGCTTGAAAATATTTTGAATAGTCTGTATGCAGTGTTGGGGAAAGTTACTTTTAAAAGTAATGCATTACAATATTGAGTTACTCACTAAAAAAGTAACTAATTGTGTTACGTTTTATGGAAAGTATTGGGTTACATTACTGGAGATAAGATGGGAGGAAAGCAAGAAAGGAAAGGAAACAAGGATGCACAAATTAGAAATAAGAAGCACCCAATGAAACCATACTATTCTTTATGGTTCTTCTGCCATGAAAAGATAATGTAATTCAGACTATGCTGGTATGAGTTTAAAACTGAAACAGAAATGTGATACTTATCAAAAGTGATTTTTCCTTATTACTATGGTTGAATAAGATCATTGAAGGTCAGCAGCAATAACATTATTGCTTAATAAAGTGAGAATAAATGGCTATATAATGAATAATTAAACATGTTTAATTTATGTAGGTTTGCAAAATTGCACTGTTTTTATTCATTTTAGAAATGCCGAATAATACATGCTCGCATTTACATGTAGTCCAGAAGTTTAACCATCATGTTTACACACCCTCTGCACTTCATGATGTCTCTCAACATGGGGACAAGAGATGTGTCAATCAATACATGGGTAAACAAAGTAACTCAGATGTTTTGTTAGGCTACTAGTTACTCGAAAAAAGTAATCTGATTGCATAACTAGCGTTACTTGTCATTACACACCCCCAATGTCAGATTCCCATTGTCCAAACTAGTGCCGTTCCCACAAAAGGTTATTATGTTAAATGACCTGTTTTATTTTTTCCTTGGTGGAAAAGACTTTAAAACTTGACTGTGGCTGGAGTGTTTATCCTCTATACTCTAGGTAATCTTAAACAAAAACAAAAAACACACAAATAGCTCAACACTATTACAAATCACCTTTAAACCAAAGAAAATATTTGCAGATCTGGTATTTGAGTCCAATTTTGTTGTTTTAAGGTTTCTGTGGTGTTACTGCAGTGAACAACACAGAATACTATACGTGTGGAAACCGTGGGCAACAACTTGCCACTACTTGAGTTGTTATCTTGGTTGCACCCACTCATGTGGTGTATCATATCAGATTTATTAAGTCATTTAGATAACTAGGGGCAGCTTTGAAGAACGTTTTAACCACAGGTGATAAAATAAGGGATGCAGGAACATTTCATTCACAAGTACAGTATGAAGAGAGAAGAGGATGGGGAAAAGAGAAGGTGGGGCAGAAATAAAAAGACTACAGGACTGAAAGAAAGAGAGAGGGTCTATGGGTGATAAAGTAAATGGAACAGGCCATTAAAAAAGGACACAATACATTATTTATATGGCACAAAGATGGGAACAACTGTGTGATGGCCATGGATGTGAGAGTGAGTAACTGCTCATCTACTCTATAAAATTGTTTTCATCATTGTTTTATAACTTTATATATTTTTGTTTTCATTCATTTAACTAATTTCTGCAATTTCTACTGTTTTGAGTGCAGTTAACTCATAACTGCATGCTGTCACTTTGGAACAACTTTGAATTTACATACACTCTAAAAAATGCTGGGTTGTTTTAACTCAATTTTGGGTCAAATATGGACAAACCCAAACGTTGGATTAAAAATGCAATTTAAAAATGTTACCCAATGGCTGGGTTTGTCCATATTTGACCCAAAATTGGGTTAAAGTGTAACATTTATGAAAGCAATTCCCATTTACTTGTTATCCAAGTCGACTTATAAATTAGGAGCATCATAAGCAATTTAACCAGAATTAAGTAAAGTAAAATTTTCAAGCTTTGGTGTTTTTTTTGTTTTTTTTGGACAAGGGAACCGACCACAGTCACATGGCTCAATTTAGGATTTTAAAGCTGAATAAATAAGCTTTCCATTGATGTATGGTTTGTTAGGACAGGACACTTTGCCTGAGATACAACTTTTTGAAAATCTGGAATCTGATCGTGCAAAAAAAAAATATATCGAAACATTGAGAAAATTGTCTTTAAAGTTGTCAATTTATGTTCACTAATGTGCTGCACACAAAAATAAATGTTTTTATGTATTAATGGTAGTAAATTTACAAGATATCTTCATGGAACATGATCTTTACTGAATATCCTATTTTTGGCATTTAAAAAAAGAATTGACCTATTTTGACCAATAGAATGTATTGTTGGCTATTCCCAGAAATATACCCATTTGATCCAGGGTCACATATTTCACCTGCTTTGTGATCAAGTTAGTTTACACAAAAATGTTAACATGATAAATAATATCTGTCATCATTTACCGTATCTTTTTCCTTTTTATGCTTCATGTTTTTGCTTCCACAGAAGAAAGAAAATCATACAGGTGTGGAACGACATGAGGATGATGGATGATAAAAGAATTTTCAGTTTGCTGAGTGAACTCATAGTTTCAACTTGTGCACATTTCATAACACTTCTATCATTTAAATGAACGCATTCACTGTGTGGCACTGTTGAGCTGTGCCTCAACACGGCATCACGTTATACCAGATTAATCCATGCAACATGGTTAATAATAATTCCCAAGGTATGTAGCCTAATCCTGATTACCATCAGCTATGGACATGGAAGCGCACGGCAGAATGGTGTGCAACTCGTATTTGAAGCGTTTGGGAGCCAAAGAGGAGGGGAATGAAATATGAGTTGTTATTTTTTTCTATACTCAAAGGGAGTGGTAAAATGTCGAGATTGAGAACGAAACCAATATTGGAGAAGGCCTCAGTCTTCTCATAGACGCTGCTGTGGATAGTCTCCAGGAGATTCTGCCTTCCCACTCAAGCTCGTACCATGATGGTTTCTGATGATAATTTGCGCTGAAATACAAAACCGCAGCATCCTCTTCGGGGAAACTTTAAAGACAAGGGAGCCAAGAAGCACCGCGCGCACTTAGTGTCATTTAATACAACGAGGCATTAGGACAGATAAAGCACTTCTGGTGAGAATATTTCTACTCGTGCCAAATTGGACCACCGGAAGATGCGCGTTACGAGACGGTGATCCGAACAAAATTAAAATGCATTTTTTAAGGAGTGCTCTTAACGCGTTTCTAATTAAAGACATGCCGGGGTAATCCACATGGGACAGCTCCTTACGTCTGCAACTGACAATAAAAACTGAGGAACCCATGCCGGATGATCTGAAGCAACTTTACGCACCGGAGGGGAAAATAAATAAATTAAAAGCGGCGGACTTTCGTCAATTTCCACCCACTTCGAGTCAACACGATCAACAGATGACCACGGCTGTCTTTAAACATATAAAAGAGACTCGCGCTCCTTGTGTCATGGTGCGCTAGAGGCTGTGGAAGTACCTTTGGAGAGGCGACGCCAGCGGAGTCTATTTTGATGTGCTTTGCGTTAACATTATTAAACCCACGGGAAGGCCGTCGAACAAGTGTAAACTAAATCTGCATTGAAGAAAATCAGGTAATTTGTTACTTTACCAAACAAACACGTGTTCGCGAAGCGCCTTTGCGCAAGAGCGTTCGTGCGTAAAAGTGGAGAAAACTTGGGATTCTTGTGTGAATCTGTGATGCTATGGTTGTTTAGATATATTTAACAGGGTCTGAAGCTCCACTAACTTGTTTTTAAGTGAATCGAGAACTTTATTTATTACATGTTACAACTTCAGAATAAGTGAAGAGATTGTGTACTTCTTTTAGCTGGATATTATCAAATTATTGCCACTGAGTTGTTGACGTTTCCTGTGAATTATACTTCACCCAAAACTGTTTTAAACTGCTTTTTGGTTATTATTTAATCATTATGCTTGCAGTTTTATGATCTCATATTTATTTAAAGTTTTTGGAATACATTTGATTTAGTGTTTAAAATAGTGAAATATTAAAAGACGTTTGCATTCTTATACTTTTAAACCTAAAATGTTCATGAGCAAATTATGTCAACTATCCATGCATGTTTTAAGCAATCTAATATGAATCAATAAATCAAGTGGGTGCCAGGGAACTGAAATGATGGTGTGTTTGCAGGTCTGTAAGACTGGACGCAGGGCAGAGGGGCTCTCTTTGCCCACTTTTCAGCATGAGTGCAGTGCGCACACCTGTCTTCATAGGGCTCCTTTTCCTGTTCCTCACCGCCGGCTACTGCAAACCGAGAGACAGGGATGACGCAAGTCTGCTGGACCTCCTAATGGACAGAGTGAGACAGGCACGGGAGCATCACAGCGAGGGAAATACACAGCGACCCCTGAGATCCTCGAGCATTCTGTGGAAACAAAAGACGTTAACAAAGTTACAAAGTCATATCAGCATGAACGCATTCTTGGTAAGCATCATCACATCCACTGACTGACTGTGTTTGGAAAATGAGAGCATTGCAGTCCATACTTGACTTGATCTGTTTAGTGGCATTTCATATTCTGTGGCCAATAAATATAAATCATTTCTGACCTTTTTTAACAGAGATCTTTCCGAGAGATCTTCGACAGAAGGAGAGATTTTTAAAACATTTAACAGGTGAGCAAATGTCAGTATCTCTGTGCACTTTCCTCATTATCTTTGTGAATTAACAGCAATTTAATATCTGTCTTTCTGTATTTTTGCAGGGCCGCTTTATTTTAGCCCCAAATGCAGTAAACACTTTTATAAACTCTATCATAATACCAGGGACTGCACAATACCAGCCTGTAAGTGGCATTTCATGAAATACATTTACATTATAACTGTTTTGCCATTTATTCGGGTGAATGATTAAGCATGCATATTGTTTTTATATGGGACTGGTCTTCAAGATAGCTTCAATGTCAAATAAATGTCTGTCTTGTCTTTTTCTAGATTATAAAAGATGTGCCCGGCTTCTTACAAGACTAGCATTGAGTCAGCGGTGCTCAGAGGGATAGATGCCGCAGGTGAATAGTTAACATAATAGTTAACATAATGTATGTTATGGTAAACTTGTTTCCGCAATTAGTGCTAAAATGTTTGTTGTGAAAATATTTACCCAGGACACACACTGAGTGATCAAATGTCTAGTCGTTATCTTCAAGGACACAATCATCCCAAAATTCTCGCGACCACATTCTGGAAATAAAAGACAGTTTCTGGTTACACACACACAATGTGTAATCTACGCACAAACATAATTCTACAGGAGAAAGATTACACCTAACTGTTTTATGACCTTTCTAATATTACGGAGCTCCTACCCAGAATAGCCTTTACTTCACCTGTTTGGAATGAAGGGGTTTTTATATTTGAGTTAAACGGCTGTTCTGGTGAAGTGCAGAAATAGAAATAGACATAGATATAAGTACATTGTATCAATTCAAAATGTATTAACTAACTTCTTAGCTACACTCTAAAAATGCTGGGTTATTTTAACCCAACTTTGGGTCGAATGTGGACAAACCCAAACGTTGGGTTGAAAATTTAATTAAAAAGTTTAACCCAATGGCTGGGTTTGTCCATATTTGACCCAAAGTTTGGATAAAACAGTGAATAATTTGCTTATGAAAGTACCTGTGTAGTTCATTTCAATTCGTTATTAAAAAAAGAGGCTGTTTCAAAAGAGGACAAACTAAAGATGTTTTGAGCAATACTTAGGTCACTCAAAGTTAAAGTATACTTTTAGTGTCCCCAAAGGGACAGCAAATAGCATCAAACATTACACACACATGGTACATATAATAGCATTTAATCAAGCTTAACTATACTGGTAAAGTATACTTAATTGGCATATTGGGATATCTTCTCTCCTGTTTTGAGGTAGTTTGTGGTTTTGGATGAAATTTTTGTTTAGCTGTTTAACTTGTGATCCTCAACCTAAAAAAATACAGTACTGCTCCACTAATTGAACAAAAAACATAAGACAAGTGTAAGCGGGTTAAACGGTGGCACCAGTACATTTGTCAAAAAAAGTACATCAGGGATTATGTTCTCAATTGACTGTAAATGGCATGTTAACTATTTGAAGCGAAGAACCACACTTATGGACAATGGCCTTTTTTCTTAAAGGCTTTAGTTCTCAGTGTAACATTAAACCTGCAGTCCTTTCACCATCTGTGTTGCACAATTTGCTCTTATGTGTGTCTTTGTATCCACACTAGTCTGTTTTTCATCCTCTGCCTTTTAAAAACTAATTATAGCTTATATTGCATATATATAATTGTGTTTTATTTATCATTACTAATGGCCCTATTTACATTTGCATGCAGTGGTCCAGCTCTCATATGTATTTCTAGTATTGTATGTACTTGTAATTGTGTTGTTAATGCTGATCAATGTTTTATTTTACAGATATCAACAGACCTGAAGAAGTAAAGAGAACCAAGAAAGTGCCTTGGAGAAAAACAGGGAAATTAAATTAATTCAGAACAATCATATTTATCACATAAGCATAGCTATTTTTGCAATGAAATGGAACTCCTCTTTGGACCTTTTTCTTATCACATACTGAAACAGACTGATGTTAGAACCAAGTTTAAAGGAAATGTTTATGGTGAAAATGAAGAAGATAATGTTTAATGGGGAAAAACAACTACAGATGTCCTGCTGCCAAACCACAAACTCTGGCTGTCACTTTTATTATAAGTTGAATATGCCTTCACAGGTAGTTTTTGGTTGAAGAATGACTTAGATATTGTTTTGCGGATGTTCAAAGGTGGTTACTGGCTGAAAGAAGCCTTTGGTCCAATATATCTGACAACCTCTAAGCCACATTCCTCAAAGCCAGAGCTAAATCCTTTGATTGAATTATGATTTGCATGATATTTTCTTGCCTTTTTTGTCTTTACAAGACATGTCTTGGCAGTGATTAATGCTACTGGTTGCAGTTTATTCTGTGAAAGAAATGAATTGCATTTTGCTAATATTGAATGTCTTATATTATATATTTATATACATTCAAACTGTTAAATATTGCTATTGTCAAATGTATAAACATCTAAGTTAGAGTTCAGTTTGTAAATATTGTAAATATATACAGTATATATATAAAACATATGATCTTTAAATAAACATATTTGTTATATAATGTTTAAAGAGTGTTTACGGATGAATTATAAAGTTATTTATTCCAAATAAATGCTATATGTGATTGCTGCTTGTCATAGTTCCCCACTCCGTTTTGGCGATAAATCCATCTTTGAGAGGTATGAGACCCATAAGGGTGTGGAAAGCAGTACCAGTGCTCTTAGTTGATGTCATAACAGCACATTTAAGCGACAGCCTTCTGAAATAATGTTTGCATTGGCATTCTACTCAGGGAAAAAACATTTCAAAAGGTAAAAAAATGGGTGATTTTGTGTGTGTGCTTGTGTGTTAATCAGCTCATTTTATTCCTGTCTGTTAAGCAGAGGAAATGCATAATTTCAGTCATTACAGCTATTTACGGTCCAATTTAACTTTGTATGTTAACATCAACTATCCCTATATATACTGTACTCACACACACACACACACACACACACGCATTTATATATGAAGAGTTCAGATGCAAAAGCCTCCAAGTGCCATTTGAAATTTTCTTCTAAAATGATCATTTTTATCAAGCTTGTATATTAAAGTTCAGTAATTTCACTTAAATGGCAATGAAGATTACCTATTAATTGTCATTTAAGTGAAATTACTGAACTTTAATATACAAGCTTGATAAAAATTTCAAATGGCATTTAGAGGCTTTTGCATCTGAACTCTACACACATACATTTGGCAAACACTTTTATCAAAAGTGAATGTCATTGCATTTACATACTTATCAATTAGTTCTTGCTTTCCCTGGGAATCAAACCCATGACCTTGACGTTGCAAGCCTCAACAATATATAGTGCATGCGTGTACATTGCCATTGGACTGGTTTATGTGAACATACAGTATAGGTTTGTATATAGTATATATTTATAGTGTGTTTGTGTGTTTGAGAGTGAAGTTTGGTATTGAGCAGCAGCCCATCCAACCCATTGCCTTATGAGTTAATGTCTTGAACCATGCTAAAAAACCCCTATTATTTCTGGTTTACTATTACAGAGTTATACTATAGTTCTTGATTTGTTCAGACATGCTAGTGACACTTGTGCTCAAGCTTAAGAAATAACAATCAAATTAATGGATGACAAAATTGTAAATGGGAATTCTCGTTTTGCCAAAAGCCCTATACTTGTATGTAGCCATCTAGCATTCAAGACTGGTTTACTGCACACAATTGCTGCGGTTACAATCAGCCACATTGCATGCAATTTTATCAGTCTGCTGAGGTAATGCCTGTGTATCTTTCTTCTATCTTGCTTAGGAACTCCCACTAGTTACCTGATGCCAACACTGTGGTTTAGCTGGTCTGACTATAATTCTGGGTAGCAGCCAAGTAAGAGTAAGAGTACTAAGCAGCAAATAGTACATTTACCATTGTGTCTGACCATCAAGAGATGATGAAAAAGATTTGGACATTTGTTTAATGTATTACTGTTGAAAAATTCAATGCATAGAGGTTGGATTTTTCTATATGTTCCACAAAGCCACTGGTGGTAATGTAAAGTGACATGAATGGGCACGCATGAAGTGATTTAAAACCAAAGATCAGGAACAAAACTGGCCAAATCTGACCTGATGATGATTATAAATGAACTGTACGACATCTGGTGACTCATAAATCCACGTCAGCCTTAACCGCATGCAACAAGTGTGTCACAAGCAACTGAGCAACAACAGCTCTGCTATTTGCATTTGCTTTAATACAAACTCATTGATATAATCTAAAATTCTATTTGAAGATCCATCTAACTGAAATTCATCCTGCAACACTGCATATTACGACAAATATTATTTCAGATATACAGGATATTTACATTTATGCAATATATATTAATATATTTTGCATATATATATATATATATATATATGACTTTTATAAATAGATATATATGACAAAGACTTTTTGCTTTGTCACAAGTTGAAGCCGGGACATTCTCTTTAAAGCGTCTCTAACAGAAGCCAAAGAAATAACTGAGAGGCTTAATTTCAATTGTCTAGATAGGCGTTCCACTAAATGCCATTCTAGGCTTAATGCTTCTTCCCTTTTCCCACTCCAGTTGGTGCTGGAAATGGTTCCCATAAAGGTGACATGAAGCATTCAAAGAACTCCATAAGCTGATTAGACTTTGCTGAGCACATGATCTGAAAATGTTCAAAGTAACAATGTATCCGCCAATGAAAGCGCCTCAAGCTTATGGCATAAAGGCTGAAAGATGCATATGTGATTAGGCTCTAAAATATATTTGTCCATCCCGGACTTCATTAACAACACATGCCATTTACAAACATGCTTTGTTAATTAAAAACCATTAAAAACTTCACTGTACGAAAGGTTCCATTAAACAGTTTTCCATCCTTGTGTCTCTTCCTCTGCAGATTCAAATGATCAATTTTCAATTATAGGAATCAAAAAATGCCAACTTAATTCATGTCAGTTCTTTAAGGATGACATTGACAACCCAATAAACTGAGTTATAAAAGAATGTAATCCTTATAATGACAAAGAATTGAGATTTCTGTCTCTCTGTGTGCTATAATAATCTGTAATATCTGATCGATAAAGTTCAAAATGTAAAACAGTGTGCTGGCTGTGTATTATAATGGCATACTGTAAAGAGGGAATATATAGCGAGTAAAGAGAAATCCGGCATTCGAAAATAAAACGGGCCAAAGGGATGGCCTGTTTTATTATGCCTTTGGCACTTTTAAAAATGTTGCAGATAAAACCACCTGAGCTGCGTTTTCCCAAAACATCGTATATAGAGACCAATGGTCTATGGTTTACAATCAACTTAGCTCACAATGCCTAATGATCAAAATCACAGTAATATTGTAAAATATTATTAGAATTTAGATTTTTTTATTATTTTTTTATTTATTTAAATATATTTTAAAATATGTTTCATTCCAGTTAAGGTAAAGCTGAATTCTCAGCATACTCCACACCAAAAAATGGTTTTGTGGCACTGTTCTTTTTACCCCAATATTTTTTGTTCAATAACACATATTTGTATTATTAGCTAATAGCTAGCCATACATTTAGAAAACATTTATTTATCAGTGCAGTTTAAAAACACTAAAGCATGTTCACTAAACTTAACCAATTTAAGTTACATGGAAGTAATTCCATTGTATTGTTTGGACATAACTATTTCACATAGATTCTCTCTCATTCAGTTGTGCTGTCAACAGGAGCTTACATAGATTCAAAATAATTTGATTATGTGGAACCACTGTCCATAATTTTATTAAAATAGTTTAAAAAGTATTTTTTTTGAGTCTTCAGTGTCCTGAGTCTTCAGTGTCGTGACCCACCAGAAATGATTCAATGCTGAAGAAACGTTTCTTATTATTATCAATGTTGAAAACCGTTGTGCTCAATATTTTTGTGCAAACGTGGTCATTTTAGGATCCTTTGGTGAAAACATTGCTCATGGCACTTTTGAGCAATGTAATACATCCTTTAATTTCTTCAAAATAAATAAATAAAATAAATAAATAAAAATAAATTAATCTGACCCCAAACTTTTATAGGTTACAAATAACTTTGCAAATGATTAAAAAACAAAATATCTAACCCTAGAGGATTTCCACATTATTTGAAGCATCACATAATGGGATCAAAGCCTATAGAGCAATCAATGAGATGACAAAAAAAATAATTCATATACGGTCATTGCTTGAGAGTCAAAATCAATCCAATTTTCCAAACTGCAGTCTTTAATCCTCTAATTTAGGATTTCTCCAGATACAGTGGCTCTGCAGTCCTTTGAGAGATTGACAAAGACTTTTAAAAATCTGTGTCAAACACAGTGTCTGCTTTGTTTTAATGAGGAGCAAAAACTAGCATGTCTGTTTGTTGAAGCCAGGTGTTTGTTAAATGCCAGAATGCAGTCTGCTACGCATCGAGGATGAGACGCACGATACATTTCTTACATAATTGGGTGTGGATGACTGACAACCAATGGAGTGGTTTGAAAAAAGCTCAGATTGGAGCTGCACGTCTTTCTCTCATCTTCCAAGTAGGGGCAGGGAGAGGAATGTTCTGCCACTGAGATTTTTAAGACATAACTTTTGGGGGACCTTGGGAAAAGGGTCTTAAAATTCTGACTGACTGTCTGTGTCTATATGTGTGTACATTAGATTGTTTGATCATTCCAGATCAACAAGCCACATGACAAGCCTTTTTTGCCAAGAGCCCACCAGTGAAGATGTGAGGATATAGCAAGAAAAAAAGTCTCTGCTGTTTTTTGTTTGTTTGTTTTTTTTCATATATAAATACTTAAATAATAAGTAAGTTAGTTCTATAAATGCAACATAAAGGATATTAAAGTTAGTATTTGAAAATAACTTAAAATGCTTTAAATAATGCAAAAAGTCAAGTGTTAAATGCACATAATAAGATAAAGATTTGAAGTGGCACATGCTCATACAAGTTGCAATTAAATGAGAATAAGAGGATTAAAGGATATTGAATAATGTATTTAAATAGACAAACAATTATGTGCATAATACTCTTTGTTTGATTATTTTAAAAGAACTTACAGCCTGGTCAAAAACTGTCCGCACAATTTGGCATGTTTCATTGCATAATCACAAATAAAATAATTGACTCCAAGCACAATAAGCAGCTTACAAAATCTTTAACATATTTAATAATATTTGAACGAAGAGTGAAGAAGTCAATTTTCCTATAGGCCGTACATCTCTTTTGGCCACTAACATATGATATATTTTTATAATGAGAACCTTATTTTTTTTTGGCATACTGTATAGATGTTGTAAGAACCTTATGTAAAAAATTTTTTCGCATACTGTAGTCATGTTGAGCTTTAGGTTATAAGCATCATTTTATAGTAGTAGGCTATTAATAAAGTATTTATAATTTGTCTTTTTACGGGTTTAAATTTAATGTGACAAATGATGCCTTGTCACTAAAGTGCAAAATTGTATTGTGAAGAAGGCGAACGGTGAGAATGTCTCTATATGAGAATTTCAGTGGTAAGTTCTTTAGGACAATATGATCTGTAAGTTCTCCAAACACCATTTTATGCAAAAGAAAATATTTGGCAAAGGAAACCAGGCTTTATAGCCCTGTTTAGCCAATACATTACAACAGCAATAGTGGAAGATGAGACGAGTTTTCTAAAAACATTTGTTTTAGACTATTTACCACGCATACATTGTGCTTATAGCAGATGATTCCATATGGAATGCCTCTGATGAAAAGAGCTGTTAACCTCTTTGTTACAGGTTCCCACAGACGAAGATAATAAAACCTTATGAAAGATGGGCTTTACTAGAAGTTTGTTTAAAATACATATGTATTATAACATAAATCTGTGTAGGTTACATAAAGATGTTGACCATTTTCCCCCTGCCAGTGCCAAATGGACTTTTTATCAGACAGCGAGGATAGTTTAACACACTGATTTTCCCCAATAATACAATTGTATATAAGTATACCTCTATTAAATCAACACTGGCTGAAATAAATAGGAAATGTCACTCATAAAAACGGCAGACTCGTTTGGTTTCACGAAAAACGCGAACGCTACCAAGCACGAAAAGCGCGCAGCTGAAGCTGAATTCACCAGAACGCGCTTCTGTGTACACCAGAGCGCGCTAGGGGTCCTAATCATGTCAAACGTCATTTTTCCTTGCTGTGTCCCATTGTTGCCTGCATCAAAAATGCTCACTGGAACTTTGATCTCTGTATGGCTTAAAATAAGGGTCTATAATTGTGACAAGCTACTTTGTTCACAAAATTCTTTAATAAAATGTATAGGCTACATGTCATTAACCAAACGCTTTAAAATACATTATATCTGGTTTCAGTTCTTTGCGGGTCCTTTAAGTCTAACGTTAAGTAAACCGGTTGGGCAGGTGCATAGGAAGTGTTGTTCACTATCACTCTTAACTTATCTTACCTGCACCAGGTGAGGCTACATAAAAGTCAACTTAAACTTCGAGAAGTCCCCGATCCTGGCGAATAAAGTCCGTTTTTGATAAAAGTAAGTAGAGAAGGTTTTTCATATTGCCTGAGATGAATCGGTAACCCAACGTGTAACTTCCTGTAGTAATCGAGTAGGTTTATTGTGAAGCGGTGTTTGTTTTGGTTTACAACTTTAGGTAGCCTATGACATCTCTGCTAAATAGGCTAGATTAAACATAGCCTACCCAAAACATTTTCAGAGAATTCATTCAAAGTCAAGGTAAGTATGTGATATGGAAAATATTTGATTGCCTTATACAGGAAAAAGACAGAATATGTTAATAAGAAAATAGTAGAGACAGTAGACCATAATAACTGGTTGTGTTAGCGTAATTATATTGTAGTGTAAAATATCATTACTATGGTCAATCTACCGTCTAGTTTCTACTCTGAGAAAAAAAAGTAGATTGACCATGGTAGTGGAGCATGATGACATAAATACCAGTTGCATGACGTGCACTTTATTTGACGTCACTGCTGCTGCCACACGTGATAGGCTGTCTGCGGTCTTGATTGACAAAAGCAATTAATTTAACCCCTGTGGGAAAGTAGATATTAATTTCTCCACCTTGTAGCAGACAGCTTGACATGATCAGGAGTGTCCCTTCGACATTCCAGTAGCTTTGTTAACATGCATGATGAAAATTGTCGAATGTGTTTAAAAGCTTTAAGGCTATAATTATGAACAAATTATCACTATTAGGTTGAACTTGAGGGGTTGTTTGGAACCAGCTCCAGGTGTCCATCATACTTTGTGCCATTTTTTGACTTTATTTCATTCTAGTCCGTCTTTATTGACATTTACATCTGATTCGATCCCTTAATTTATCATTGATCATTTATTTTAAAGGAGTAAAAAGCAGTGAATGAAGATTCTTGAGCCTCACTGATTAAGTTGTTTGTCTAAAGTGTTAAAGCAACCTCCACTGTAAGTGTCAGTGTCAGTCAGATGTTTGCGCTTTTCTCTATGGATCAATGCTGCATCCGTAATTGTTCATTATATCCTCCAACTACAAATTAAGACATAATTGCACTGTCCCAGCATATTTGCATTTTTCATGCTTTATATTGCTATGTTAATCTGGGATTGACTAATTATCTGCGTAAAGCGGTAATTATTTGTACAGTAGTAATCACAAAAATCATATTCTCATTGTTACGCTTGTCACCACAGGTGCATTTATTAGTTCACCCCCTCTCTATGACAGCCACAGCACAGGTTTTACATGAATGAGAAAATAAGTGGAAAACAACACCATCCACTATTACCTGGGGACAGTAATAAGCCTTACTAAGATGCCCCAAGGAAAAGCTTGGTTGGTACCGTTTCTTGTCAGATTTGAGGGACGAAATATGCATCACAACGTTTACAGTAAGCATTATTGTTCTCAAGTCTCTTAGAAAATATAAAGAACTGCATCAGTCTTGCAAATCTCCTTCCAGATGTTCTCAGTTCACAAGGTTCAGTGCTTTTTCTGTTGGAGACACATGTATTAAAGCCGTAGGCTTATGGAACAGAAAGAGGGGATTCTTGTATTAGACATAAATCAGAAAAAGACCCAAGGCTCATGTTATTCAGTGGCAGCTGACATTAGGGTCGGAAATAGTGCTTCAATTGCTCTTTAGCAGTGCTTTTCAAATGATTTTACATTGGGCATCATGCATTGGCCCAGTTCAGTCCCAAAAGTGTGTATTGTACAAACTACATTTTAAAAAGTCCTTGAGATCAAACAAGGACACTTACTTATATTGCCAAGACTTGCATAGGCCCACCAATAATCAAAGTTCTGTTAGTTTTGCAAATGTTCTCAGAAGCCAAAATTAACCAGTCTGTTTGTGTGGTAAACACAAACTGTTTATCCGCACTCTAAATTAACCTGTATTTATTATATTTGGGTTGCATTTTCTTTCATGTTATGTAGTTTTGTTCATGGTTTTTGAGGATAAAGGCATATCATGCAATCTGTTCATGTTGGGATCTGCTGATTTCTAACTTCTAACAAGTGACATGAATTTGGACCAAAATACTGTACATATATTCATATTGCCATCTTAAATATGCATGATATAATAAATGGTTAGTTGCATTTTATTATTTGCATTTAGCATGGCTCAAACGGATGGCCTACTGATCCAGGGCCTGTCTAAGAGGGTTTTGGTCCAGTTGACAAAACACGTTTGGTTGCCCCTTTTTGGGCTGTGTTGCTACACAAAACAATTACATTCATTGATCTATAGATCCACTTTTTTGCCTTGAAAACTTAAGTGTTTGGTTTTCTGTGATGGTTGTTATACCTGATGGTTTTGCTGGATAAAATATTTTTTGTTTAAATCACAAAAACTACTTAAAATCATGAAAGCATTATCATACTTTATGCATTGTTTTTTTTTTCCAAAAAAAAAAAACTATTTCTGAATTTGCAAAATTAACATGCATGCCTATTTTCTTTTTGTAAAGAAAAAATATTTTAGTGAACAAAAATACATTTTAAATGTTTAGGGCTTGTATCATTTACAAATATGTTTTTGGAAACGTGCTTGACAAAGGCTGTATTTGTTTGATTAAAAAAATACAGTAAAAAGAGAAATATTTAGATAATATGTTGTTACTAATCTTACAATGTTGTTACTCCAGTCATACTCTACTCACATAATCCTTCAGAAATCATTCTTATGCAGATTTGGTGCTAAAATTGTTTATTATTATGTTAAAAACAGTTTTTGTCAAAACAATGAAACCTTTTGTCCAATATTTGTGATGAATAGAAAGTTCAAAAGAACATCGTAAATGTCTTTGGTCTCACTTTTGATCAATTTAATACATCCACGTTGAACATATTAATTTATTTTTTTAAATCTGACCCTAAACTTTTGATCAGAATTGTAAATATTTGTGGAAAATGAGATCACTAATACACCTTTAACATTGTTTTGTTTTATTTTGCTTGTAGCACCTGATTCCTCAAATCACCATTACGTTGCTCAGTGCGTACTAATCCTCTTTAAAACCACGTCATGAGATCAGGTTAGTCTGATGATTCAGACAAACATTCTTTTGTGAGGTGATTTGGCAGAATATCTGATAGATGAGATGCTATTTGACATTAGTTACTTACGTAGAAGTCTTCAGGTATCTCTTGAAAGATTTATGTACGTTGATGGCACTTCAGTAGAGCAATTTTTCCAGCGCATTACATCAACAGCTGTATGACAAACTAGAGAAGAATTTACAGCACACAGCTGTATAATACTAAAAGATCACGGGAGTGAAAGAGAATCATAGAGGTGTTACCAGCCACAGCCTGGCATTTACTGCTACAATGTATATTTGTAATGAGAGTTTATTACACAACAGCACTTTGTGAAAAAATACCAATTTGATGCTAGTTCAATGGTCTTTATGCAGGTCTTGCAAAGTTCAGGACTCCAGTTCACTTTCAGATATCTTGTGTCCCATTGTGTGTGCAGTCCTTTTCAAGATATGCTTCTTAAAATAGGCACTTTTTAATCTTTAAAAAAACAGAACATGAACTTGGTCCTCCTTTTTTACTTGGGAAATAATCTCAAGCAACTGTGAATGACTTCTTTGTTAGTCATCTGCTTTTTCATGTGATGTCCTGAACTTGGGGTAGTTTTTATGAGAATTTTTGTTTTGCTAATTCTTAAGGTTAGGAACATAAACAAACAAACTGTAACTTGTGTGCAACTTGTCCTGCATATTTATGCTAGGAATCTAAATGAACCATAAATGGATGTGAATAGATTTTTTAACCCTTGTGTAAAAGTAGTACGAATAGTGAGTTACTTAAAGGGATAGTTCACTTTGAAATACATTTTTGATATGTTTTAGCTTACCTCAAGGGCATCCAAGATGTCGGGGTCTTTGTTTCCACAGTATTTTAAATTTTTATATTTTTAGGTCAAACGTTCTTGTCTGTCAGTCATATAATGCAGGTATATGGGGTCCACCTTAAAGAGCATGCACAGAGAAGTCCAAATTAAACATGATTTAATGACTCGTAAATGTAAGTACACATTGATGGCCTAAGACACGAAACGAGGGGTTTGTGTGAGAAAACAGCTTCCGAGGGCTTCCGGGGCTATCCAGCGCTTGTGCAGACCGAAGCGCCCTCACCCTCAGATCACTTGGACATGACTAATATTACAAGAGGTAAAAACGATATAAATACTGTTTGTTTTCTCACACAAACCGCTCGTTCGTGTCTTAGGCCATCAATGTGTACTTACATTTACGAGTCATTAAATCATGTTTGATTTGGACTTCTCTGTGCATGCTCTTTGAGGTGGACCCCATATACCTGCATTATATGACTGACAGACAAGAACGGTTTGACCTAAAAATATCAAAAATTTAAATACTGTGGAAATAAAGACACCTACATCTTGGATGCCTTTGAGGTAAGATAAAACATATCAAAAATTTATTTCAACGTGAACTATCCCTTTAAATAACCTTGAGGGATTCATTTTAGTGATGACATCAATATCACTTGAACATTAAGAATGCCAAATTACAACAATCCTTGTGAAACTGTTACTTTTTAGTTTTCATTTTTACAGTTTTTTTACAGACAACATTAATCTTGAAAACAAGGGTAACTGGTAGGGCAACTAGAGTTATGAATCCCTCACATAAAAAAAGCAAATCAATGTATCTATTTAAATTATCTTCACATTTAATGCAAAATGCATCACATATGCTTATATAACAAAAAATTTTCTTAGGCGTTATATATTTAAGAATGTCTCTGAGCAGCATTAGTTGAAAAGAGCTGTCTAATTGGTGGGCGTCCTGGTATTACTATATTAAAATATTTAAGCAGTGCATACAGGTGAATAGTCTTGTTGAGATGGCTGGTTTTCCAAGAATTGGGACTGAAAAGACTGCGTTGAAAGTGACGTTTTGCAAGTACCTCCCTGAGTAAACCGCAGAAAGGGTGCACATGCCAGAAGAAGGGACTCTTATTTGTTGCAAAAGGGTGCTTGATCACCCCAATATATCCAGTGAATCATTCATCCGTCAAAAATCATGTAATAGAAAGTGATGGATTAATCTTTGTCGCAAAATGTGGGTGTGGTGGTATTTAAAAGGAATGCTTTTGTATTATACTTGTACATCAGGTACAGTTTTTTTATAGATTCATATTATTCGAAATTACTTTAAAAATGTCATACTTGCATACACCCTTTTTAGATATGTGTAATTTTTTGGGGGAATAGTCCAATTAAAAAATATATATATATATAATAAAAATGAATGCCTCTAACAAAGTTCTGTCATAAAACTCTAGATGGTGCAGGCTCATAGGTCCTAACTCAACCTGCTCGTAATCACATCATTATGCTCTATACGACGCTGCTGATTGGTTCCTGCTGCATCAGTAGCCAATAAGCTTGCATGCTCAACCTTAAAAACATAGGTAACGATTTGCCTTCAGCAGTGCAGCGTGCTTTCAGAAACCCGCCACCTCCCCCAGCTCCACCTGTATCTGCTACGGGTAATTCATGGACGTTATATTGTACAGCAGGAGTATGTCTTACTTGCAAACAGTAGCAATGCAGCAGGATAGCAGTGACAACCAACAATCTGGTGGGCAACAATCTTGTCAACAATCATCTGTTAGGCTGTAATGTAGTATAGTAATAAGTGTACAATAGTAAGCATGCAAATAAGTCATAAGTAGATGCAGTACAACAGTAACATGTCATTAATTCTCCATGTATTCATCTTCTCATCATATCAAATCAAATCACGTACAGTGAAACGCATTCTCGCCACCTATTGGCGAACATAAGCACATTTATGTTAAGATTACACGATTGACATTAGTGCATCCAATTGCACAACAACTATCTGGCATGTCGTTTACACCTCAAAACACCATCTTTTGTATGTTAAAACTGGCGACGTCCTGGCAAGATCCTTGATTAGTTTACTGGGTTTCGTTGCTAGAGAACGACGTTCTTGCCTGCCAGCCAGTACTTGTGGCGTCACGAGCAAAGAATGAATCCCGCCAAGACAGTCACTTGTTTTTTTTTGTTTTTTTTTTTGATAGTTACATCACATTAGTCCGCATTTTAAATTATATTTTTAAGAGACTTTTCTTTTTCTTTATCTTGGACATAATGTTTTTTAGTTTTTTTACTTTGACCTGGTATCTTTCTATCTGTTGTAATTAGGAACTTTATCAGCATCAGTGTCTCCATGGCTTGGATAAGGTGTAATGAGTAACAAGAAGGAAAGGCAAATCTGACTCACACTAACTCGAGGGAGACACATTTTTGAATATTAACACACTAATCACTGACTGACTCTGGCTAATATAATTAGTGCAATTATTAATGAGGTGAGCAAAATAACTTATTTGGTTAAGTTGACATTTGATGTATTAATGAATAATTTACAGTTTGTCATTAAATTGGAGAGAAACTTTATAATAATAGAGGAACATGCAATTGTAGTGATTTCATATCGGTCACCTTAAACAAGTGCTAAAATATTGGCCATAGCCTTTAAATAATTTTGGTATTTAAAACAGGTTCAGGTTCATCAGTAGCAGATGCCACGAGAGAGGCGTTTTGCATAGTAGAATTGAAAGCATTCAGGAAGATGCAAAACATCCTACAAATTTGGTCTGTAGACATTTGACGTTTCAGAATTTTGGAATGTGAAGCAGAGTAAGATAAAATTATGTTTCTCTTTACAGTGAATAACCCTATTCCTGCTAACCTAAAGTCTGAGGCCAAGAAGGCCGGCAAGATCCTTAGAGAGTTCACGGAAATATCCAACAGAATGGGACCTGACAAACTTATTCCAGGTAACTGTTGTGCTGCATTTAACTTTTAGTGATGGGGCTTCATTAAATTAATCAAATTCAATTTTTCCCTTTTTTCAATTGATAACAATCGGACAACATACAGGATCGGTATCATATTTGTACCAACTTTTGCTATTGTAAAACCTTGTGAAAAAGCATTCCAAGATTTGTTAAAAAAGTTCTCACTTTTTTTACTGATTTATAATTGATGGATTGCAAATGTTCTATTTCAGGGCAATTTAATGTATAAATTAGTACATTCATTATTAAAAACAAAAAAGAAACATGAATTAGTTTAATCACTCCTTCCAATCCATATGGAACAAGTATCAATCAAAAACATAAATTTAACACCTTGCAAAATTAATTATGACTTTTGTTCAACAAATCTTGATGTGTGATTATTTGCAGTTAATGTAATTAATCTGATTAATTAATTTGATTGCGCCCTAACTATATTGACTGAATTTCTCAGTACAATAGGTAAACTATGATGTTCTCAAGATTTTCATTTACATTACACAATACAGTAAACATTTAATGTCAATTGCATTAAATTAGAACCTACATATCAAACCAAGTGGTTTCTGCAATAAGTTCCCTCAAAACTCAAACATGTGTAGTTCATCATATTGACTATGGACATGCTATTTATTCCATGCTCATCGATCTGTTGTTATACTTTAAACTGAAAGGGATAGTTAAACAAAAAATTAAATTTCTGTCATTAATTACTCAAGCCGTAAGACCTTGGTTTTTCTTTGGAACATAAAATGAAGATCTTATCTGTTGAAATCTGAGAGCTTTCTGTGCTCTCCTTTGACAGTCAACGCAAAAGTTCATAAATAGATCGTAAAATTAATCCATATGTAATTGGTAGTTAGTCAAATTTTCTTAAGAGACACTATCGCTTTATATGATGAACAGTTCAGATAACGGAAACTAAAGCATGTTCGCTTGACATGCGAGAACCAATGAGGATCATTCTCGTGTTATGCTCAATAAGCGATCGAGTTTTTAACTAAAATGCTCAATTCATATGGATTAGTTTTCCGAATCTCTTTATGAACTTTTAGAAGCGCCAAAGTTGTGTGGACTGTCAATGGAGAGTAGAACATTAGTGAATCAGGGTTAGACAAAAACATTTTGAAAGGCTTGATGATAATTGGCTTATTACTTAAATATAGTTCATTTTGAACAAAAAAGTTACATAGTGTACCTTTATTTGTGGTGAAATGATTTAAAATGGTGTTGTGCCAAAATAAATGCCACTTTGATGTTTTGATATGTATATTTGACATTTATACTTGTTGAAGCTATGGTTAATTGTGCTTTAAGAGCGTAGGCTGATCCTGATGCTGTAATAGTACACATGCCAGACATGTAAGTGCTATTAACAGTCCAAAGTTTGCATTTCTGTTGACTGATGTCATTTGTGTACAAGACTAGCAGTCTTTCTACCGGTCCATTGCCAAGTATCTGTTCATGCATGTCTTCAGAAAGTGACATGAATGCAGTTCACTCAGTGACTTCTCCATATTTGTGCGAAAACACAATGCACCAATCAACTCTGCCTACCTGTTTCATCTTGCATTTGCACATTTATTCATTTTTTACATTTCAGTACTTGTGTCTCTAGATTCAGAACAGTTTTGCCTGCACAAGTCCAATTATAATATCTTCTATTCATTACTTCTATCTTTTCCACAACCCGACACCAGCTCATGTCATTGCCAAGGCTCAGGGACTGGCCATCTTGTCAGTCTTCAAAGCAGGTTTCGTGATCACTGCGAGGGGCGGCAGCGGGATAGTGATCGCAAGACTCGCTGATGGAAGTAAGTGGGTTTTATTGGCGTCCATTTTATTCTGAGTGTCAACTATATTTACATTTAGGCCTTTATTTGCTTAGTGAGGTCAGGAGATTATATAGTTTCTGACATGGTGTTTCTGATTACATGTTTAAATAAACCCTAAATCACAACTATTATGACAAAATAGACCAATTTGTGAAAATAGGGAGTGTAATGGGTTATTGTGTAATTGATGTCTGGCAGCTGCCTTAAAAACAACATTATAAACTGAATAAACAAGCATTTAGAGCTTCATTGACTTAAGTGTTTTCTTGTTTTTGCTTATTGAATTTTTACTTTATTCAGAGACAATACAAGTTCAGTTTTTTTTTTTTGAGGATTGTAGTTATTATTTAAACTTTGGTAATTGCTATTATAATGGACAAAGGGTCCCACGTTTGGGCACTATATATTTTAATCTAAAAAAATAAGTTTAGGAACGGCTAAATTGGCAACTTTGTTTGATAAAGTGACATGTATCAAGATTGGATCTGTTTCACTCTAAACATCTAAAAAGTTCTAGTATATGCCAAATTAATTTTGTTTTGTTTTAATGTTAAATTGTGTAATTATTTTCTGCGCTCTGTTATAAAGGATGGTCTGCTCCTTCAGCAATTGGCATTGCTGGACTCGGTGGAGGATTTGAAATTGGTCTGGAGGTAAGTTTGTATTTAACACTATAAAAGAACAACCAATTTCTTTAATTCAAGTACAAATCATGATTTTGGCTCAATTATCTAAAAATATACAAAAAGGTAATTTTGCCATTACTTTAAAATTCCTCTTGGGTTCTTTAGTAGAACATCTGTGAATATTTTATTTTTATTTATTTATTTTTTTTAAACCAATAGAAAATTAATGATCATAAAAAAACGTATAAAAACATATAACGTATGTTATAACATAACATGGTTATGAAAGTTTCAGTCTCAAAGATTTTGTGCTGAATCAGATAGTGCAACATTTTTATTCATGTATTAGATGAACATCTTGGACTACACTATGCTGTATGCCTATGGATTATGCTTTGTATGCAGACATTACTATAGATTCTTCATCAGGGTATAAATTGTAAATTACTTCTCATTCAATGTCATGCAAAAAAACATGTTTTCTTTCCATCGAGAATGTCTGAGTCATGCATAGACAAGAACATCAAGACGTTAAAATATTTGCCCTGTCTGACTTGGCTGTCTTGTTTTGTATTTCTTTTTCTTCCCATCATCCATCATCCGTCACTCATTTAGAATATTTAATTGTGAATAATCTTATAGGTTACTTTTAATTATGAAGAAAACAAATTAATTTGCTTAAGTTAAATGAACTAAATGATAGATCATTGTGTGATAATTAATGTTAGAAAATAATAATACAAATAAAACATAGCAACTGTCCCCACACTTTATGGACTTAATCTTGTAAAAAAAGTTTTGCAATTTACTTTACTTTTGTCAAATATATCACCTGAGTTTGGTTAATAATTAAATTACTTGTATGGATGGTCTCACTATCATTTGCTAATAATAAGGTGCCCCCCTAAATAATTGTTTTCTTTTTGATTTGAAGTTTTCAGTGAATCTTGCAATTTGTTCTGTAAAAGCATGACCCATTATGAATAACTCATTTCACCTTTTCCATGAACCAGATGTCAGCCTTTTTGTCAGGAGCTATTATTAGCTCAAGTGCTGGCTTCATCATTTTTCAAAGCATAAAGTGGATCCTCATATCTCTGGTACAGGAAATCACTGTGCATGTGACATGTGCCCAGCGAGGTCATTTGTCAGCAGCACTTTGTTTCCTGACCTTGGATTGCAGCTCGGATGAGTCATTTGTGTACCGAGCGCCTGTGCATCTTGACACTTTTGATTAATTTCTGGAGTAGCCTTCAGGCGCTGTGGTTAGCACTGCAGTCTCTGTCTCTCAGTATGTAGCAACACACCTGATAAGTAGCAAGGGAGTACAGGAAATATTGATTTTATCTTTAGGCATTAAAACTAGAGCATGTCTGAATCCGGTCCAAATCTTTCGACATCAACTAAAATTTAAAAAAGCTTAAACTATTGCTGAATATAGAGCAACTTTTTAATGTTTTGCTGGTGACAGAAGCTCAGTAGTTGGCAGTGTGCTTGATGTATTACTATACATCACATGTCCATGATGGACACACTTGCCAACTAACTAACATCACTTGGTCTGGTGCTTAGACACCTGAGCTGATTTTAATAAAGGAGAGAGAAAATCCTGAAAAGAGTGATGTCATTTGTGAGATTAGAATAGGCAGTTCTGACTGAGTAATGAAATGTGTTTTAGGGCTGGTAGTATGAGATTCTGCTATATTGTTAGATTCTGCTATATCTACAGAAAATCTGTGGCACGATGACAAAAAAAAAGTAAAATTCATAATGTATAAAGTTAAAATAAAATAGAAATGACATTTTAAATGAAATTAAATTTCTTTTAAATGACATCCCCTGGTCAACTTTCTGTACAAGTAAAATTCTTATTGTTATACTGAATTTTTGGTTAAATTCAAAATGTCTAAAGCTAAAATTACAAATAAAACAATGATATATATATATATATATATATATATATATATATATATATATATATATATATAATAATTAATAAATGTAATATATATATATATATATATATATATATATATATATATATATATATATATATATATATATATATATATATAGTAATACAGAATGAATAAAGTATAAATAAAATATAATTATTCTTTATTCCAGACCCTTTGGTCCATATCACAAAGTAATGAAACAGAAAATAATAACATACAAACAGTATTTAAGAACATACAAACTTGAGTTCCAGTGGTTCCAGAACCAGGAGGAATAAATTGTATTACTTAATGTAGGATAATTTAAGACCATTATGATTGTATTTCTTAAATCTTCTAATTCCTGAACACGACAGCATGCAACGTAGGAACACGCTAAAATACGAACATTTGGCTTGTCAACCTTTGGAGTTTAAGCTAAATTCTTAATGCATCATTAAATGCCACCTTCAGCTTTTTCATTATAGCTTTATGTATACCCCATAGATGTGCCATTTAAAATTAAAATAATAAAATCGGGAAAATAAATATATTAAAACTCCCGTAGTCAGCATTCACATTCAGTGTAGATAAAATTCTTATGGACTTATCATTTTTATTAAATTAAAAATACTTTTTATTTTTTATTTTAAACCGTCCATTTAATGCTTCTAATAAAACATGATGCATGTCCTCTTTTTTTCATCTCCAGTCATCAGATTTTGTCATCATCTTGAATCAGAGGAGAGCTGTGGATGCTTTTAGTAAAGGAGGGAATCTTACACTTGGAGGAAACTGCACTGTGGCTGTTGGGCCTCTTGGCAGGTATGTGTGTTGATTTTACAGTGTAATACCCCATTCTGTTGCCAGGGGTCAGAATAATGTAGAGTGAAGGTATGGAAATTTAAGTGCTTTGAGCAAATGCCTGTCCACTGTTAAGCATTGTGTTGTAAATTGACATGACACTTTTATTACTGTAGTGTTTTATTTTTTTATCTGGATGCGTCTGAAAAATCAAAGGTTATGACTTATGTATAGAAAGATAAGAAAGATTTGATTTATGTAAGGAAATTGATATTATGATTGTTTTTTGGTAAATGAAAGTGCTGCCAAAGCAATGTGGACAGGAATGAGAAAAGAATCGTGCAGAGCTTGAGCGTTTGTGATTTGTTTGTAAATTGCGTGAAGTCGTTTGTTCGGAGAAAGTTTTTAAAGTGTATACATCGGCGATTGGGAGGCTTTGACAGCATTTCTGTAAAGGTTATAAATTAGATGTAATATTTTTGAACTGTTGATTTAGTGCATTTACAGATAGCAATGAAAGAAAAGCTTTTGCTCTACGGAAAATTACGAATAAAATCAACAGAATATAAAAGCCGTCTATATATTTATCACTTCACGGGACTCATTTTCTCTAATGACATGTTTATACAAAAAAATGTATACAGTTGTGAGCTGCCAGCTTAACTTTCACCTGCAACAGTCATTCATAATTTGGCAAGCATGAGCCTGTGTGGAAAACACTGAGAATTATAGATAATGAAGGGTGTCCTTGCTATAAGAGTGCTCAATAGTGATAGTTTAAATGACAGCTGCATTGTTCTAAGGTGAATCAGTGATTTTACCTTTATTGACGGATTCTGCTGTGTTTATGCTTGTTTGGAAAGTCCTTTTTTTATTCTCGTTGCTTTAATCATTGTTTATGGATCTCGCCAGAATAAAGCTGCAAGCAATATTATACTGAATGGTTGCCCGATGCACTACAGTAGCTTTGAAAACTAAGACTGAAGATTCCACTTATTGTGGATGTGTTTGATTGTTTTTAGTTTTGATTAGATCAGGTTTGTATTTGGTTTGGCTGCAGTGACGGCAGGGTGTGCTCTTCTGAAATGAGTTATTCTTGGAATAGAACCTTCTTACCACCTACTAGGATATATTTAATATAAATGTCACATCTCATTCTTTTAATAAAATCAGGGTTTGCATCAAAATCAAGGTCTCTTTAGTTGGTGAACAATGAAACAGATATTTTAAAGGGGTCATATAAGAAAGACAACATTTTAAATAAAAATTACTGTACTTTTCAGAGCTGAAAATCATCTTTGTTCTGCAAGCTAGTTTAGCCAATCCAAAAATGTTCACGATTCGAATCCTTATAGAAGGACTGGCCAAGTATGAAAACAACATGATACAAGTAATTTATTTTATGATAGCAATATACATCACAATATAGTTATTTTTGCTTTAAATATGGGGTAACACTTTACTTGAAGGGGTGTGCATAAGACTCACATGACACCTTCATAACCATGACATGACATATGTCTTGAATATGAAATAGGGTTTATGCATGTTTATGACAACTGTCATTAAGTGTTTTTCACTCAATAATGACATTTTGAATGCAAATATGACATTGTTTAAGATCTTGACATAAACCATAACATCATAACCTGTCAGTGTCTTTGTCATTACAACTTGACATTAAATTAAGTTAAACTGTCATGTCATTGACTTTGACATTGGCTGTCATGAGGCCATTATAACTGTGTAATGAATATTTTTTGTGACCTCAACTACAGTGGTACTAATTTAATTTGTCATTAAAAAGTTATAATGGCTTCATGACAGCCAATGTCAAAACCAACCACCTGATAGTTTAATGTAACGTTAACCAATAAAGCTAAGTTTGATTATTAATCTTCTATGTCATGTTTATGACAGGTTGTGTTGTCTTAGTAATGTCAAGTTGTTATGACAAAGACACTGACAGGTTATGATGTATTGGTTTATGTCAAGGTGTCATAACAAAGACATCTCAAACAATGTCATATTTGCATTAAAAATGTCATAACTGAGCGAATGACACAGTTGTCACAAACATGCTTAACTTCCTTCATATTCATTACATATGTAATGTCATGATTATGAAGGGGTCATGTCAGTCTTATGCACACCCCTTCAAGTAATACTAGTCAAAAAACTCTCAAGCTTACTGAAGACAAAAAAGTGATAATTTGAATAGACCTAAACAAACTAAAATGTATAAAGTAATCAAATGTAAAAAAACAATGCATACTCTTTACAGTGGCTTTGTGTGCACTCCAAAAAATGCTGGGTTGTTTTAACCCAATTTTGGGTCAAATATAGGGTTGGGTATCGAGAATCGAGTATTCAATTGGAACCGGGACTAACTTTTCGCTTTTCCTGGAATTGTTCAAAAGTTAAAATTTCGATTCCTAGTTTCGATATTCACAGTCCGCAACCGGAAGAAGAAACCGCTGAACAACACCAACGAAGAAGCGTCTACCGGAAGTGTTGGGATAACCGCGTGAGTCGAACATGAGTAGCTTACGTCGGCGGTCCAAAGTGTGGCTTCACTATTCTAAAAATAAGGAAATATCGGCAAAATGCAAAATTGTGACAAAAGGAGTATTTGTGACAGAAGGAGTATTTCCTTCAGAAAGAACGTTGGTTAGCAAGGTTAGCTAAACTTTTTGACCCTGTCTCTTAAAGAATTCGGAATCGAGAATCGTTAGGAACCGGAATCGAAACTAGGAATCGAAATCAGAATCATTCAAATTCAAACAATACCCAACCCTAGTCAAATATGGACAAACCCAGCCATTGGGTTACATTTTTAAATGACATTTTAACCCATTGTTTGAGTTTGTCCATATTTGACCGAAATTGGGTTAAAACAACCCAGCATTTTTGTGCGCGCATCACTCAGACAGTGCACGTTTTCTAAAGTGAGTCCTCTTTTGCTGTTAATTGCGCTTCAATGGTTTTAAAATCACTTGTTTTTAAACCGCAATGCTTAAAAATGCATGTAAACAATAAGCTTTCATAACATCTACAGAGCCGATGACAAATTTCAACTTGTATATCAACCACCTCTACCTTATGACATTAATAAATGACTGTCCAAACATCTGCAGTTTTTTTTACTGTCTAGCACCTACTGCTCTGCACATCCTTCCAATGTTTCCTAATGTAAGAAATAAGGTTGGAAATCAAAAATTGGTTCCAATTCAGGAATTGGATACCTATAACAAAATTTTAATTTCGATTACGCTGTTTTTAGCATGCATCAAAAGCATGCACAGAGAGAGCCGCCTCTCATATAGTGCACTTGTACGCATCTTCTTGCGCTTGAAAGCACAAATGCACACAAAATTGTCAAAATATCCTCACATTAGCCCCTAAAGTTTTGAATGGTTGAGTAAGTTTAAAAACAAATGTAAAGTATAAAAGAAAAACGGACCCTATTTAAGACATGATCGAATGCCTGAGTCTGCATTACTCTTTTCATCCTCCCATTTGATTCCACTATTATCATTGACTAGTGTTTATTCCTTGCATATAAACAAGTCTGACTGAGCATGTTTGACAGGAATTTGGAGGCAGATGTGGCGTTTCGCAGTACAGCGGCTGTCTACTCGTACTGCAAATCTCGTGGCCTTTACGCTGGAGTGTCTCTCGTCGGTTCTTACCTCATTGAGCGCAAAGAAACCAACCGAAAGTAAGCACATGTCATAGAGTTTAAATGTTGAAATAAAGCCCTCAGGCTCTGATGTTACCTCACATTTTGACCTACTTTGTGTTTTCATTGTTATTCTGTAGTTTCGATATCTTATGTGCTCCTTACTTTTGAATAGGTTCTATGGCCAAGACATTCGTGCTTCTGCTATTCTCAATGGAGATGTGGAACCCCCACCTGAAGCGTTTGATTTGTACACCATTTTGCAGGACTACACAGAGAAGTACACCACCGACTGGCAGAACAAACACATGCCAGCTTCAAGCAAGGTTACTTTCTGTGCACTACTGCACCATGTTGGCCCCAAACTAAAACTGGCCGAGCTTCAAGTTACTCAGAATTTCAAAGTAGTTTTCTGCTACAGTACTCTTTTGAAAAAGTAGTTAGCTAGACTATATGCATGTATGTAAATATTAAATAATGTTAAATATTAGGGATGCACCGATATGAAAATGTTGGCCGATACCGATAACCGATAATTCTTTATATTTGAAAGCCGATAACCGATATATCGGCCGATAAACTTAAATCCAAATTTTTATCTAATTTTGAGAGCCTGATTACCAAAACAAAAATCTCAAAATTGAATCCATGTCCCAAGCGCAAAATTATAATGTTCTCATTATAGTGTTGTATAGCCGTTATGTATTTTATAAAAAAAATAAATAAATGAAACCCGTATTTTCATTTTTTGAAGAGATTTCAATCATATTTCAAGAAATTCAAAAACATAAAAAGTGCTCAACAAGTGTCTCAGCTGAAGGGAATAATACATTATTTATCGGCTCTAATATATCGGCCACATTTTCTTACCAGGCCGATAACGATAACATTAAAAATGAACATATATCGGCCGATACCGATATGCTGGCCGATGTATCGTGCATCCCTATTAAATATATCTTTCTGATGATTTTTTGTCTAATCAAAGCTATACTTTTCTGACTATGATAGTTTTGAATGGATGAAAAAGCAGGTCTATGGCATCAAATTTGAACGGATACATTAATATCAACAACAACAAAATTAGTGATAGTCATTTAACTAAATATTTTTCTGTCTAAATATGTTAAATGCAGGACAGGTACTCAAAACTGTGATTTGGTTGTTAATAGTAGTTTGTTATTATTTAATGTGATCATTTACATGAACTGTGTCTGAACAAACATCAGACTAGATGAATCCCAAGAATGACTATAGAGCTGAAAGAGATTGTTTAATCACAAATTCCCCATCTCTTATCAGATTTAGAGGAATTGTTTCTAAATTTTCTAAAGTTTAGAAACTTTTTCTAAAGTTTATTGAATTCAAGTATTTTTTTCTTTAAGAATCATAGTGTGCAGCAATAGGAAATATGATTTTTTTGGAAATGGCACTGTTGAAATAGTCTAAAATTGTTAAAATTGTAAGATTGATACACTTCTCATTTGGATCACCAGATTAGCAACAAAAAAAAAAAGTCCCCACCCATTCAGCTACTCTTTAACTATGTTTAAATTGTCCATTTGATTTGTCTTTGCATGCTAAAACATCACATTAATTTGATTGACAACATCACTTATTTAAAGGGTAAGGCTCAAGTAACTTAAATCTCTCTTACTTGATGGGATTTAAAGTCACACTATTTTCCACTTTACTCTTTTTTTCATTTGAGTCATGCACACAGGAACCCCTCTAGTTCACAAGTAAAAAAAGAAATCACAAGTATGCAGTAGTTCTGTGAGTTTGGAATGAAGAAGTTACACCTACATAAAGCATGAGAAATATAATCTGCTGACAAAGTCTTTCAACACATTAGAAGGTGGTTGTAAGCTTCATTTGATGGCTACTATAAATCAGACATCTATAAAACACTGTAGATGACAGTAATATAGGCTTTACACTTGGCACTTTATTTTGGTCACTGTGGTTATGTAAGGGGAATAAAAAACAGTGGTCTTGTGAAATCAGGTCTAAACAATTAAGTTGATTCCCTGTCATAGTAGTGAGTATGTTATTTAGTTTTATGTTTTCAATGAAGGAGAATGATTTAATCATCAGAAACTCAAAAATTATATGTTATCAGAACTAAATAAATTAAGTTGTGATTACTAATCATGAAAATATTTTTTTACAGTGTAGAAATACAGTGAATATCAGTTGCTTGTATGCTTTAATCCAATTAATATTTAAAGTGTGAACTGTCCTTGCATACTGATTGTGCCAGTCTCTGTTTATCAAGTTCACTGGGTGAGAGACAAGCCTGTTGATGTATATTTGGGTGTTTCTGTTTTCACAGATGAGTTCAGCACCATCTAGACCAAGGCCTCCCACACAGAGAGCTGCCTCCTCTGCCTACACACCCAGGACTCAAGGTAAGACCCGAGTGACCCCTCAGATCCGCACGCATTTCATCTTTCAGAGTCGAAATACGGTGACTGACTGAACTCGCATAGGTCTAAAAAACTTTTTTCATATATTTTCTGGGATTGTTGTAAAATTAGAAGGAATTTGCCATCTCTGACTCTGGGTGACTCTTTCATGATTATGTTGATTAAAAACTATAACTATACAGAAAATTATCTTCTCACAGCTCCTGCACCTGTGAAGCCAGTTTTTTATCCGAGCTTAGACAGCTGGGGTGATGAAAGCTCAGGTGAGTGCTTTTATTTTATATTTGTAATGTAATTTATTTTTAGGACTATGCTATAAGAAAATATCATACAAAAGGTTTTGTGTATTTCTGTTAACACAAGCTTCTCACACATATAACAGTAAAATTATGTTTATTGTTAAAAAAACGCTTCACACCTGTGATTATGATAATAAACTGACAAAAGAGGATTTGACTGTGTGTTTTGTAGCCCACCCTGTTTGTTCAAGCATATTGTCAAGCAGAATATCCGAACAAAAGGGATTATTCCTTCTGTGTGATGAAGTTAATCAGATACTTTTTAAAACAACAAGAAATACCTGTGAGAATAAAGATGACAATGTGGTCACGCATTTCATTCAACACTGATAAATTATAAAGTGGATTAAAACCACTAGATTTGCAACGGCTAATTAATTCGCCGAAATGCACGAGAAGAAACACCCAGTGCTGTGTGAGATCCTCTCATTAATCAGCTCAGCCTGTGGAGGATGATTTGTGTTGTCGTCGATTCAACTCCACTAACATTCTCATTTATTTTCATTAGGTTCCTAAAGGCCCGTGTTTAAAGTTGAATTATAGGGATTAGAATAAAAAAAAACACGACGGAGTGGCTTTGTCTGCACCGTTTCGAAGAAAACCCCTCAGACTGGCTGGGAAGATTTCGAAAGCAGCCATGAGCTGTAGACTGGCTGTTTTTCCCATCTTCTTTTATTCAGGAAGGGCCTTGGTGCTCTTTGCCATGTCACAAGTCAGCCATGCAGCACACGCATTCTTTCCCACAGTTAGATGACATTTTCATCCATGAGGGGAGATATTTTAAAGGCCATTAGCTAATAGATAATGTGTGTGGATTCGGGACTGGTGGATTTTGTCACACACAGACCCGAGCATCAAAACATTTGGCTGCCTCCCTGTCCTTTAAATAGGACAAACTTGGAGGAGATGCTGTCCTAAATCACCATAAGTCCTTGCTAACTACACTCTAAAAAATGCTGGGTTGTTTCAACCCAAATTTGGGTCAAATATGGACAAACCCAGCCATTGGGTTACATTTTTAAATTACATTTTTAACCCAATGGCTGGGTTAGTCCATATTTTACTCAAAACTGGGCACTCAAAACACAACCCAGCAAATTTTTGAGTGTAACATTTTTGATTCCCAACAAAACAGCAGACGAGTACTCGTGCCAATCTTTGGTACACAAGTATAAAAGACAGCAATGATTGATCATGAAAACATTATAACGCTAACATTTGCAATTGGACAGCCAACAACAGCACTCAACACTCAAGGGAGATTATGGTGTGTTCTGCTCATAAAGGACAACTGAAAGGAAACAAATGCTGCAGTCTTAAGAAAACAGCTAGATGCCACGCACCAGTAACTTGTTTTTTTAGACCGTTGATTAAAATAAGTAGCTCGTAACCCTTCTGAAAAGGCATCTTAAACCAGCCTAGGTTGGTTTTGGTGATCTTAGTTCTAGTAGGCTAGAATACACTATGTGAGTTTTGCTCTTATTTACAGTCTGTACTAGTCAGACACTAGTTGCCGAAAGTCAGAGTCGCCAGATTTTGGGCATTGGGAGTTGACAGATTTCACAGAAATTCATGTAGGATGAGCACAGACTCTATTTTTTTAAGCTTCAGACTTTGATTTCATCCAGTCAGAGGATATCAAACATGTTCAAGCTGATTTTTAGAGCATATTGTAGTAAAGTATAAAATCTTTGGTCGTAGTGCTTAAAGGGGGGGTTGACTGCTTTTTTTTTCTTTGCATGATTGTGTTTATGGGGTGCAATATAACATGTATCTGTGGTTTTTCTTTTTTAAAAAGTCTTATTTTTCATCAATTTCACCTCACCACACACGGCTCTTAATAAACGTTTCTGAATGATAATTTGCTACATTTTTTAAACATATACACGTTTGTTTTACACAATGGCATCTGACTGGCAACAATAGCAACTGACTGGGTACTAATGTTAAACACAAACAGCGTTGGCAAGTTTACGTTCTTGATCAAATCGAAAATAGTCATAAAGCATATCTACATAAAAAATACATTTACAACATTAGTACTTATACGAAATTCAGCTCCATAATGTTTGTACGCGTTTGCCGTAGACACAAAATAGCCTAACTAGTAGCCCATAAAGCCTACAAAGCCAGCGCTGGCATTTGAAAAGAAATAAAACACATGGCTACGTCGGGAATTATACATGCAAATACATTTAAAATGATGAAGTCTTAGCCTACTTACAGGTTGTGGCCCAACACTGCTGCCTCTTGTTTTAAAGTTGGAACTGCTTCATGTTTTAGTAACAGTTTCTTGTTGAATCCGGTGTTGAATTCGTGGAGATTCTGGAAGCTGTCTTCTGTAAATGCGCAACACAGAGAGCTAGATTACGATCGTCACTTTCAGGAATATAATCAAACATAAATTATCCACTGTTGTCGAAGTACAGCGTCCGTGGGAAGCTCAAATACAGAAGACCTGACAGCTGGGTGAACACAACACTCGACATGCCGCAGAAATATGTGCATGGCCTTTCCTGCATTTTCCGGAGGGAGGGGTTGATGCAAATATGTAGGTTAGTGACGTACCATAACCCAGCTGTAGTCCCAATCGAGTCGTTTTTGTAGGCAATTATACTTAATTTTTAAAAGACGATATCTCTGCTTACAATAAACTTTCAGCGCTGATACTGTTCATGCACCAACAGCAACATTACACACTATTTAAAATCAAAAAAGTGAAATCGCAGTCAAAAAGTGAAACCCCCCCCTTTAATATTCAGATTTTTTGTGGGCTAGAACTGAAATATACTAGTGTTTCTGTCCATCGTGAGCATTAGTAAGCTGGAAACCGGCTTTTGTACCTGTATGTGATTGTTACTGTTCTGTCCTCTTTAAGTCCTTCATGGTCAGAAGAAACAAGAGTGCCATCAGAACATTGCACATCTCTTAGAAGTGCATGTTGAGAGGTTGTGTTTGCTTCTGGCGTCCCTGAACTTGCGCAACTGCAGTCTTTCAGTGTGAGTGAATGACGTTATGAGAGAGGGCGATCAAGCGTGCGGAGGCTAATATAAACTAGACGCATTCTGGTTGTAGATACATGACGTGGGGTTTGTTGTCCCAGGTGAAGTTGTTCTTGAATGCATGGGTGCCAACAGTCAAACAAATCTGCTTTGCCACAAAAAAAAAGTTGGCTGTACATTTGCATTCCTTCTAATTACATAAATGAGTGATACTTAATTCATCTGACACTTTGAGTCAGAAGATAATTCCTTGTTGAAGTGCACACTCATTGAAAATGTCTAAAATTAGATTGGAAGAACTAAATTATTATGTGCATTTTAGTATTATCTCCACTTCTCTCACGCATACATCAACCTGAGAAAAATTAGCTGACATCCATCATTTCCTGTGTTTACTCTAATTAATTTAGGTGCTATTATGGTGCATCTGTTCGGTTATTTTTAACTGTTGATTCAGATGGGTAAATAAAGGTAATTGTTTAAAAATGTGCACGTGCCCCAGCATGATCCAGACAGAGACTGCTGTAGACAAGGTTTCATTGTTCGCATCTCCTTATAGGAGTAGGGAATAGGAGACCATTTTCCTGCTGTGATGGTTAATTACCGGATTTTGTTAAATTACATGTTAATATTCTACTGGTTAATAACAGTCATTCTAAATCAAAACATACTTGGAATCCTAAGTTATGATTTCGATTGCCAACTGCATGACACTAAACCATCAGCCAACAGCAATCCTTTAGCCAGAGGAGGATCATGTATAAGCGAGCCTGATGAGTTGTACAAGGATAGATACTGTTAGCCAACAACTTGATTTGTCTTTCAATAGCCAGTTGTCATTGCTTAATCAAGGATAAGTAGACAGGTACACCTGTTGTATGTCAAAGCACGGCATTGGATGACTTCATCAAAATCAGGACAACAGATGTCTCCCGTTTATTTTGCTAATTTTTATTTTTGTACAGCAAAACTGTACAGGACAATACAAATGCAGAGCGTTAAAAGCGTTTTATTATGGATCAGTTGTGCCGGTTAAAGTGAACCGTAACCAAACGAAATTCTTTTTAAATTGTTTTATAGTTTCCCAAATCCTCCTGCTCTCTACTATTGGTCAAACAAACATATCCCCTCCCGTAAACTTCTGCGATTGGTTAAGACAGTGTCGCTTACTTTTGAAATTGCCTCAGTGTTTTCACTTTTTAGTGGAAACACTTTCATATATATCTATATATAATAAAAGTCATTGGGGTCCATTTTTGTTTTGGACCCCATTGACTTTCATTGCATGGACTGTGTTCCACAGCAGAAAAAAATTATATGTTCCAGACATCTCAACTCTTCCGAGAGTCTCCCACATGGTGGGACGCTATTTCCTGCAAATGAGTTTTTGGAATGTTTAAAAGGACAATTTTGGGGTGAACTATCCCATTAAACTTAAAGGTTCTATATGTAACTTTTTTTATAAAATGAATCCTATTTTTATTGCCTGTGTTTGAAGGGGTTGTAATCACAGATTGCAATGATCCACTTTTCGGGTTTTGCTATTACCTCTGAAGGCCAATATTCATATTTATAAGTAAGGTCTTATATGTGCCATCAGATGTGACGTGCATGCGCGCTCCCGAGCCTCTCTATCCTCATATACAGTCTATGCGACCAACGGCACTTCAGCTGACGACATGGAATCCTGATAACCCCAAAACGTCCTGCCTCCAGCACAACACAGACTCAACACAAACTTTACATAAATATAAAAAAAAAACAAAAAAAAAGTATTATCTGCTCAAGCTCGTCAGTCGTCAGGCAAAACTTGAATCTGATTCGACTCCAGACGAAAACGCCGATCAACATAGTAAACTCCAGTGAAATAGCAAGGTAAACATGAAATATGACATGAATACAAAAGAATGTTCCAGGATAGCAAAAAGTAGGTGCTTTAGGATGTAACTTATATTATTTACTAGATCTACTGACTAACGTCGTCATCCCACTACTATCATATCAGTAACGTTACAGTAATGTTACTTCCTACGATCTTACTGATACACTGAAACTGTTCAGTTTAGTTCACTAACCGTTTCCGTTATCATATTATACTTTCACCTGTGTTGACATTGCTGATTGTGAAAGATACACGAATACAGTTAGAGAAATGGCTTATGCTATATAACATCACATGTCGGCTAAATGCAGTTTCTGTAACATTATCATGGACAAGCACAGAGCATTAGCTCAACATCAAGCTGATAAATGTAGGCTATTATTGTACCTGCAGTGGGAGTTCACATTAGTTTCCAGCATGTTGTGTGGTTATTTCGCCATTGCGTCTGAAGTCTCCGTGTGGCCGGTAGTGACTGCTCACTCTTGAGATTGATCACGCACACTAGCACGAGCGCTCTTGTTGCATTTTGAAACATCACCGCTAGAGGCCGCTAAAAATGGCATACAGCACCTTTAACAGTGGGGAAAAAAAACATTTATTAAAATGGTTTGGAGGGAATGACTTTTGATTTGATATGTGTTCACTTTTATAGTATAGTTTTTAAATAGATTCCAAAATCCTCCTGCTCTCTACTATTGGTCAAACAAACATATCCCCTCCCATAAACTTCTGCGATTGGTTGAGTCGGATGTTGCTTACTTTTGAAATTGCCTCAGAGGCTCAGTGTTTTCACTTTTCAGTGGATCATTATCATTTACACAGCCTCATATCTTCCTTTGTGTTCCACAGCAGAAAGAAAGTCATAAAGATTTGGTTATGATTTTAATGTTCTGTGGAACACCAAGTACATAAATTGTCAACAGAATAAAAGTCATTGGGGTCCATTGTTGTTTTGGACCCCATTGACTTTCATTGCATGGACTGTGTTCCACAGCTGAAAAAATGATACGTTTCAGACAGTTCAACTCTTCCATGAGTCTCCCACATGGTGGGACGCTACATCTCGTAAATGAGTTTTTGGAATGTTTAAAAAGACATTTTTGGGTGATCTATCCCATTAAAAAAAAAAAAAACATTTATTAAAAAGGTTTGGAGGGAATGACTTTTGATTTGAAATGTGTTCTGTCCACTTTTATTGTATAGCTTTTGAATAGTTTCCCAAATCCTCCTGCTCTCTACTATCGGTCAAACAAACATATCCCCTCCCATAAACTTCTGCGATTGGTTGAGCCGGTGTTGCTTACTTTTGAAATTGCCTCAGTGTTTTCACTTTTCAGTGGATCGTTATCATTTACACAGCCTCATATCTTTCTTTCTGTTCCAAAGCAGAAAGAAAATCCTAAAGATTTGGTTATGATTTTTTTGTTCTATAAAACACCAAATATATAAATTGTCCACAGAATAAAAGTCATTGGGGTCCATTGTTTTTTTGGACCCCATTGACTTTCATTGCTTTGCATCTTCCACAGCAGAAAAAATGATACATGTTTTAGACATCTAAACTCTTCCGGGAGTCATCCACATGGTGGGACGCTACTTCCCGCAAATGAGTTTTTGGAATGTTTAAAAGGACATTTTGGGTGATCTATCCCATTAAACTTAACATTGGGGGGAAAACACTTTTAATGAAATGGTTTGAAGGGAACGACTTTTGATTTGATATGTGTTCTGTCCACTTTTATAGAAGTTGTGCAGATGTGTTACTAGAAAGACTTCATCATGATATGATAAAACTGACTGCAGTCTTTGAGATTATCATCGCTTTAAGATGACTCAAAGAGATACTTATCTGTATTGTTACAAGCTGACAAAAGGTCTCTGGGTGTGTGTTGACATTGCTTGTTATTTTACTGGCAGACATTTCTCTCCCCCTAATTATAATGATATCATTTGTGAAAAATGAGACCGGGAAAGCTCTCACTCCTCACCGTTTCATTAACACTCCTTGCCCTCCAGATCATTAAAGCTGTAAATAATACAGTCATTTAGATGGATCCCTGGCCTTAGGAAAAGGTGGTTATAGAGCCACCCTGATTTCTAAAGACTCTTTTGTCTATAAAGGGATAATGTTTTATGAGGTTTTGATTTGATTAGTGTAATGGCACGTTGAGCAGCTGTTATACGGGTTTCTCTGAATGATCCCCGTTTCCTGTGGAATGAGAAGTGAATCCAGGTTGTCAATTGTTAATTAGCTCTTTTGCAGTCCTCCATAAGGTGCCAGCGATTATCTATGGTTACATCAATTAGATTTGGTCACCGTGTCCCTGATAGGGCTCAGCCCACGCTCCAATCCGAGATTAAGCAATGGAGAGGAGAAATGGCAGGCCCTCTTCCCTGTCATGAGCTGTCACTTTTTTCAGATATTGCGTGTGCAAGTAGAAAACCGCATAGCTCAAATGTCACCACTCTGCCAAAATACACAGCCCTTCCAGATCTGAAGAAACTCTCTGGATTGTATTGCTGTCTCACTCCCTGCTTGTCACGTCTTGCACTTGTGGTTGTGGGAATGAACATTATATCGAATGGATGCAGTTATTTTAGGATGCAAGTCAAAAGCGTTTAGTGTGAAAAAACGGCTCGACTGAAGCTTTTGGCTATGCCCGAGGTTTATTTGGAGTCAGGAGATTTCAGAGCAGGTGCCAACAGTGTGAAACCACATTCTACCTCTGTCTGATTCTCTGCTCCTCTTTTATGTCTTCACTCCTGAAAACCCCTCGCCAAAAGTTTCCCCCATTCTCCAGGTTCGCATTTTTCGGTGGCACTTGATGCATGTTGGATGCCAGTCTGCTTATATTGACACACAAGTGAAAAAGAGTCTAAAACCACATTGGAAATCTGGGATTCAAAATTTGTTTTGAACATAAAAAAGGCAGGAAAGTTTATTCAAAAGTGTTAAAAAGAGTACCTGAAAACCATACTTGAGAAAAAATGCATATATCTTTAAGCGAAAATGACAATTTAAATTTACTAGTAACCAATTTTAATACGATGAATAAAAGTCTTAAGTACTGTTACTTAAACTCAGATACTTTAAGACTTTTACTTGTACTGAATGTGGGCTCAACTTAGTCCTCAACACCTAAAATACATCTCTTTTGTAGTAGAAATAAACTGCTGCAGAAAAAGTTAGGTGCCACGCGAAATGTAACGAGTAATTGCATTACTTATTACAAATGCATTGGTGTAGTAGAGTGTACATATACTTATTAAAAAAATGTAGTCAAGTAGAGAGTAAAAGCTGCCAATATCTTTGATGCTCAAGTATCTTTTTGGCTACTTTATAGTTTTATTAAGTAACTAATTACATTTACTCAGATACTTTACACCACTGGTTATGGAATCAAATAAAGGAAACATAGTTGTGTCATGTAATGCATGTAGCGACAGATTTAATTATTTTTTTCTACATCAGAGTGAAACGATTATCGTAAAGAATAAATAATGTATTGTTCTGTGAAAAAAATATATATATATATATATATATATATATATATATATATATATATATATATATATATATACAGGAGACAGATGGAGGCAGATCTGAATGCAAGCTTGCAGACAAAAAAAAAGGCCAGGGTTTATGGTAATCGATAGGCATTGTAGAGGTTTGCATATGTCCTTCATTTCCCTGGAAGATTGAGTTATGACTTTTTAATTATAAATAATGAGGTAAATAAATGATTCAAATTAAACATGCTTAAATGAATTGTTAACATTAACATATATATGCTTAAAGATTCTGCTAAAAATTCTAGGTAACTAATCAAAGGTCATCCGTTGGACACTGTTTAACCAGACAGTTTGGTTAAAAAATCTGTTGTATGTATCGAAGGAATAACATCGATTACTGTAAATCTTTCATTTATTCCAGCTTGATGTGTTAAATCACAGTCAAGAGTTTCAGTAATTGAAGGTTTACGCTTGCTGTTTGTTAACCTGACAGCAGGAATGATTGCAGTTGTTTATATCTTAACATGTTGATAGACAGATAAAGAAAGGGGTTTTCCCCCTGGCTGACAGATACTATCTGCAGATGTTAATACTGTTGCACACCACCATCTATTAGAGTTGGGAAGTTTTGTGGTGTTTAAAGTTTGTGTGTGTGTGTGTAGAGAGAGAGTGTGCCAATTAACTGAACCAAAGTGGGCTAAACAGTTTTAATAGGAACACATGCTGCTCTCTAGTGTTGACTGTTTGCTATTACAATTTCATACATTAAAGGCACATTTTTAATATCATACAAATGAATGATTGTTAATATATGTCACTCTAAGCATGCAAGCTCAAGGGTGACATTTTATTAACATAATCATGAATAAATATGTATGATATTAAAAACTTGCCTAAAATATTGCATGTGCAACATTTATACATTTACATTTAATAATTTATCAAACTGACTTGCAAATAAGGAGAAGCACATTAAATGCACCATACAGTTTAATTCAATAGCCCTAGTCATAATATATATTGTCACAAAGCAGTGCTGGAATACCATTCAGGATAAATTTTAAATAAATTCAAAATAACTTCAACAATAGAATTACAAATGCAAATAAAATAAATATATAAAGTTTACATATAATTAAAACTTGAGAACACAAACATGTTAATACAAAAGTAGAACTTTTTAAAAATGTATTTATGTATTAATAGTTTCATTTTAATCAGTTCATGAATGTTTTACTAAATAATATTTAGTATTTCATCATTTGGGAATAATATTCTTTAAGTAGCCTTCATGCTGATGCCTGTAATTAGAATTACAATTCAAAAATGCACAATTTCTCGTATTTGAGGCGTGGTTTACGAATGCCCGGCGCCGTTTATTGGGTGCTAAGAATGTCTATCAAATGCACTTGTAATGCTATGTAGCTCAAAGCCAATCGTTTCAATTATAACACAAGTAGGCTATTAAGTACAGTTTAACATAGATGTTGAAGTTGTTATTTGCATTGGAAATGGTTTGCGCTTGTACTTCACAAGTTAAAAAATAAAATAAAATTTGAATTTAATGACTAAAGTGACTAAACTTTAATCGGGTACGTGTGTGCACAGCTGAAAGTTATGCTACTAAAGCGGTAACTTAGCTGTACTTATAGCTATTGATATTAAAATGCAACACAACTTAGTGGCACTGTCTGTGACAAACACAGTAGGTAGTCTACAGGCATAATGGCCATATGATAATAATAAATACCACTTACCATAAGTTAAATGGACTTCGTCGACGACGACGATGCCTAGCAGGTTGGTACAACTCCGTGGTTAACATGTCTTGCCACTTTGCGCTCATCCAGGCCTCGGGAGTGCCGCACAGAAGTTGGTATCGACAATTCTTTATCGCATTTTCTTTCTCGGGACACAGCTGGGCGGCAAATATTCCAAGGTTGACTGCCTTCTGTACCTGGTCCTCCATTAGGGCGATTAATGGCGAGACAACAATAACGACTGGGGTCTCGCGAAGTTTAACGCCAAAAGCGGCTCTTTTTTCTAAATAAACTTTCATTCTAATCTACTTAAAACAATATCTAAGGCTGCATCAAAAGGTAGTTTCGCGTCTGCAGCCATGATGGATCCATAGATATAAACAAACTGCAGTGTGTCGCATCGATGACGTCATCGTCTTGCTGCTCCCTCACCGTTCGGTGATTGGTTCCCTAAATGAGGCGAGAGATAAAATCGCGTTGTGGTAAGGAAGTGGGAAATCCAGACTAAAAAAAATGCTACAATAAAAAAAAAGTTTTTAAATTAGGATTTATATGTATTTGTTCATGAATATGTTTGACTAAATGTTTAATGCCTTTAATAATGAGGAATTAGTTTGAAAATATTTTTTATATTAGGATATTACATTCAATAATTTGGCTTTACACTAATCGATAATTAATTAATTTCAATTAATTTGTTTGAATTAATTTGTTTGTGTTCTAGGTCAAGCGTCAGGCGGCTCTTTAGTGGTCACAGCTGTGCATCCGTTCAGCGGCCAGCAGCCCGGGATCTGAGCTTCGCTGTCGGAGACCGCATCACTGTTATCACCAAAACTGAGTCCCAGTACGACTGGTGGGAGGGAGAACTACGAGGGCAGGTTGGGATCTTCCCAGCCAATTTTGTGTCCTATAGCTGAAGTACTTAAGATGCCCAAGTAAAGCTCAATTTGATGACAAGTGATGTCTGGCATTGGCGGGGCCTTTTCTTTTGCACAGTTTGAAATGAAGTTGGTGTATATTTTTAGGAGCACTAGATGTCAGTGTTCCTCTCACGGGTTGTATGAAGGGATAACAGGTGTTTTTCAATATTCCTGCCATTGGTGAATTATTATTAGGCCTATTAATTTATTTTTTCAACCATTTTTTTTTGGTTCCGTTTCATTATTGGTATGTGGGTTGACTAGTAAATCGTTAATTTTTTTATAGATTTATATTTTTATCATGTTATAGTCTAGGATTGCATTGGAATAGTTATTCTGTTTTATGCAGACACAGTGATTATCACTTAAATGCATAAAAAGTGACATTGTGGTATTTTAAGTGCAGTTGCTCCAGGTATTTGAAACATGATAGCACTAGTGGTTTGCCATCGGCATGTTGTGCCACTTTTTCTCTGATCACAAAAGTGAGCAGTTGTTGCAAACAAATACAAACGATAAGCTTTAAAATGGTTATGAAACCTATAGAAATGCCTTATTTAAAGTGTTATGAACTGCAAACTTTTAAACATCACATCTTTTGAAAATGTTTTATTTTTTAAGGAAGTGGGATTGCTTTCTGTGCTATAATTTAATTTATTGCTCTTTGCACAAATGTTAATTAATCACAAATGATTGTTTTCCTATTGGTTTTAAATGTATATAAGTTCTAATAAAGATAATTTCCTACATTTTTAACTTCTATTAATTTGTCTGTGGCGCTGGTGTAAAACTAATAATTCATTTATCTTGATAAAATAAGAAAAATTACGTTATATTACATAAATAAATTGCTCATAATGAAAGGCGGTAACACTCATTGCCCACAAGGAGTCATCCTGAGGAAAGCAATCAAACATGTACATCAGTTACATGAAATACCTATGTATGTGTCATTTTGCCTCTGAGGTATAAACATATCAGAGTATTTACACGCATGTTTATGCAGTGAAAAATATTTATAACATTACTGGTAATTAGTTGTTCCTGTTGAAAGATTTTAGCTGATTGAATGTGTTTGGACCCTTGGGTGAGGTTAATGTATGCTGTATGGATCTTAATATGTAATCACTTTGTTAAACTTTCATAAAGAAACTAAAGACATCCAAAAATCACAGACTGTAATCTGATACTGGTGACTCATTTTAGAAGCAGCTTGGTTGGAAGATATATGTTTATATTTTTTTTTCTTAAAGGACAAATGGTTAGAAAGTTCAAGACATGCAATAATTCAGTTCTAGCAATGATTCTATTCCACTTCAGAAAAAAAAAAAAAAAAACATATGCTGAATGTCTTTGATATCAAGAAAATAAAGTTGTACTTTCCATAGCCAGCATGCACGAGCAGTGACCTTTAATTCTTGAGGAGAAATCAAATTTGTATATTACATTGTAGTACCAATGATTGTCTCACACTCTTGCAATAAGATTTTAACTGATAAAAAAAACCTTTGTTAGGATCAATTTAATAATCTGAAGAACCCATTGCATGGTATATTTGCAAGCTCTTCAAAACAATGATTTAACCAACTGTATTTCATTGCAAGACTTGTTTAAGAATTACAGACTTTGCCCCCAAGTGTTTATGTGATGGTAAACATTTTACTTTTCCAAGAGCAAAAGAAAAATCAATTCTGTAAATTTGTCAATAAGGCTTTACATAACAAAGACTTTACACTCAAAGGAGAATATGTATAAAAACGTGTATGGTTTTTGAGCTCTATAAAGACAAATTGTGCATGTATCAGTAATAGCAGCATCGAACGATTCCATTATAACGTGTGTTTTTGGCAAATGTTCCAGGATCATCATCCAGAAGTAAAGTTCATTATTGAAGCATTTCAAAAAAACATTACATAGTAGAATTCCTTTAAAAATAATCTTTTAAAATGCTGACCTCCTGAGTATAGACACTCACATTTTAATAAATTGATATAAAAAAGGCATTAAAGTACATTTTAAATAATAGGAACATGTCAATATTTCTGCTATGACAGGAAACAGTGTGCACTTGTTGACTATGCTGAAAGGAGGCTGCGTTCTGTTTGGTTCTTCATGTCCGTCTCCTTCACAAAAGAAGCATCGGACTCCTGTTTATGCTTGGGCAAACTGATTAAAAAAATAAATAAACATATTTTATTAATTCATAATGATTTGTATTTATTCTTCTTATTAAAATATTGACTATTAGGCTGCAGCTGACCAGCATTTTCCCCCTTATATCTTTAAACAAGTTGCTATCTTTTGGTTATATGATATAGATAGCGTCCTGATAATAAAAATCTATCATGGCATGACATTTACTGTTAAGTTTAACATTGTTACTGTTCTGCACACTTGTTTTCAACACAATTCTGAGATACTGTCCCATTCACCTCTGGAATTCAAAATATTGCGTAAATGTTCATATTTTTAAAACCTGATCAGCAGCATATCTTATGAAAGCTGCCAGAACTTCAGGGCCATATCATATATACTTAGCTCTTTATTGGCTGTCTTTATGGCTGGTTAAGTATACAATGACAACATACAGGCACTGACCAAGAATGCTATACATTTAATTTGAATATATATTTAAATTATATGACGTTAAAAGAAATGTTTTCAGAAATTACTTCTTTGTTCAATGATTGTCATCTTTTTATTTTGTATTTCTGATTCTTAAAAGATATAATAATCATATTATAATTTTTAAAATGATAATTTTTTCATGCATCTCACCTGTGCAGAGCATGAGAGCTTCAGTCTGGGCTGTTTCTCACAGTCCTGTACTGTGTCTGGTAAAGGGATGCCACTGGTCTCTGGAAGAAACAGGCACAGGGCTGCACCAATGATCGGCCCACCGCTGTAACAGATCATAGCTGGTAGAGGGATCTCGCCTCTCAGTGGTCAGACACCGCATTTATAATGCAGGCCGATCGGTAACAAAGACTGAACCAGGCCGACGCACTTCTGCCTGCATAGAGTAAAACACTTTGTTAGTGTGGAAGAGACTTCAATTCAATGTGCATTTCATGAACAATAATGTACTTTAATACACTAAACACTAAAATACACATTTTGAGTTCCGATTGAAATTTCTCTTAGGCTTTGTAAGTTTTTTGTATGTGAACTAAATATCCATTGTTTCGAATAAGTTCTGGCTTGTGGAAACCTTAAATCCAAAGAGGTTGGGTCATGATCGGAGATGATTATACTATGATAGTTGCAGGAATTGATCATTTTATCATCCAAAAGAAAAAAATCAATTGATATGAACGGTGAACATGTGAAAAGAGAGCCCGTTGCTAGTTGGAAATCTTGACCTCCTGACATCTGACGGTCCAGTCAGTTTAGTATTAGACTATTTTAGTATAGACTGTTTAGTATAAGAGTTGGAAAAGGGGGAATGTTTTGAAGAAGACCTGTCCAATATTGTATTTTTGAACCAAATTTATAATGTCTTAATTCCATCTGTATTATCTCAATGAGCTTTTATGAGGGTTTACGCATGTGTAGTTAGGTTAATTAAGCGCTTTCAAACGTTTCTGTAAGGACAGAAAACTTTAGGAAAACATTAGTATGGAAGGAGAAAGTTTTTAAATGAAAACACCGTTACCAAATGTAACCGGATTAATGTGGATGTAAATGTAATGTAGCACGACTACTGAATGGCGTACAGATGACAACATTGACAAAACGAATACCCATTCACACCAATCGGTGAAAACAACTAAAAACGCTGTATTATGCAGGCTAGGCCAGTAGTTGGCAATGTCACTTTGTAAAGAAACACTACACGACTATAGACTTAACACGTAATATGCATGTGCATAACGTCACCGTTTTCACAAATTCACGTTTTTGTAGTTTACATGGAGAATCGATAACACTATAATTTTCAAAAACTTGCACTTTGAAACACGTTTTTCAAAAGTTTGTTTTTAAATGAACTTCCAAACCACATTAAAATGTTCCTGTTTTGTTGTGTTAAATGGGATTAACTATTCTCAGATTTGGAGAAAACTGAGTGTGTTAATCAATATCATATATCATATATATAAACACTTTCAGTGTTGGTGTAGTTACTTAATTTTTTTGAGACAGAATAAGTAAGCCATGGATGACCAAAGACAGGTTTTAAAAACCTGTTTGAAAACATTCTTTTTGATTTTTTTTTACATTCCATTTAAACTAGGGCTGTCAAATGATTAATCATGATTAATCACATCCAAAATAAAAGTTTTTGTTTACATAATATATGTGGGTGCACTGTGTATAATTATTTTGTATATATAAATACATACACATGCATGTATATTTAAGAAAAAAATTATTTATTTATAAAATATTTATATTTATATATAATATAAATTATATATAAATCTATATACAGTACATGCATGAACATATTTCTTAAATATATACAAGCATGTGTGTGTATTTATATATATATAAAATAATTATACACAGTGCACCCACATATATTATGTAAACAAAAACTTTTATTTTGGATGTGATTAATAATGATTAATTATTTGACAGCCCTAATTTAAACCTTCACCTTACTGTATATAAGTTCCCATTGCCTCCAACTACACCCTTAAAAATAACGGTTCTTTATTGGCATTGATGGGCTATAAACAAAAATGTCCTTGAGATTATTCAAATGTTCTTCACAATAAGAAAAAAAACTATTTTTTTGAACCCAAAAATGGTTCTCCTACTTGTATATGGCATCACTGCTCTGGCATTGCTGTTCCTTTTGGAACCTTTATTTTTAAGAGTGTAATAATTAAATAATCTAACTCTGTAACACAGTATTTTATAAACTCAATCATTCATTGCCTTCTCACTCATTACAGCAGATCTTGTGCAACAAGGTGTGCAACAACTTATCTGAACATTTCAGATTAAGTGTGTGAACATTTTTATCTACTTTCTAGTTCTGTAGAGTTTGCTTACATACACTCCACTGCCACTTTACACACAATATTATGTAACTGATAAAATAAGTGTTTTATAATGTCTACCATGAATCAGCATATTTTACTCTGAATGTGGACCTGCGTCTCACACTGTGGATCCACAATCCAATATCTCTCTAACAGTGCAGGAAATGCCACAGATGTTCATTTGATTGGTACTGAATACTCTCATAGATCAGCAAATATGACTGTCAGGATAATGTTTGCTTTCACTGTCTTTTTGTACAAGTGTCTGCGTTTCCTGTCTTTCCTTGCCATTAAGCCTTGTTAATCTTGATGGTTTCCTTAGTCGATTAAAAAATTGACTAGACAAAAATACGAAAGGTTAATCTAACTAAGATATAAGTACGTTGACACAGGACTAAGACTAAAAATAAAAATAGCTGACAAAATTAACACTATTTCTGTTTGTAATATTAAAGGTGCTATATGGAACTTTTCTTCTAAAATGAATGAATTTGTTATTGCCTGTGTGTGAAGGGGTTGTAATCACATATTACAATGATCCACTTTTTGGGTTTTGCTATTACCTCTGAAGGCCATTATTCCTATTTCTATGTGAAGTCTCTGGGTTCGGATTTTCTGCAAAATCCATCAGATGTGACGTGTGACTCTCCTTTTTATATACGTCTATGCGACGTCAATGCAGCGAACGACATGGAGTCTGATAACACCAAAAACGACCTGCCCACAAAACACACTCCAACATAAACTCCACATAAATATATAAAAAACAAAATGTATCTGCTGAAGCTCGTCAGGCCAAACGTGAATCGGATCGACTTAGGACGAAAGACAGATCAACATCGGCAAGCGTTTGAATTATGGAGAGACCTCTGCTATTTTTATTGTGATAAATTACAAGTTTTCAGATATGCTGAAATAATGGTAAACTGTAATGAAATAGCAAGGTAAACTACAACATATATGAGCACATGAAGACTGTAGCACAAAAGAGTGAGTGCTTTACCAATGTAACTTTTATTTTATGTATTAGATCTAATGTGTTCAAACTCAGTGCCTGGAGGGCCACTGTCCTGTAGAGTTTAGCCCCAACCCCAATTAAACGCACCTGAAACAGCTAATCAAGGCCTTTATTAGCTGTTGAAGGTCATTAGGCATGCTAGAAACTTACAAGCAGGTGTGTTGAGGCCAGTGCTTGAAGTGGGGGAAAAAGGTGCCGGTACTCTCTTGCATTGTCAAATCATGACATTTGAGATTTTTACAGGAAAAACAAAACTTGGAAATATTGCTCTTACAACAACAATTTATTGTTATTTGTTAACAACATAAATGTATTTAAACAAGTAGTGTGTGCGCGCATTTCTTTAAAAAGAAACATTCTTTTTAGAAGTTGGTCATTAATAAACTTGATTCTTGAAGTTTGTTAAGATGGGAAGTATACAACAATTGCATGTAAATGGTAAACAACAGAAACAACCAAGAAAACAGCTCTCAATATTGTCTTTTCAGTCATACTTCGATATGTTTACAAGACAGCAAACATAAAAAGTAGGCCTACACTAGGTTTGATTTGGCATGTAGGCTACCTCTGTAGGCTTTTACATAAACTAAAAGAAAAGCGGTAACACTTTACAATAAGGTTCATTAGTTAACATTAGTTAATGTATTTACTAACATGAACTAACCATGAGCAATACATTTGTTACTGCATTTGTTCATCTTTGTTAATGTTAGTTCATGAAAATACAGCTGTTCATTATTTGTTCATGTTAGTTCACGGTGCATTAACTAATGTTAACAAGATTTTAATCAAGCATTAGTAAATGTTGAAAATAACATTAACAAAGATTAACAAATGCTGTATATGTGCTATTCATTATTAGTTCATATTACCAAATGTAGTTAACTAATGTTAACTAACGAACCATATTGTAAAGTGTTACCAGAAAGCTTATTCTGACTAGCTTGCTCGTTTTATTTATTTATAAAATATAGTTTTACCCAAACTTAATAATTAAGACGTTCAAATGGCTAAATCTTGTATAAATATGTTTGAGTCTTTCTATTTTCTGACAAAGCCTACTCCAGTTCTTGTTAAAACACACTAGACATGCAAATTCTGTGTATTTTGGTCACTTTTTGTGTGAAATCATATTTATTTTCTCCATCAAAAGTGTGCTTTCACCTTTAATGAGCTGTGACCACAACAAAAATAGAGTCGCTGCAGCTCACAGCTCATGCGACGCTCCTCCTCACGGTGTAGACTGCAGTCATTGATTAACATGCAAGCCGTGAAAAAGATACGCGCAACTCACGCTTGCGGTGTTTTCTGTCAGTGGTACAGAGTACCGGCTGTATGCGAGAAGTAGCGGTACGCAACAAAAAGTGCAGGTACGCTTAAGAGTAAAATGTAGAAGTGCCGGTACTGCGTACCGCTGAGTACCGCCCCACTTCGAGCACTGGTTGCAGGCAAGTTGGAACTAAACTCTGCAGGACAGTGGCCCTCCAGGACCGAGTTTGGACTAGATCTACTGTCTAACGTCACTCATCCCACTCCTATCATATTGTTAATAAAACACATTTCCAAACATGTTCTAGTAACAGTACTGTTACTTACTACGATCTTACTGTTACACTGAAATTGTTTAGTCTAGTTCACTAACCGTTTTTCGTTATTATACATTTATCTACAGGTATGTTGACATTGCTGATTGTGAAAGATACACAAAGTAGTTAGTGAAATGCCTTATGCTAGATAACACCACAACTGTAACGTTATCATAGTACAGAGCATGGAGCATTAGTTCAACGTCAAGCTGATAAAAGTAGTCTATTTTTGTAACATTGCAGTGGGAGTTTACTTGAGTTTCCAGCCTGTTCTGTGATGCTTCTCGTTGCTGAAAGTCACAGTGTGCCATGATGCTCTTGTGTTCAGCACGTGCAAGAGCACGAGTGCTCTGTAAAATCTGGTTGCAATCTGAACATCACCGAACAGAGGCCGCAAAAAAAATACATATAGCACCTTTAACCAGTAAATCTCATGCAATCTCCTATTTTTTTATTTAATTTTTTGTTATTAAAGACCATTTAAATTGAATTTCCTGGTTCTTGCGTGTTGTGTTCAGCACCACAACGTGACTTACATTTTAAAATGTTTTTTTGAAAAGTGAGGAACTGTAATATTGATACTTTTTGCAACAGGTCTAAATTTTCATTTAAGTCCACACTTTACAAAGAAGCTTGTCCTTGCACATTTAATGATTGAGAGATCTGAACGTTACCACGGTAGAATTTAAAGACGAGTAATCTAATTATCAATAATGCGTTTTTAACAGATAGGCCTGTCTGGGTATGGTGTACCTTATTACAGTTGGAAACAGCTCAATCCCATAGAGCATAGAGACACAGGTGGTAGACTGCATACACAGCTTGCCCATCAGCGCCAGGGTCATAACAAGAGCAGGCATGTCTGTTCAGAAAGAGAGAATATTGCAAATAATAACTGTAAATTTGAAATTCTTCTAAGGAATTTACACATATTGCATCTACACTAAGCAATCTCAGATTATGATCATATGATGATTGTATTTCATAGACAGTGTCCCTCACCACATAACTTGGAAACGAGGAGAGACAGCATACAGGAAATGCCACTAAGGAACAGCGTGCCCATGCTGAATGGCCTACGGCCCCATCGCTTCAACAGAAATGGAAGCAGCAAAGAGGGAGCCTCTGATAGTCCAGAGAAAAACTGTGCCAGATAGATATTTACACCAAAACTTCCCACACTGTAGCAGATCCCATAATAAGTGAGAGCAGATGCAGAGCTGTGAAAAACATGAAAACTGTGTGTGAAAGGACTGTGTGGATAATAGAAATATTTATGGATGTGATCAGATACTGCCAGTAGTTACAGAGAAAATAAAGTATTAGAAATGTTTCCAACACTGACAGTTGCTGATTAAATTTTGAAGTACAATCAACTTGGATATTTAAGTCAATTCAACTTAAAAGTTATTAAGTTATTAAGGCTAATTGTCTAATGATTGTCTTAATTGTGTTAAGTCTGTACTAAACCTATGGCTACATTCACACTGCATGCTGAAACAACCCAATTGCGAATTTTTTGCCCCTATACGACCTGTATCTGATCTTTACATGACAGTTTGAACGACACAGATCCGATCTTTTCAAATGCGACCCAGGCCACTTTATGTGGTCCAAATCTGACATGTATCCGATCTTTTGAAATGCGACTTCAATCTGAACGGCCAGGTCACATGTATCCAACCCCGCACGCCATTGATATGCAACAAACGTCATAATTCTGTGTTGAAGTAGGTGGTAATGAGAAGATTGTAATTGGCTCTGTTGGGAAAATAACTTCAATTTTGCTAAATGAGCTACACTGTTAAAATCCATGTTTAGTTACTTCCGCAAACAACAAGTGACGTCATTGACTGTTGTGTACTCTCTGCGTATGCGGGTCACTTCTGGGTCATTTCACGTTCACGTTCAAACACACTGTAAAAAAATATTGTTGGTTTAACATAAAAAATTAAGTAACCTGGTTGCCTTAAAAAATTTTAGTTCATTGAAATGGAAAAACTGAGTTAATACAATGAAGGAGAAATCACCAGAAACTCAAAATATTATGTTATCTGAACTACATAAATTATTTAAGTTGATTTGACAAAAGAAAAAAATGTTGTGATTACAAATCAGGAAATTATTTTTTTAAAGAGCAGGAGATCACAAAAGGTTGCATTTAATTGGAAATTGTGAACAGCCTTGCAAAAAAATCAAATTTAAAAAAAAAATCAGAATTGAGCATTAAGCCCCTGCAGTGTGAATTTTACAATTTTGTTACAGCCTATAAGCTATTTAAAGTTTGAAAACATCCGAGGCTAAGTGGTAGTTCACTCTAAAAACAAGTTGCTGCCTTAAATTTTAAAGTACTCTAAACTTAAATGTTTAAGTAATTTAAACTTAAAATTACATTAAACTGACATAAATTAGTTAGATCTTGTTAAAAACAATTAAAATGGCCTAACTTATTTTGATGAGTTAATGCGATGTAAAAACATATGTTGTCCTAATTTAATATAATATTTTAGTCACACTTGCCAGTGGGGTTTGTTGCTAATAGCCCCTTAACGTTACATCATTCAGGAAAACTATTTGAGCTTTAAAAAACAACGCCAGGAAGACATTCCTCAAAGGGCAAGGTTACCTCCCTCTGAGCAACATACTTAAAAAACTTGAAAAACTCACATGCTACTTTTAAAACACACTAACGTACTTTCAAAAAGTGAAAATGAAAACGATAACTGAAATTGCATTACCAGAAATAAACTTCCATACCCAATGTAACTCATGATAAACAGGCGCAACAGTATAGTATGTGATGTAAAGTTGGTGAAATTAGACTTTTGGTCTTCGGTCTTCTCTGTGAGTGACATCTGCTTCTCAGTGTCGACAGACTCCAAAAGCTGTCAATGAAGGGAATGCGCAATTTAAGTTTCATGTTGCATGCACTTTTCACAAATATTTGAGCAATTCTATAGTACGACTTTGCGTCTTACAAGTTCCAAGTAGTGCTTGTCCTCAGGACTTCTATTCTGATAGCCCTCGAGTGTTTTCATCCTCTTATTAAGAAGCAGCCATTTAGGAGATTCTGGGAGAAAGCTAATAATTGCAAAAATAAATAAATTAATAACGCTACACACTTTTAACTTGCATTGAAAAATGTGTGTTTGTTCTACTAACAAATAAAGAGGCAGAAAGAGGATCTGAGGGATGCCCAGTGCTAGATAAAACTGCATCCAGTCACTGGTCAAGAAAGCTACGCCAGCCAATCCCATCATTCCCAGACTGAAGATGAAAGAAAACAGGGCGGGAGGCCAGATGCGATACTTGGGCAGGCTCCATTCAACCCCTGAGAAACCAGATAATGCCTCATAAATTCCTTACTTGTGTCATACTCAATCTATGTTTCTGATATAGCCTAGTTTGGTAACACTGTAAAAACATTAAGTTGCTGCCTTTAAAATGTGAGGCTACACTCAACATGGATGTTTAAGTCATTTAAACTTAAATTACATTAAACTGACTTAAAAAAATAGTTGAATCTTGTATAACTTATAATAAAGGTTGAAAATTGCTTAACTTATTTTGATGAGTTGAAGCACTGTTAAAACATGTTGTAGCCTAGCTTATTGATCATGTATTTTTTACATTGTAGAAAAGTAGTTCTCCGGGTGCAAGACTGACCACTGTGATTCTAGCTTATTTTAAATGGTATATTCGTTCTCCAGAGTTAATAGAGAATAAGAAGACAGAAGCGTTGCTGTACCTAAACTGTAGGTGCAGGTGTGAATGGCACAACAGGCTGCCCCACTGATGCCACGGACCGTCAGGTACACGGACACATACGGAAGAAATGCCACTATCAGAGGAGCGACTGCATGGACCGCTGAGCAGCAAATGAGTAGTAATTTCTTTCCATACCTGATTGGAGGGAGAAAATACAATTTCTGTAATTAACTCGGCTTCAGTCGCAACAGCTCTGACAGAAATGGGGGAGTAGCTACCAACCTGTCAGATACAGCACCACCGAATAAAGAGCCGATAAGTAAACCCGTCATGTATGTCGCTTTCCCATGAGAAAAATGATTTGCTTCTTGACACATGACATTCTGTGGCAAACAGATACATGAGCCTATAACTCGTGCTGCGCTTTAAATAGGATATTGTGCAATCTTAATTACTCACTCTCGTGAAGTCGCTGTGATTCTCCGTCCGACTTGCTGTGATGTTGGAAATATTAATGTCCACTCTGTGGTTCAAAGACTTAACTATATTCTCACTGCAAGGCGTAATGTGTAACGTAAACACATCCACGAAAAATGTAAAGGCTGTGCAAAAGATCGGTAAAGTAAGGATCACATAAACATGTTTTTGTAGTGGACCAACTAACCGACAACGAGCGCCGTCAGTCTTCATTTCGCCGGTGCTCGGAAGTAAAGTTCGCTTATAAAGGAGTTGTGGACTATCACGCAGCCTGTAGGCAAGGCTTTGACAGAGAGTCAGCATTTGAAACGTGTCAGTGTCCCTGACATGACTGGGACTTCTGAAGACGTCTTCTCTCCAACCTCTGTAGGCGAAGTCTGTCTGATTATGTGAATAGCACGGTTGTTGGTTACTTTTTATTTATTTATTTTTATTATGCAGTAACACAGCTGCCAACTCTGTTAATCAATCACGCATTGGCCGTGAGACACCGCATTTGATTGGTTTCAGACGCTCACTCGCAGAGCCAACAAGCGAACTAAGCGGCTGCTTCAGGGCCTCGCCGCCACCAGGGGGCCCCATAACTAAAGATGGTAGCCGCTCAAAGTGGGGGCGCGCCCATAGACTGTGGGCGCGCCCGACTGTTGGGGAATTGAGACGTGACAGGTGTGGCGCGCCAACGGGAGGATTTTTTCTTTTTTATGCCTTTATATATTTATTCGTTCATGGCGAGTCCGCTGAAAACACCAGTTTATTAATAAACAATTAAATGTCTTCTTGCTTTTTTTACACATTCTTAAATCATTAGCCTACTTTTGCAGGCTCGTGCGCTTGAGTGCGGCTTAATTCTAACACTCTTTATAGCCTTTAGGTTATTACAAGGGGCGATTTGTCCACTAATGGCTCAAATAAACAACTACTAGTCGACTAGAAAAAAGTTGGAGGCAGCACTTATTTCACATATATTTTCGAATCCATAGGCGGATTGAAAAACGTGACATTTAGACGTTTTTTTCGGCGTGGATCAAGGCAAATGAATCCTTTTTACCTTGAAAATAATAAATGTTTTTTTTTTTTTTGCATTTTAAATTATAGAACATTTCTCAGTAATCGTCATTAAAATAAAATAAAATTTTTCTCGGTTTATGGCAGAGGCATAGGTCAACATCCGGGTATCTCTCCACTGGCACGTGTTAACGCTAACGTGTAAGTTTCACGTTTGAGGGGGCCGTGACAAACCGTGACAAGGTGACATCTACACGTTTTCCAAAGTGGACCAACGTGATTATTTCACGTCTTGTCGTGATACCGGGTTGGAGCGGAATGAGCGAGCCGATGAATAGCCTATTTAGAAATGCCCTCTCTGCTCACATACTCAGAATTGAACAAATTAATTTTGAAATAATTAGCTAATCATTTAGTTTATATTTCAGGCATGCCCATCATTTTAATCCCATATCAACCACAGTAGCCTAGCCTATATTATGTAGGCCTATATTTTTTAATAGACCTGTCTTGATAAATGGATTTCTCTTCTTTCTTTTAACATTTTGACTCAACTTACTGCACTTTTATTTTCTCTATTTTTGAATTCCATGGAAGTTATTCATAACTAATTCATAATGACACAGCTGCACTTGTATTTTCCTTTCTGTTATGTTATTTGATGTAGATCATTAGTTTGGGGGCGATGGGGGCAGGTGGGGCTTGAAAATCCCCCCTTGTCCAAAGTAGGGAATGACCAAAAAAGTTTGAGAACCACTGCATTAAGTCAACCAACCGCTGTCAGATCGTGGACTTCCCTGGACTTGAAAATAAAACGAGTCTTTCTATTGTGTGCAAAAAAAGAATGTTTAAATCACTTTAGAAGGAAGAAAAGTGTTTTGCTTCCTTCTAAAATCTTTTCCCCATTACAACCTCTTTTCATGGCGTGGAATGGGGAAAAGAAGTTCCAGCAACACCTGCAACAACTATGCAACAACTTTATGTATACAGTTGCCAGTTTGCGGTGGCAATACTCCATTATTTAGTGCAAGGCAGGGCCCCACAATTATCCTGCTTAGGGCCCCCAGATTTACAGAGCCGACCCTGCTCACACGTTCACACCCGGGCCGACATGTAGGCCTAATGTTTGTTCAGAAGTGGGTGTAGTAAATGAGTAAATTACCACAATTCGATACCCATTCAGAAAAATGATAATGAATGACCATGATATTTTTTGAACTTCTCAGCTTAAGTAAATTATTATTTAACCTTTATTGTTGAACCATAATAAAAACTACACAATAGTACGAGCTGAACTGTTGCTTCATTTATCCAATTTCCACCAACATCATTAAAAAGTGGGCCAGTCTTAGGCCTGAAACTAATTTTAATAGAGACTTCAACTACTTTATAAAATAATTTTTGCTGAAGGAGCCAGAAGTTCTCCCATACTTCATTAAATGTATTATTCCAAAAGCTTACACAAGCAGATAAAGAGATATGATCTCTGTTAAGAATTGAGCAAATTTTCTTGTTTGACAAGCTGCTGAGAAGACATTTAACAAATAGATTAGTGTTGACAAAAATGGTGGAGAGCATAAAGGACCTTTAGTGCCAGGTGTAGGCCTAATTAAAGGTTTCATACATTTCAGGAATTGCACTTATTGACTGATGACCAGCTCTGTTATTGAAAAATAAAGTTTCTGTAGCTTTAAATTGACTTGATCTCTTTTCATTTGCTTCTGGTTTCTTAATATTCACAAATGTGAACTTTTATCTAAACATTCCACTGATGTTAAAGGAGTATTTCACTTTAAAAAAAAAAAAAGCTGATAATTTACTCACTCCCATGTCATCCAAGATGTCCACGTCTTTCTTTCTTCAGTCGAAAAGAAATTAAGGTTTTTGATGAAAACATTCCAGGATTTTCTTCAAATAATGAACTTCATTGGGAACCAACTGGTTCAACCCAGCAAACAAATTTAGGTTCTGGGAACATTAGTTTTTGGTTCCCAGAATGTTCCTAGAACTTTCCCTTTAGGTTAAGGGAATGTTCCTGGAACGTCTCCTTACATTATATAAATGGAACCTAAAGATAACCTACATGGAACGTTCCTATTACATTCTTGTTTGTTTCCCAAAAATAACCTCATGGGACCATACAAGAAAATTAGAGGAACATTCTGTGTTTGCTGGGAAGGTCCAAATGAGAGTTTCAGTGCAGCTTCAAAGGGCTTTAAAACGACACCAGACGATGAATAAGGGTCTTATGACCCTTCGAGTCATGACTAGAAAAAAGATTTGTTCATTTTGATGAACGAGTTTGAACAGGCGAGTCCTGCATTATTTTAAAATGAACTACTCATTTAAAGTCTGTGACATTTCAGTCAAATCAGAAGTTAAAACATCAGGAAAAAGGATCAACACTGAACTTTGAACCTCTTATTCTGTCTATTCAACGCAAATTTAATTCTTGGTTACAGCGTGATCTGTCTAACAAGGAGAGTGCTGCTTTCCAGAGCAGATGGGTTATCTTGGGTTATCTATCAATGGCTCTTGTTTCTTTGGAGATTTGTAGAATGCTGGACAAAATTAACTTTGTTTGGAAATCAAATCATTAGCGTTCAGAGAAATTCTGTCAGGGGAACTGTAAAGAATATAAAGATCAAAAGTCAACCCCAAATCAGATTTTTGCAACATAGCTGCTAGTGAGATATACATGCTAGATATTTTGGTAGGCTAACACTTTACAATAAGGTTCATTAGTTAACAAACATGAATGAGCAATACATTTGTTGTTGTAATTGTTCATCTTTGTTAACATTAGTTATAAATATGCAGCTGTTCGTTATTTGTTCATGTTAGTTCACAGTGCATTAACTAACATTTTAGTAGATGTTGAAATTAACATCAGCTAACAAAGAAATGCTGTATAAGTGCAATTTGTTATTAGTCCATATCTAAACTAATGAACCTTATTATTGGTGTTATTGGTATTTTATATTTTATAAATAATACATAGTTTAGCTTGAAATACAAACTAAATAGGCAACAATAGATACAGTTCCATGGCAAACAATGGAAATGTAAAAAAAAATTGTTGTGCTTTTATTGTATAAACTTCAAAAGACATGCTCAAAATATAAAAACATGTAGGCCTATGAAACTAATATTTTTTGTTGTTTAACAGATTATTAATCTCAACAGTTCAACACAGTCCTTTAATAAATTAAAATTAAGCAGTTAGTCCTTTCCATAAGAATCAGATGGTCTGCTGAATCAGAAGTTCAAGGTTAGATTCATCTGAACTCTGCAGTCAGGATCTCCAGGAGGATTTGGCAACCCTGCCTGTAGCCTACTGTATATTCTTAATTTATAAACGACTCATTACTGACACCAAGTGGCATCACTTCAATCTTCTTCTAATCAATTTTTCTAGAGTCTAAGCATAAAAACCAAGTCTCATAGAAAAAGAAAAGAAAGAAAATTAAATCTAAAGTGTAGGCCTAAATCTCTTTTGGGATCACACATGATAAGACTTACACGAAGACTCCGTCAGTCCATCGCATTTAGGCCTTCTCAGTGGTTCTAATGTAGGCTTACTAATGAGACCCCGTTCATCAGCGACCGTTACAGACATTAATTGAAACACAATTCCCGCCAACTGCGCTGTAATGAGGCCGCGTGAGCTACGCCTCTGCTTTAGCGCGCTCCAGGTGAAGGGGGCGCGGGACTGCGCGCCTAATATTTGTCTCTCTCGGGGACATTAACGGGTGGAAGATGGGTGGTATTTCTACCAGCCTCCGCCGTCGGTTCCCTAAACCTCAGGACTTGGTTTAAAGCTGTTTTCAGTCCTGCAACCGTTTTCGTGTAGGGGAACAGCCGTGTGAGAATTTCCATTTGTGTTTGCTGCCCTACGGGTTAAATTAGATTAGGAAAATTAGCAAATAAGAACAAAACAACAAATAAAACAAACAGTCAAAACGGAACTAAAAACGTCATAAAATGTAGGCTAGGCTGATTGGGCTCTGAGATAGTCTTGTCTGAATAAAGAACCATACCCTATACTCTTCATTCAGTTGACTGTTTTATTCAGATGTGATTAAACTGTATATTACTAAGGAGATAATTAATTAATCAAACATAAAACCTGTAGGTAAATGCTGTACGTTTTTAAAGCAGACACCGGTTTCAAAATTCACAAATAGGCATATGACTGAATTGCCTATTATGGGAAATTTGAACTTGCTTGAACAAACGTAGATATAGGCTATATCAAATTAGTATTTATGTAAACATTTAAATGTTTTAGATATACGTAAAAACATATTTCAATAGGCTTAATAAAACATATAGTAGGCCTATAGCTTTGGTCTTTTTAGTCTGACCTTAAATATTTAACTTTATTTAAAAAACAAGTAAAATGTGATCATTGCACAATTCCAATGCTCATTTTTGCTTAATAGGCTAAGCAAGAACAGATTTCATATTTTGCATTATAAATAAAATAGTTATAATACAGTAACAGGGTTTCCATCCTGTGTAGAAACTAATTGTGTTAAAGTGCAAGAGATGCATGTATGCCAGTTAATCTCTTTCCTTTCTGAAATGATGGTATATTGTCTCAAAAAAAAATGTCCCATATTTATTGACACACGTCCATAATGGCTAGTACAGATAGCCATTGAATTTAGCCATTTATCCAGTATTAAATTTATAAACAATTTTCCCAGTTATTTTACTTCCTTATTTGGATCGCCACATAAGACAATTCAATACTCTAAGTTTCTAAGTTTGTTAGACTACAGTTACAGTAACTTACCTTTTCGTAGGAACCTTGTTGAGTTTCTCAAGTGACAATAGGCCAATTGGCTAATTAATAGCCAATAGAATTGTGTTTTAGAAGGGCTAAATCTCCCTTGCTACTGAAGCAGAAATGTCTTCTTGCTAAATTGTATAAAAACTCCTGATTCTTTTGCTCCACATCCATCAACATCAGTGACTGCTCTGTCTCATAACTAAGGTTGTTGCATCTATTCTAAAGGACTTAATTGCGTAAGGGATCACGTTACGTCTGCAGTCTATTTGCATCACTGGCCCACAGCCCACATGTTTTGACGTTTGGAGATGGGCTTAACTTCAATTAACCAAATAAATAAATTAAATTATTTAATGGGTAATCCATAATTCCATACTTAAAAACTGAAGCTCCCACCATTCATAGGCATTTCACTGGTTTTGTATCGGTATACGGTAGGGTAGGTTTATGATTCACTGGTTTTGTATGGTTATACGATAGGTTTATGATTAAGAACAACATCACAACAAATTACTGACATCATTACAGCAATGTGAGCATTTCTGTGCTGGAGCAGAATGCAGAAAGTCCTATATTTGGCCAGAAAACACTTTGGCCTTGTCTACACTCTGTAAATCTCAGCAAGGATGATAGCAATCAGATGTGATTACCTTTATGACGTCAATGGATTGTGTTTCATCCTACTGCTGCAGTCACTGCTCTAAATATGAAGCTCTGATACAGTAGATCAGAAATAAATACTGCATATATTTCATAGAAAACAAGTGGTGTTTTGAGATTAATGCCATGTTTTATTTCTTTCACAGAAACCCTTGCATCTCACATGGCATTTACCCAGGGGCTTTACCATTTCTCTACAACCATTCTGCTGGTGTTCAGTACTATGGGAAGAAGAACATTCAGGTGCACATAGCTACAGTAAATAGACTAAACAGTACCTCCCTTTGGAAATAAGAAACATGAAAATGTACAAATTGTCATATTGGGCAAATGTGAGGCAAGCAAAGGCAAGGAATTTCTCAGCGTTTGAAGAACCTACAGTACATAGAAACATGACCTAAATAGAAGCTTTCAGTTTCTATCTATAAAACAGAATGGTTGGTAAATGGCTTTTTTAAAGGTTGGGTTATTTACACTGAAGTATAGAGGACTATTATTATTGTCTAACCGTAAACAGATAATATTCTATTTATTTAGTTAAAAATGTACTTGCATTAACTGTTTAACTTTATGATCAGATAAAATTCCATTTCTCTCATTGCTCTATAACATAAGATTGTTCAACACAATCAAAAACAAATGAAGAATGTAAAGGTGCGTAAAATATACATATTTTATGTCTCTCTAAACACTCTTTTGTCCACACTCATTCTTTAGCAACTTCACCATAACCATACAGTCATGTGCCACCCTTCAAAACCTTATCATGCTTGATAATGCGAATACAATTGACACCACCAACGCCACAAAAGTGATCTGGATGCGGTTTCTGTGCATTCAGTGTTTCAGTGCTCACTTTGGTTAAGTACTTTCCATTGTCACAGATGCAGATCAGCATGGACCATTCAACACAAAATCCTTCAATGACATTCTTCTTCCATTCATTGTTTCCTCAACTTACCACCAACTCATAACCTTCATACTGAGAGCTAAGAACCTTTGATCAAACCAGTATACCTCTGTTAATATAACATTTTTCAAAGAACGCTAATTTCTTAAGAAAGACAAAACTCTCAGGAAAAGAGCAAAACTACGGTTACAGTATTACAGAAACTTCCCCCATTCTCTCTTCTCACTAATTCCTTGGGGAATGTCTATCGGCCAGCACAAACATGGCCTTCCAAGCCAGAGTTTAGACCTCTACGGTCTTCATATTGAATGGATTACCATCTCTTAGGGTTGAGTTGAGAGCCCTAAGAGCTGCCTTGAGCGCAGACCGTGCTGCTGGAGGACATCGGCAGGGTGAAACGACTCTCAGTGCTAATGCAGCAGTCTGTAGACTCGGCCACCTCTCCCTCTTTTTCACAGATGGCAGTCATTGGCCCGCTGAAAATGCGACAGCGGCTGTTGTACCGACTGCTGGCTGCGGAAGGTGGTGTGCTTGAACGCCCATATTTTAGGGTTGTTAGTCCAGTGGTGAGGCGGGGCAATGCTCCCTCCGAACGTGCCCACTCTTCAGGCGCTCTCCTGCTGCTTGTCGGAGAGATGCACAGTTCGTCAGCTTGTGCACACTCCGAATTAGCCCTCTGGAAACGGGGGTCTGTACATTTGAGAATCTCAGTGGCTGACATGCGGAAGCTGGACTCTGAGCGGATGCCCTTCTTAAGTAGCAGAGCTTTAAAACTGTCATTGCTTGTGGTCGAGCGCCGCAGGCTGCGCTGAATTGAGCCTGTCTGACGTGGTAAAGAAGTTAGGCTGGGGCAGGAGCCGGTTGGAGTGACAGGTGGTGAAGGGGGGAGGCTACGGCAGCGTTCCTCTTCAGAGTCGACACGACCTCAGGACCTTCCTCTTTGACCTGGGGATTTAAAAGACAGTAGGACAGGTTATCAGGTAAGCCTTTGGCATGGTTACTGCATGTATATATAGCATTTTTTGCACCTTTAAATCAGTGAACATGAGACTAAATGTGTGTACAATAAATGTATACAAATGTGTAGCATTGTATTTTCAGGCCTGAAGGTCATCAGATAACGTTAAATGCCAAGGATGCCATTAGGTATTGGTAGAGGTGAAATGTGAACATTTGATGTTATAATACTTTTTCCTTCATCAGTTTAATATCCTTTGAAAACTAAGTAAGCCATATGTAGGTGGACAAATGTGGGTTTGGACAGGTTTGCTCATAAAAGTGTGTGAGTTTGGGTGCAGGACCATTGGGTCTCAAACAAATGGCAGATACGGGGAGTCATTTTTGAAATTCAATAGTTATAAAATGTCCACATTTTAACTATGAAGATAAAAACCCATAAATTCATATATTCTGCTATACCCATAAAACATAATTTCACATTTTCCCATCACGTTCCCTTAGGCTGCAAAATAAGAGCAATTGAATGTCAGATCTTTCTTGTCATTAAACTTTGATTCACACAAATTAATGATGACAAATCCTCTTACAATAACCCTGCATCATGTGATTTATAGTTCTGTCCTGAAACTCTATGATACAGTCATACCAGAATAATCTTCACAGCTCTGTTTTTTCAGGTTGTTTCATATACACAGTCCATTTAACTTTTAAACTAACAAAAGGTGTGACACCACAATACAAACACCATGAAACAGAGCTTGGGGATTAGAGAGGGCAAAAAAAGAGGATAATTAATTATTTTAAAGGAGCTACTGGATTATGGGTGTAATCTGACCCTAGCCAAACTACAGGTACACAACACCAGCCATTGATGTTACTTGCCAGTTTACTCCACACCTGTTATTGGATGTTCATGTTCTGTCTACATAGACTGCTCCAGATGACATATTTAGACAAATGATTCAACAAAAATGCATGAGGACATGACACAACTTCAATAATATTAAAATTGAATGGTTAAAAAAACACAGCTTTTCATAAAAGTCAGTATAATACATAATGTACAGACAAAAAAAAAAAACATTTTATCACATTCACACTATGAAGTATTTTTATTTTGTGATGCTTTATGGCATGACATAAAATCAGTTGGATGGCTAAATTTGTATAATATGAAAGTATGTAATTCTATTTATATTATATTTTAAAAATTATGTTTTGTCATCCTCTCCCTGCCATTATAATTCAAAATTTCAATTCAACATCCTGTGTGGTTTGACCAATTCAATTCACATTTCAAAAGGGAGCCAGTTCTGAAATTTGCTCAACTTAACGCACAAAACGAAGTACTTTCTGATGATTTGGTCACAAATTCCAATGAAATTATCCTGGACAACACAATGTGGGAAGGTTAAATATTCTGACCTTTTCTGAATAAACTGTCACATGTCAATACAAATGTAATACAATACTTTCAATGAAAAAGAATAAAACCCTAATTTATGTTGAATAGTGCAAGAGAAATGTACAATCTGACTGATGAACGTATTATTATTACCTTTTTGAGCACAGCCTTCAACAATTTGCATGCTCATGTTTAATGTACTTATACAAATAAACCATTTTACTTGCATGCATTATGTAGGCATTACTGGCTAAATAAAAACATCACATTACATTACCTATGGATGGCAGCAAAGAGGTCCTCTGTTGTACGAGGACGAACAGGCGTCACCATCTCCTCCACAGCCTCTCTTATAGTGTTAATGCCAGATGTGCTTTCAGAGCTTGAGTCAAACACGGCACCTACAGCCCACACACAAACAAACACTCAGCTTACCTCTCAAAGTGGGAAGAAACAATGAAGACAGCCTACACTGAGTGAAAAATCGGAAAGGCATAAAACCCATGATGCATCAGACATTTTTTCCTCCTTAAATTATTCACTCTTTTGGTCGCTCTGCTGTTGTGCAATAACTGCACTTTGCTGAGCACTAAAGAGGCTTGAGAATATTACAGTCTAAACCCGCTAACCATCCCACACTCAAGGGCTCTCATTCAACTTTCTTTGCTGATTCAATGGTAACTAGTATTATAACAGATATGAATCATAGAGTTGTAGTCATTCCTGTAGCAGGAACTGTGCCTTAACTCATAATGGGGATGCATTGGAGGATTAGAACTATTGAATGTGTTGATGATATATCAAACTAATTAACTTTTTTATTTCAGATCTATAACCTAATAAAAATAATATTGTCTAGTAATTCATGCAACACAAATTGCAGTTACACATGGCTCTGCTGATGGATGTGAAGTCGAATAATAAATTCTATTGCACAATCTTTTGGCACAATCATTTGTTTTGGAACACAATCCCCAATACACAGAAACTTAAATTCTTAGTTTTAGGCCATAATAAAAGAAGCCCTTACCATTTTCCTCATGTTCATCCTCTTTAAAGCTTATGGATCCTGAGCTGCTGCTTGAACCATCATCGGATGTGCTTTTGTCATCACAGAGCCCAAAGTCTTTATCACTCAGGCTGAGGTCATGCTCATGAAGAATGAGATCAGAGAGTTGTAGGTCTTGGAGACTGTTTGATGAAAGCTCACTACTGAGAGACAGTCTGCTTTTGATCACAGGGGTTGAAGAGTCCGAGTCACTCTCTTCCCCAACCTCAAGGTCTAAAGGAACTGCCTGCAAATTCACTGTCTTTGTTGGAGGTGTATCATTCACTTGCCATGACTCAAGTGTCTCTTGCGCTTCATGAACCTGTTGAAGCTTGAATACATTAGAGACAGGTGGGTGCATAATGTGTGATATCAGAAGGGAAAGATTGGGCTTCTTAGGTGATATTGGAGGCTTCTGTTGCAGCCGAGAACTTTGAGGAGAAGCTGAGGAGCTTGTGCACTGCTTGTTGGTAGATAAAACTGCACATGTCTTAGAAAGGTACTCTAGAACATTCTGTCCAGTATTGCTGATACGTTCATCTGGGTCAGGGGGTATAGAGCCATTAAATGGCTCAGGAAAATCTTGTATACATTTGTTCACTGAATATTCATGTTCAGATATCTCAATGGCATTTTCTGCTGTTTGCTCTGTAGTCTCACTTTCTGGAGACTTTCCTGAGTTTGTTTCAGAAAGGTTATGTGCTTGGTCATCGAAGTTATCAAAATGGACTGCTGTAAAGATATTTTCTATTTGTTTGGGCTTGACAGGTCGTAGCTGAACCATCTGAAGAGCTTGGGCAGTGATTATTGGTCTCTTCTCTTGCCCTCCAGTGCGATTGTTCAGTCCTTTTTCAATTTCTACAGCCTCCGTAGGTCTAAGACAACTCTCTGTCTTCGAAATGGCTGAAGTGTTAAGATTCATCTCAAGTAATGGTGGAGGAGGTGGAGGAGGAGGAAGAGAAGATAAAGCGCGCAATGATGGTTCAGGAGAAAGAAGTGGAGAAGGTGAAGGACTATTTGTACCTTCTTTGCTTGACAGAGAATCAAAAACATTTGGCGGGGAGGCGGGAAATCAAGAAAGTCACATTCTTCAGGTGTTGTGGATGAATCTGAAAGGGAATTATGTCTCTCTTCCAAGGCAGACGACACGTCAGGTAGATGAGGAAGAGGTGGGGTTGGGTCTATCATAGGTGCTGTTGGAGAGCAAGAAGCAGGGCTGGATGACCCATTTGATTCAGAAGTCATGTCAAGGTGAGGTGGCGGGATGTTCCTGATTGAATCTGATGTGTTGGAGGACAGGGATGTAGAGGAGGATGACACAGAAGACCGCAGAGAGGACTTTCTTTCAGGCACTTTTGGTTTTGGCCTCCCTGCCGGAGACTTTGCTCTTATTAGAGAAGTAACAGGAGTGCCTGCAGTCGGAGTGTTGGACTGACTTGAATAACCACTTGATGGTGACGTCAGGCGATGAACCTTGTCAGGTGAGGAAGCCAATTTTGACTGAATACCACAACTGTTGAAGTGGGGCGATGGGAATCCAGTGTTGTTGGAAACATTGCCAATGACCCCTTGATTCTCTTCAACACTTGCAGATTTTGTGATTCGGGGCGAGAGACCCTGGTCAGGCCGTGGACCAGGGTAATCCATGTAGAAGTCCCATGACTCGGCATAGTGCCGAGCGCTGACTGCTGCTGTCGCTGTGTGTGGGTGTGACCAGACATACAGCAGCTGGTGCGGACATCCCACTGCTTGCTGCACTGATGGTACTCTGGCTTCTGGGTCTGAGCACCCAAGGGTCTTCAAATCTACCACAGGGTGTCTGTTCGGAGCAACTATTAGTTTTTAGATTAAGCTCTAATGACTGCTGGAGACTGGAGATAAACTGCTCACTAAGCACCAAAGCACTGTGGTGAGGCTTCCTCTGGGGCTTGCGCCTTAAGGAGTCAGTCCTTGCAGGAGGGAGTGGAGGCTTCTTGGCCTTCCGAAGGGAAATGCTACGTTTCATTGAGCGGTTGCTATGCAGACTTGCATGGTCACCTTCGCTGTCGGTGGTCCTTGCACTCGTACAAACTGTGCCTTGCATCCCCTGCTTTATTGATGCAGCCATGACTATGTGACTTCAAACCAGAGTCCAGGCGCATGGAGGTGTAGTAACCTTCATTGTCAACAGAGAACAATGAGCTTGTGTCCGTCTTGCTGGGAGAATGTTCCTCACTGTTGTATATATGGCTAACAGGTGAGGAGCAACTTGAGGTGACGTTGTCCTTTGGAGAAACTTCGTATGTCCACTGGTCAGTGGTTAGTGTGCTGCAGCTTCTGATTGCTGCTCTCTGAGAAGTTGGAATCCCTGCGGACACAGTTGGGACTGCTGCAGTTTCTACCATCAAGTGTGCTGCACTGGGACCCTGTACAGAGTGAAGCTGTGGATTCGTAACAGGAGGAGACAGCTGACAATGAGGCTTCGGGAGAACTAAGCAATTGGGATAAAGAATGAGGTGATTGTGTCTGGTTATTGTCTGCCCTTTTGTGTCCATACAGATTGGAGTTCTGTAGAGCACCACTGAGACTGAACAAGCTTGGGCTATTAGTTTGATCAGAGCCTTGGTAATTTGGATTTTCAGCAAGCTTGGGGCTGTTTAAAGTACTGCTTCTGGAGTCAGACAGCATTTGCAGTGATGATGAAGAGCCATGCTGCATGTCAAACTGGTAGGACAAAGAGCTTAAAGAGCCAGAATTCATTCTGTAGGGGGAGCTGTTGTTCTTTGGTTCACAGTGTTGATGCGAGATGCGAGAACCTTGTCGTGGCAAACTGCGAAAGCTCTGATCACTGTCAGTAAGTTGAGTGTAGCCAATACCATTACAGTCACTTATGGTGGAAATGCTGCTTGAGGAGGAGACGCTGGCCATTTGGGCGGCAATTCCATGGCCTCTTTGTGCTCTGATTCGGCGTACTGAGGGAGGAACAACCTTCAACTCTTCTGTTTGGCAACTTGAGTCTCGGGTGTCTGAGCGTCTCAGGGTGGAGTTTACACTTCCCACTCGACTGAGGGTGGAGTACTGATCTGCCATACACATGGAATGAATTCTGGAGTCAGCTTGTTCCTTATTTGCTGTAAGGAAAGAGTAATGGGAATTACAGATGCATTTGTTTTTCTTTCTTAGATATTCCAACAAAACATTTATACATATCAAAAAAGGATTAAAATACAGTAAAGAAATATACTATATATTTTAGTATTTAAATAATTATAATAATTCATATAAATCTATAGAATTTTAAGCTCCAACATTTACGTTAACCTAATGTATTTTAAGCTCCAACATTTGCATTAATCTAATGTATTTAGTAATTTTATTTTAGTGTTGTGTTATTGTAACATGGCAGTCATCTTGGACTGTACTGACACCTAGTGACATAAATACAGCATCGCACTGAAAAGAAAACTTTTTTCAATTACCAATGTCAAGTTCTTTACTAACAGTCAGCCAGAATAATGCATTTCCACCACCAAAAATTTCAAACAGTAGCCTTTCACACATACAGTCTTTACTAGTAAATCACCGGTAAATCAACTTTTTAGAAATACTATTAAATTAGTGCTGGCAATTTTCCTGTATGAGAAGTTTGCTTTGTATTACCAGTAAATTACTGGTATGATTGTACAAGGGCAGGATGTGTTGTCATAAGAAGTATGCTTTGGGCCAATCATAAAGCTCTGTAGGAGCTGTTTACAGTATTCCATTGTTTTTAACTGTTTTTCTATGTAAATATGCTCTAGACCAGGGGTTCTCAACTCCAGTCCTCGTGACCCACTGCTCTGCATATTGTGTATGTCTCCCTTGTTTAACACACCTGATTCAGATCCTCAGCTCGTTAGGATAGCCACTATCCTAACGAGCTGAGGATCTGAATCAGGTGTGTTAAATAAGGGAGACATACACAATATGCAGAGTGGGTCACGAGGACTGGAGTTGAGAACCCCTGCTCTAGACGGAACGCTAATTGCACCATGTCTCATGCACAATCACATCACAGTGTTTAATAGTATGAATGGGATCCTATCGGTTAAAACACCATTGTTTGTGTGCACAGGACAGTTTTGTATTTACCTGAGGAGTAATTATGGTAATTTTACGAGTAATTTACCAGGTTGAATGTGTGAGGGCTAAGCAGGTCATGTCGGCCCCTATGACTCTTATTAGGCTACTGATATGACTGGACTAATTTTAGGAAATTGTTTTAACTATTATTTAAAAAGTACTTTCCTTAATGTGTAAAACTTTTAATGTGGGAAAAATGACTTGAGTGCACCTTTAATTTGGCTGAGAAGGGTATGACATATATGAATGCTACCATGAATAGGAATCATACCTAAATCAGTCTGGATAATGTCAGGAACTCCTGTTATTGTCTTCCTTCTTTGCACCCTCTTGGGTCTTCGTATTATGGTATCAGTGTTTGCTAAGGAGCGACGGAAACTGGCCTGGCGGTCAAAGTTCTCACCTAAAGATGTAAGAACATAGAAAACCAGTGTTCATTAATGGAATGCCTCATGAAGAGTTCACAGCATATTGTAGATAGAGATGAACGATATATTGCCAAAAATGCATGCATATCTACAAAATTAGTTGTTTTTTCAGTATTTGTCCATTTTGGGTATATATTTTGGCTAATATTATGTGCATGCTCATTTTCCCTATTTTTCTCATTTATGTTACGGCATTGCCATATGGCAACATTTAATTTCTACTCATTTCCTTATTATTCAGGATAAAATACAATTTAATTAAAAGGGCAGGCCTTTCAGGTAGCCAATGATGTTCTGTTACATGACATTTAAATGTCCCTCCAAAACTCTCTTTCCCACTGTCACCGACACCTGTTGAAGTGCTCCAGAAATTGCTCTATTAACCTAATTTCTAAGCATTTCTTCTCAAGGGGAATTTTTGCAGCATCTTTGATAAGTAAATTAGATTATATTATTCAAAAATCAAACATTTCTAACAGTTTTACTGTAAAATTGAGAAAATATCAATGTTTCCATATGGCAACTCTGTACCACAGTGAAATTGCAGTAATGTATTTCCCTATTGGGATTTTTTATAGATAGTAGCATCAACAATATGATTGCAGTTATTTATTTATTTAAGTGTTTATTGTAGTATAGTTGTATTTATGTATAAATAACAAATTGATTACTTCTTTTTAGCTCTTCCATGTGTTGAGAGTGAGGATGAGTTAGCGAAAGGATT
>JAQIUQ010004647.1:322500-325000 GCA_030378365.1 Hybognathus amarus | reverse complement strand
TCATTGACTTCCATAGTATATTTCCTACAATGGAAGTCAATGAGACCAGAAACCGTCTGGTTACTGATATTCTTCTAAATATAAAAAAATCGGCTGAATACATTCGAAAATCCAACTGTTTAACTCTGGGGGAGTGGCAAAATGAGCCTATTTCCTAAAAAAGTGGAGTATCCCTTTAAAATGCATGATTGATTGATTGCCATTTTAACAAGTAAATGTGATATGCAGATCAGTACCCATTTTATTTACATTATTTGAAATATTTTCAGTTGAAACTAGATATAGAAGCAGGAAACAATTTTATTATTTCTTGGAATTGAGACGGGTGAATAGAGGGAAGGGGTTAAAAAGAAATGGGTATTCATGACGTTGATCAAAAAGAAAAGTTGTTTGGACAGACATACGATAAAGGATTTCGAAGATGATTTTTGTTGTTGTTTGGAAAAACATGCAAGGATGAATCATTCTAGATTAGTGATGTGTATTAAAGGAATGATTCACCCAAAAATGAAAGATATGAATATATTTTAGAAGAATATGGGTAACCAAACAGTCCATGGGCCCCATTGACCTCCATAGAATGAAGAAGAAAAAAAAACGATGGAAGTAAATGGGGCCCATCAACTGTTCGGTGACCGACATTCTTCAAAATATCTTCTTTTGTGTTCAGGAGAAGAATCTTATGATTTTATGAACAAAAAGTCTTGTTATCAATAGTGTAGCGATGTGCGAGTAGTTATGTCTATATCAGCAGGTATCAATAGTCTATTTTCATCACTCCAAAAGGTAAACTGAAACTAGGACTGGAGATAAACAAACCAAAGCATTTTGAATATCAGTCACGCTGATCACTTTCTTAATACCAGTTGGCTCATGTTATTATGAAATATTAATGCATTCGAATGCTCAGGTAAGATGACAGCTTAAAAATTATAACAACCTTCTGTCTGTTCCGTCTTTACCTCTTTGCTCGCTTTTTTATCACTTTTGCTTTTATTCTCGAGGAAAGCTAAGCTGAATAGCCAATCAGTGTTCTCTCTCTTCACCGACGGCTCGGATGCCAATTCAACCTGCTGAATCGGCCCCAAAAAAACAAAGGTGCAGAACGCACTGAAAAAACTAAGCCGACCATCCCTCAAAGCAACAAGTTTCTTCTGGTCTTGATTAAGTACAGTTACATGTATGTGTGTCCATTGTAATGTGGAAGCTCAAGACCCACCAAAATATGTTTAAGTGAAGTATGTTTAAGTGAAATATAAATCCATGGCAACAAAGTTCTGTTTACGTAAATAATGCATCATGTCATCACATTCATGGTCAGACATACAGCTGTATAATCCACATATACATTTCATTTTAAGAAGACTTAATTAAATATGTGCTCATACATGGCATTGGTTCACGGTTGGTGCAATAGAGTAGATGAAACATGCTCTGAACATAACAAAGCTATAAAACGGCCCGCGGATACTGACCAGTGATCCACACTGCAAGAGTTAAACTCATTTCAGTGTTCAGGGCAGAAAAAGCTCTCATGCTCGTTCTGTGAGTATATGTAGAATGCTTTTTACAGACATATTTTCCTTATGTGTTGGTAGGTTGCCAATTGCTCTTACGAGCTTGTCTCTGAGAGAAAACAGCGCTGAGTTGAACAGACGACAGAGATGAATGAACAGACCTGAAACAGCCTTACGTGACATTTGAATTCCGAGAATGAAGCCGCTTAATAATGAAACAAGCCGCTCTGAGATGCAGAAAACATTGTTTTTACAAGTCACACTCGTACTTCTATAAAACACGCAGCTAGCGCATATATTTATATAAATAAATAGCACAATTTGTAATTCGAATGTAATTTTAATGTGTTGCTATATTGTGCAGCCCTAGATTAAGTGCGTGTGTGTGTGATTCACTGAAACTAGAGGTAAAAAAGAAACTACACTTCTGACCTTTACCCGATCTTCGACCCACAGTTTGAAAACCCCTGGTCTTAAACTTCTTGAACATTTCCATCTAGACTAAATGTAAACTATCCTGTCATTATATTGTTTTTCATTTGGTTCCACACAAAGTCAACATAGTTTTTCCACTCCTAAAGCATTTTCAAATGTTCACGTGAGCCACTCCAACCTCATTTGCTCCGCCCTAAACACTTTTTATTCATCTCTCACTCCTTTCCTCACTCTTCTCCATCCTGATGTATTAATGACTTCCATGATTAGACAAAGGACAATTATGCTTTTGTTTACAAACATAATTGGGGAATTGAGTTCCAAATGAATACAGGTTCCGGTTGATCTATGAATGTAAAAATCCTTCAGCTTGCCATTTGTTTAGATTACTTGCGATTTAATTGCTTTAAAAGCTGGGAAGGCTTTGCTTTAAGTTATCAGATTGGTCAGTGTGATGTGACATTAGATGACCTCTCCTTTGAGTGACCTGAGGATGAGATCTAGGAGTTATTTTACTGTGATGCGGTACATTTTTTTAATAGGAAAAG